>QRFJ01001090.1:119774-185808 GCA_006176705.1 Cocos nucifera | reverse complement strand
TATTAAATGAGTTATGGCCTTATTTAATTGGATTGATTTAATCTTAATTTTATTTGGTTAAAAGATTTGGTTTGACCAAGTCAAAATAGGAGTCCTAGTGTGACTAGGACTCCCTATCTCCTTACGCCACCTTGGTCCCAACACCCTCCATACCTATTTTTTAGGTATTTTTCATGGAAAATCCCTTTATTCCTAATTTTCATGCCCCCTCTCTCCCTCCAAGTCATATTTGGAAGTTAGGTGGAAGACCAAGTCAAAGGAGGAATTGGTTTTGCTTAGGATTCAATGAGATAGAATCCTTATTGACCAAAACATCTTTCCTTGAGTGCCATCCCTTATTTTAATTAATTCTTCTCTTATTCCATAAAAATAATCTCCTTTTTTGTGTGCCCTCCCTTGCTGGTCCACACCAAAAATTATGGAGGAGGCACCTAAGAGTTGGGCGCCCCAATAACTTCCCATGTTTGGATATTCCTAGTCTAGATATTTGACCTAACTTGGACTCTTATTTTTTCCTATTTGTTGGATGAATTTTGTTCTAATTTTTTTTATGGAATACAAAGCTTTGGGAGAGGTTTGGGGTGTGCAAAAATTAGAGGAAGAGGGTCCTTGGGCATGGAGGTTCCATAGGCACCAAACTAAGTGTCTAGGTGAGAGAAAAGAGAAGAAGAAAAGGGTCTTCTTCTAGGGCTATTTTATTTTCAATCTCTCCTCCTTTCTTTTGAGTTTTTTTTTTGAGAGAGTCTCAGATCAGCAAACTCTCATTTTTCTTCTCATATTTTGAAGAGTTCAAATTTCAAAAAAGAGAGCATCAGATCGACCGTCGAAGAAGGATCAGTATAGTACTAGCATGCTGTGTTGATTTCCTGCATCGAACTTTAGATCAGAGATCGTAGGCTCATGTGGATGACTCCTAGAGGCCAAATATATGTGTAGCTTATGACTTCATCCTCATGCCCAGATAAGCAAGTTAGAACATCTAAACTTGCTCAGGTAATAGATCTGATCTATAAACTTCATACCTGCATTTGATGTAGTATAGATCTAGGTTGATTTGATCAACCTTTTTCTTTCTTATTTGATTTTAATTTTTGATTTAATATCATACCTTAATCATATAATAGATTTGAGATCTAGGTGTTTAATGATTATTTAAATAAATTTTAGATTTATTTAAGTCTTTTACTGCAAGATCTTGAAAAAGTTTCAAGATCTACCTATGAAACCCTAGATCTGATTCCTTCATATCCTAGTCCACGTACATAGATACTGTGCTGAAGAGGTTCAACATGGAGAATTCTAAAAAGAGCTATCTCTCGATAGGCCATGAAATTTCTCTCTCTAAGAATGATTGTCTGACAACTCCTAAAGAGAGAGAGCGTATAAGTAGAGTCCCATATGCTTCGATAGTGGGATCTATCATATACGCCATGATATGTATGAGATCAGACATGGCATACTCACTAGGAGTAGTGAGTAGATACCAGTCTATCCTTGGAGAAAACCACTAGAAAGTGGTTAAAGCCATCCTTAAATATTTGAGAAATATGAAGGATCAATGGTTGATTTATGGCTAGTTAGATCTGAAACTTGTGGGATTTATAGACTCCAACTTTCAATCTGACCATGATGATAATAAAAGCATGTCAGGATATGTCTTTACTCTAAATAGTGGAGCCATCTACTGGAAGAGTTCTATGTAGCATACTATGGTAGACTCTATTTGCAAAGTAGAGTACATCATAGCATCAGATGCCGCGAAGGAAGCTGTGTGGCTAAGAAAATTTATCATCGAGCTTAGAGAAGCATCCTTCCTAGATGGTCTGATCCTGCTCTATTATGATAGTATTGGTGCCATAGCTCAGGCGAAGGAACCAAAGGCACACCAATGGACGAAGCATATCTAGCACTGCTTCCACTTGGTCTGAGAGATCATGGATTAAGGTAATGTCAACTTTTAGAAGATCGATGGAAAGAAGAACCTGGCCGACCTCTTCACTAAAGCCCTGACGATAAAGGAGTTCGACAATCATAAGTCGAAGATGGATATTAGATACTATGTTGAGAGGTTTTAGGACTAGTGGGAGTATCTAATTTAGTAACGAAAAGTTTTTGGGCATAGTCAAATACTTGCGAACTTGGTGTGTGATCAAGATGGGATTGATCACTCCAAGAGTTGGAGAAGAATGTATCAAAAATAGGGAGGGCGACACACATGGGAAGAGGAGTTTTGGTTTTGCAAAATACTATCTCATAGGATTTGAAACCAAAACAAATATCCTTTTTTGACTTGGTCCACTACCTAATTTCCATATGAGAAAGAGAGAAGAGGAGGGAGTGCATGAGAAGGCCTGAGAGAGAGATTTTTGTCGCAAAAAATAGAGGAGAAATAGGGCGTGGGGCATGAGGGGCTAAGGTGGTGCAAGGTGGAATCCTAGTCTTACTAGGATTCCATCTATGACTTGATCAAAGTGGTTTCTCAAATCAAATTAAATCAAAACCAAGTCAACCAAATTAAATTCGATCCTAACCCAATTAATGACTTAATTAAATTAGATTTAATTTTGATTTAATTTTTTAATCAAATTAAAAAATTAGGTTGACCTAAGTCCTAGTTGGACTAGGACTAGTTTTTTCTTGCACTTGGCTTATCCAATAAGCCAATTGGACTTGATCCAATCAAGCCCAAACTAAATATAATTAAATCATATTTAATTAAACTTAATCTTAGCCTTCAAGCTTAGTCAAATTAAGCTAATTAGTAATCTAATTGCTTAATCGATCCTCCTACAAAACTTGCACTAGGTTAAACATTAATTGTATTCATCGTTTAATCCTAGAACGATTCTTAATCATTGATTAACCATCCGATGAGACCATGAGCTCTAATGTGTGTGACCTCATAGGTCCAAACCAAAGCCAGTAGTATAGAAATAGATTTCTATACCAATCGGTGTAACCATCTAGCAATGGTACCCAATGGCTGGATAGGTCAAATGTGTAGAACAACATCCTTAGAATCCATGTGGATATAGTTTTCATATAATTCATCCCCTTGATCAAAATGCTCATAGGATATCTTAGAGTTCAACTGTCAACTCTGATCAGATTGTCCATGTTGTATTTAAAAATATCAAATCCATCTAATGAATTATCTTGGCCAAGATTTTTCTATATAAAAATAAGAAGGTTTTGGGCAATTTTTTCAAATGGTCCATACCTAAAATTTTTGAGAGGGCGCCTAACTTGTCCAAATTGGACATTCCTTGTCTAGTTTTTGACTTAGACAAGGACTCCTCTTTTTCTATATATTTAGGAAGAATTTTGGGCTGGTTTTGTGTGAGGTTATAGACCATTAATAGAGATTTGGGGTGCATAAAAACTAGGGAGAGAGGGTCCTTGGGCATTAGGGTTTCATAGACACCAAACTAGGCATCTAGGTGAGAGCAAAGAGAAGAAGAAGAGGGTCTTCTTTTAGGGTTGTTGTGTTCACCTCTTTCCTTCCTCCTTTGAGTTTTTTGAGAGTGTCTCACATCTGAAACCTCCTCTCCTCCTCTTTAGAAGAGTTCAAATCTAGAAGAAAAAGGCATCTGATTGACCATCAAAGAAGGATCAGTATAGTACTAGCATACTATATTGATTTTCCGCATCCGAACTTCTGATCGTGATTCGTGGGCTCGTGTGGACGACTCCTAGAGGCCGAATGCATGTGCCACTTGTTACTTCATCCTCAAGCCCAAATCAGTAAGTTAGAATATCTAACTTGCATAGGTAATAGATCTGATCTATTGTTTTCATACTTGCTTTAGATGTAGTGTTTATATATGTTGATGTGATCAATATGTTTTAGTTTCTTCATTATATTTTAATTTTTGATTTAATGACATGTCATAATCATGTAATAGATCACTAGATCTAGGATATTCTCTGATATTTAAAATTAATTTTGATTAATTTTAGTCTTTCACTACCTAATCTTGAAAAAATTTTAAGATTTAATCCTAAAATCCTAGATCTAATTTCTTTAATTGGTATCAGAGCAAGGTTACGATCCTGAGACCTGTGGGCCCTAAGATTTCAGGACTAGATCTTAAAATTTTTTCAAGATTAGACAGTGAAAGACTAAAATTAATCAAAATTAATTTTAAATATTAAAGAATATCCTAGATTTAGCAACTTATTACATGATCATGGCATGTCACTAAATTAAAAATTAAAATATAATGAAGAAACTAAAACATGTTGATCACATCAACATATATATATACTACATCTAATGCAGGTATGAAAATAATAGATATATCTATTATCTATGCATGTTAGACATTCTAACTTAATGATTCGAGTTTGAGGATGAAGTTGCGAGTGGCACATGCATTCGATCTCTAGGCATGAACCCACAAATCACGATCAGAAGTCCTGATGTTGGAAATCAGCACAGTATACTAGTACTATGCTGATCCTTCTTTGACAGTAGATCAAATACCTCCTTCTTTTGGATTTAGACTCTTCCAAAGAGAAGAAGGAGGAGAGGAGGTTTCAGATGTGAGACACTCTCAGAAAACTTGAAGGAGGAAGGAAAGAGGTGAACATAGCAATCCTAGAAGAAGACCCTCTTCTTCTTCTCTTTGCTCTCACTTAGACACCTAGTTTGGTGTCTATGAAACCCCAACACCCAAGGACCCTCTCTCCCTATTTTTCATACACCCGAAAGCTCTCTCAATGATATATAATCTCACACAAAATCAGTCCAAAATTCATCCTAAATATATAGAAAAAGAGGAGTCCTTTTCTAGGTCAAAAACTAGATAAGGAATGTCCAATTTGGGCAAGTCAAAGGGGGGTCCAACTCTTGGGCACCCTCTCTAAAATTTTAGGCATGGACCATCTGAGATAATCATCCAAAACCTTCTCCATTTTACCATGAAAAGTAGAGAAAAAATAGGGAGGAGGGTGACACATATGGGAAGAGGAGTTTTGGTTTTGCAAAATACTATCTCATAGGATTTGAAATCAAAACAAATTTTCTTTTTTGACTTGGTCCACCACCTAATTTTCATATGAGAAGAAGAGGAGAGGAGGACGTGCATGAGAAGGCCTGGAAGAGAGATTTTTGTCACACAAAATAGAGGAGAAATAGGGCATGGGGTGTGAGGGGATAAGGTGGCGCAAGGTGGAATCCTAGTCTTATTAGGATTCCATCTATGACTTGGTCAAAGTGGTTTCTCAAACCAAATTAAATAAAAAATAAGTCAATAAAATTACATTAGACCCTAACCCAATTAATAAATTAATTAAATTAGATAAAATTAGATTTAATTTTGATTTAATTTTCTAATCAAATTAGAAAATTGGGTTGACCTAAGTCCTAGTTGAACTAGGACTAGTTTTTTCTTGCACTTGGCTTATCCAATAAGCCAATTGAACTTGATCCAATCAAGTCCAAACTAAATCTAATTAAATTATATATAATTAGACTTAATCTCAATCCTCTGTCTGAATATAATTAAGCCAATTAGTAATCTAATTGCTTAATTGATCCTACTGCAATACTTGCACTAGATTAAACATCAATCGTATTATTCGTTTAACCATAGAATGATTCTTAGTCGTTGATCAACCATCTGATGAGATCATGAGCTCTAATGTATGTGACCTCGTAGGTTCGAACCTAAGTAGGTAGCATAGGATTAGATTTCTATATCAATTAATATAACCATCTAGCAATGGTACCCGACGGTCGGATAGGTCGAATGTGTAGAACAACATCCTTAGAATCCATGTGGATATAGTTTTCATATAATTCATCCCTTTGGCCAAAATGCTTGTAGGAGACCTCAGAGTTCAACTGTCAACACTGATCAGGATGTCCATTTTGTATTTTAAAATATCAAATCCATCTGATTGATTACCCTGATCAAGATTTTGCTATATTGAAATACTGTGATACATTCTTCTCCAACTCTTGAAGTGGTCAATCCCATCTTGATCACACACCAACTTTGTAAGTACTTGACTATGCCCAAAAATCTTTTATTATTGAATTAAAAGTTTAGTTAGTCTAGTACCAAAGCATAGTGAGTTGCTTGCAAGTCATTGAGGTGATCTCAGGTCTAAGGGATACTTATACCTATATATCTAATGAGCCAATTGAACTTGATCCAATCAAGTCCAAACTAAATCTAATTAAATTATATATAATTAGACTTAATCTCAATCTTCTACCTTAATATAATTAAGTCAATTAGTAATCTAATTGCTTAATTGATCCTCCTGCAATACTTACACTAGGTTAAACATCAATCGTATTGTTTGTTTAACCATAGAACGATTCTTAGTCATTGATCAACCATCTGATGAGATAATGAGCTCTAATATGTGTGACCTTATAGGTTCAAACCTAAGTAGGTAGCATAGGATTAGATTTCTATACCAATCGATGTAATCATCTAGCAATGGTACCCGATGGTTGGATAGGTTGAATGTGTAGAACAACATCCTTAGAACCTATGTGGATATAGTTTCCATATAATTCATCCCCTTGACCAAAATGCTCGTAGGACACCTCAGAGTTCAACTGTCAACTTTGATCAGGTTGTCCATTTTGTATTTTAAAATATCAAATCTATCTGATGGATTACCCTGGTCAAGATTTTGCTATATTGAAATACTATGATACATTCTTCTCTAACTCTTGGAGTGGTCAATCCCATCTTGATCACACACTAACTTCGTAAGTACTTGACTATGCCCAAAAATCTTTCATTATTAAATTAAAAATTTAGTTAGTCTAGTACCAAAGCATAGTGAGTTGCTTGCAAGTCATTAAGGTGATCTCAGGTCTAAGGGATACTTATACCTATATCACATCATAGACATTCTCGATAGTAGAATGCTCTAGAGTTGGTCACATTCAATGATGATTATCCATACATCTCACCTGTATGCCACACCGATGTCTCTATACTACTTGGTTAAGAGGACAACCAACCTATATGGCATACAGCGACCTATGCTCGATAGATACTATCGTCCAAATTAACATCCTATCATTTGATCGTGAATACATTTATGGACTAATCGATAAATCTTCTCTTTATCGAAGCTAAATAGTTTTAAGAACTTCATCACAATAATATAGTCCGTTAGAAGATGAATACTTTATGATAAAAATATCAAAAGTATATTTTATTTATTAATGAATTAATTATAATTATAATGTAGCACAATCGTTAACAAGTTGATGATTGACTTTGGGATATATTTTTCAATAATTGTTTGGTAAACAGAGTTGCACAACCAAATATCAAGTCACAAGAGACTTTTTAAGGCTTAGATGTGTGATGGATAGTCGATCCATAATCATTATTTGATGATGATAAAGAACTTAGAAGAGCTTGGAAAGCTCGACGTCAAGTTGGACAAGGACCTGTAGATCGATATAATCCTATAATTCTTGACTGAAGCATATGGGCAGTTCATCATGAACTATCATATGCTTAAACTGCAAAATACTTTGGTCGAACTTATGAACATGCTGGTTATTGCTGAGCTCTCTATGAAAGGTTCAAAGAGCTTAGTTCTTGCTATGGAGCAAACTTCCTCCAAAAGAAAGTCTTTTAGAAAGAAGAGGAAGTCTGTGAAGAAGCAAAAGATGGAAAGTGGGAAGAAGAAGAAGGGAGAGCTAAAGAAAAAGGCCACCGACAAAGAAAAGTATTTCCATTATAATTCTGATGGCCATTGAAAGTGGAACTGCCCTTTATATCTGGCTACCCTGAAGAACAAGAAGGAGACAAGTCTTTTTGGAGGTATGCTCGTGATTGAATCTAACTTAACTATTTCTTCTGCATTAAGTTTGGTGCTTGACTCTAAATCTAGTGCTTATTTGTATACTTCCATATAGGATCTTGAGGAGAGCATGAGGTTGAGGGATGGTGACATGATCCTACATGTCGAAAATGGAGCAAGAGTTGCTACTGTGATCATGGAAACCTACCATCTTCGACTACCATTTGATTTAGATGATTCTTAAGGAATGTTATTTTGTGCTTGTAGCAAGCAGGAATTTGATTTCTATTTCTTGTTTAGCATATGAAAGTTATGTTATTAACTTTCTTAAGTACCACTGTACTATTCTTTTTGAAAGAAATAAATTTGCAAGTGGATTCTTAATTAATGATCTCTATCAGTTGCATGTTGATGTATCTATGTTAAATGTCAAGAAAAACATGAATGCCTTAGGACTAAAGCGATCCAGGGATAGTCTAAATGATAAGTATCTATGGCACCTTAGGCTAGGTCATATAGCGGAAGACAAGATTAACAAATTGGAGAAATCTGGGCTATTGAATTCGTTAAATTTTGAGTCATATCTAATTTTTGAATCATACCTTCATGGGAAAATGATCAAGCTCTCTTTTGTAGGACATGGTGAAAGAGCCATAGACCTTCTTGCCCTAGTACATATTGATATGTGCGGCCCATTTAATGTGTCGGCTAGAGGCAATTATGTCTATTTTATCATCTTTATCGATGATTTCTCTCAGTATAGGTATGTGTATCTAATGTGATATAAGTCTAAAGTCTTTGAAAAGTTCAAAAAATTCAGACATGAAGTAGAAAAGCAAACTGAAAAACTCATTAAGGTTCTTCGATCAGATTATGGAGGTGAACATCTTAGTCAGAAATTCCTGGACTATCTTAAGAAAAATGGTATAGTCTCTCAATGGACTCCACCTGAAATGCCTCAACTCAATGAATTTTTAAAATGGAGGAATCGAACCCTATTAGATATGGTTTGATCCATGATGAGCTTCATGGAGCTCCCTGATTTTTTTTGGGGACATAGTCTAATCACCATAATTTACTTAATAGAATTTTCTCTAAAACTATTTCTACCATACCATATAAGATATAGCATGGTAAGAAACTAAGTCTGACTCATCTCAAAATTTCGGATTGTCCTACTCATGTCAAGAGACAGCAGACAGACAAGTTAGAGTCTAGGTCCTTTAGAGCTCGTTTTATAGGATATTTTCTAAAGAATCATTAGAATATTATTTCTGTCTTTTGGAAGACTACAATATGATTTTGAGTCGACATGCCATCTTTCTTGAAAAATAGTTTATCCAAGATGGTGGCATTGAAAGATAGATAAGGCTCGAGGAAAAAGTCTCCCAAGAGCAATGAGCTAAGGATCCTATGGAACCTAATCAGATTGAGCCAGTTCAATCACAACCTCCGCCACCTCGTAGATCAAATAGAATTTTTCATTCTCCTGAAAGATACTTAGGCATTATTTCAGAAGATGTAGAGAAAATATTCCTTATAGAAAATGGAGTTCATGGTGATGATCCCAAAACCTATGATGAGGCGATATAAGATATCGACTCTAAAAAATGGTTAGAGGCAATGAAGTCAGAGATTGACTCAACGTGATTGAACCAAGTCAGGACCTTGGTAGATCCACCTAAAGGTATAGTACTTATTGGGTGTAAATGGATCTACAAGAGAAAGATAGGTGCAGATGAAAATATGGAGACATTTAAGGTTAGGTTAGTAGCAAAAGAATATAGTCAGCACGATGGCATTGACTATCAGGATACCTTCTTGGTAGTAGCCATGCTTAAATCCATCCGCACACTGCTTGCTGTTGCAGCCTATTTTAATTATGAAATATGGCAGATGGAAGTGAAAATAACATTCTTAAATGGATATCTAGAGAAAGATATCTATATGGAATAGTCGCTAGGTTTCATATCCAGTGATGCTGATCACAATGTCTGTAAGCTGCAAAGGTCTATCTATGGACTTAAGCAAGTATCTCGAAGTTGGAATGTTCATTTTAATGATGTGATCAAATCATTTGAATTCATCAAAAAATGAGGAGGAGCCCTGTGTGATCAATAAGGTCAGTGGAAGCACTGTTGTCTTCCTTGTACTATACGTGGATGACATCCTCTTTATTGGAAATGATATTTCCATATTAACTTTGATCAAAATGTGATTATCAAAAGAGTTCTCTATGTAAGACCTAGGAGAGGCATCCTTAATTTTAGAAATTAAGGTCTATAGGAATAGACCGAATAGGATGCTGGGTCTCTCACAGAAGATGTACATAGAGAAGATGCTGAAGAGGTTCAGTATGAAAAACTCCAAGAGGAGATTGGTACCCTTCAGACATGATATTCATCTCTCCAAGAAGATATGTCCTAGCATATCTGAGGAGATTGAATGCATGAGCAAGATCCCTTATGCTTCTATAATAAGGAGGCTCATGTATACCATCCTATGTACACGATCTGATATAGCCCATGCTATGAGTGTCATAAGCAGGTATTAGTCGAATCCAGGTGAAGAGCACTAGGCTTTTGTGAAGTATATCCTTAAGTACTTGAGAAGAACTAAGGATATATTCTTGGTCTTTATGAAAGGATTATGCCCTCAAGCCAATTTATTTTTGGGATGTTCTTTATCTTCCGAACTCATGTAATGATATTTTTAATAAATAAAGGCATTTATTTCATCATATGCAGTGTCTTATTATTATGATGAACCCTATAAATTAGGTCTGTTATTTTAGGATTATGATGAGATCATACTAGTGAGACCTAAAATCTTAAAACCTTAAATTAAATATTTCTAGTCAATGAGACATTGAGTTAGGGATCAATGTTTTTTGGTAAGACTAGCACATTCTTTGTATGCTCAATTAAGAGGGTGATTGATCTCACAATAACATGTGTATGACACTAATACAAGAATATGGGTGCTCATTAGAGAATGAGTTCACTAAATTGATCCAAATTGAGAATATCTAATGGAGTCTTATCTACATGTCAATAGATGGTTCTCATAGTGGAATTTATGCATGTAATCTTTTGACCTGAAACTATCATAGAATCTTATATATATAAATCCATATTTTGGTTCAAACTTATTCATGACTCAGTTATGTACGGAATGTTCTGGATATGGTAGATTATATATATGAAGGTTGTGAGTAGGTTAACAAGGAATCGATCTTTCCTGGTAAGAGGAAATAGCATTCTACCTGCTTCAAACAAATAATAATTCAAGAAGACTTTGATCAAAGCATGATGAAAAAAAAAATTAGAAATGGTTTCTAATATTTCATTAAATGAATCATTATCATAAGATTGAAAGAGAAATGAATATGATATTAGGGTTGACATATTTTCATACCCAGAGTCATATTCAGGATGCAGGAAGATCGAAGGATCTAGTTGCATGGTAAATTTCACTGAAGGGTATGTTTGATATTTCCATCAAAATTTTACATCTTTCGGATAGTCATGATATGTTACTAGATGTCAATCATGTCTTTTGAGTTCGATCAAGTTAAAATTTTAATTTTATCATTAAATTAGAAAGTGTTCTAATTTAAGTCAAATTGGGTTGGCTAGTTTTGACCTAAATCGGTTTGGTTGAGTTCGAACCAGATTAGGATAAATCACACCCAGACTCACTGCTGGTTAGTTGTGGAATCCAATGGGCCACACACAAAGAGAATTGATTAAGGGTCTAATTAGATTAGACCATGTTTGCAAGATGAATATGCTAGCACATATAGCAAATCCTAGCACCAGGATTCGAATTGGATTCGAATCAGCTTCTAATTTGGGCTAATTTAGATCCGATTTGAGCCAAATAGGATTTGATCTTGTGTTGGATTAATCTAGATTGATTGGGCTTTAGATTGGGTGCCACATATCTGCATCCCACGTGCCAGAGAGTCTCTCTCTTGTGTGTGGAAAGTATTTCATGCGCATAGGACACTTTGGCGCATGCAATAAGATGACGCCTACCTTCTTTGACTTTTCCTATATATTATGTCGCATAATTTTTTTTAATTGGCATGGACATCAGATATGGGGCATAGAAGAGTCCTTCTATAGATAAAAGACTTCTTTTCCTTTCAAATATTTTCGCCCATGTTGTTTTGTCGCCCAAGATACCTTGCCGCTCAAGACCCCATGCCGCCTACTCCTCCTTGACGTCTCTTGGACCAAGTCAAAATCTCTTAGGACTTTGACTATTCAAAGTTTTTCTTCCACACCTTCTTGCTGAATGGGTGTCCCTTTTTAGAGCCATTTGATGGCTTTGTTTCATGATCTAATGGATGAAAAGGGTGGCGCCAAGGATGAAGCATCGTGACTCTTCGTAAAAAATACATAGAATTAGTCCGAAGAGTCATTCTGCTTTAAGGCACCTCTTGGACTAAGTCTATATATCATTTTTACTGATGAGGTGTGAGATTAGCTGATGGGGCATGAGAAATGGATAAGGAAAGGGCGTGAGATTTTTGTTGGCATCCTTACTTTCATTATAACTAAGGGTGTACATCATGAGTCCGTGAATGTGAACATTATCTTTTCTTTCTTACAAGAGTTTCTTTTTATCCAATTCTCTTTCTTCCTTTCTCTTGTCTAGACCTTATCTTTATAAGGACAAGAAGTCATCTTAAGACTAAGAGATTAGGAAAAAAAATTAAGAAGACAAAAGAAAAAGAAAGATAGATAAGGAAAGACAAGGAAGGTGACATAAAGGCTTAAGAAGGTCTTGCCCATTTAATTGAAGTACTTATTATAAGAATTTTAATTATATAAATCAGAGGTGCTGGTGTCTTGATCAAGTCTCTGTGTGGATCAACGTTGGAGGGTGAACATGTGGGCACCTGATGGAACCCCTGATAGACTACTACCGAAAATCAGGGTTAATTTAGGGTTTAGTGATAAGAGATACGTTCTAATACTTTCTTTTATATTATAAATGCATGTTATATGATTTAATTGCTAATAAGGTGGTCTGAGGGTTTGGGTTTGATTTGTTTTGATTTCATATTTTGCTTTGAAATCCATGCTTCTGCCATGTACACCAAACCTATCACTTTGGTAATGGAGAACTCCAGGTCCAGGGGTTATGCAGACACAAACATTATGTCTGATATAGATGATCAAAAGTCGATATTTGATATTCTATTTATCTGCAATGGTGGTGCTGTCAGCTGGAAGAGTTTCAAGCAGATCGTGATAGTGGATTCCACAATGAAAGCAGAGTACATTGCTACATTGAAAGCTATAAAGAAGATATTTAGTACAAGAAGTTTGGCTAACACTTGTAATACACTTCTAAAGATAATTTTATAATTTTAATTATAAATTAATAAAAAAATTATTTTTCTATCATAATGTGTATTTAAAAGTGTCTGTGATACATCCTTTGAGTTAATGGTAATGATAATTCATATTTGCAAGATTTAAAAATTGAAGACATGAATTTTCATAATTAACTCATAAACTACTCTCGATCGTAGGATCGTCATGAGGATGATAATCGATCCGAAAGATTGGTGTACGATCATTTTCTTAGGATAGATGAGTCTTGTGTCTATGGTGTGGAGACATCGAAGTGAAAGTATGAGTACTCATTAGAGAACGAGGGCACTGAGCGTGACCACCTCGAGCAGTCATAAGGAAGTTTACCTTCTTGTCAATGATTAGCTTGATGCTGTAGTTGTGTGTCAGATTCTTTGATTTGAGGTGCATCAGCAGTTCATCTTGAGTGTGTTATAGTTTGACTACATCATAACTCAATCTTCTAGCCATTCAGAATTCTGAGGTGTATGTTGGCTATAGCATGTTCATTGTAGGAACTGGATTGCACCAAAATGGGATCTATCAACCTTGATAGTGAAGGAGTAGTCCTATGATGATCAGGAGATCGAGTCTTTAAGACCATGGCCATGGTAGTGTGATATAATAGAAAAGAGTTTTCTATTAGGATTTTACATTGGACTAAAATTGAATGATTCATTCATATGATAGATGTTGGATTTTGACAAGTTTACCTTAAACCCTAATCCTTTTGGGACTCATGATAGTAGAATTGATTCACATAGATAGCTACACCGAGCGATTCGCTTTCAGTTCTGATGGATTGCCACTGTATGCTGCTAGGTGTCATTGGTGGATTTTGGGAGCAATTAGAATGGTCTTGATGATCGATCATTTCAATTGTATGAATTAGAAAAGTTCTGATCCATCGAAAGGTATTTCGATGATGTCAATGATAGAGATCATGACATATCTCATTACCATATAGAGTTGAACCTAATTGGGTCACACATATAAGGATTTGAGTTTGGTTGTGATCAACTGGACTGAGTTAGTTCAATTGATTTGGGTTAAATTTGATTAGGTTCAAGAAAATCATGCTAGCATATATTGAACCTAACATTCTCCTTCTGTAGTCTTTCTGGTTTGTCACGGATGAGTTTGACTCAACTGAAACCATGACTAGAGCTTGAGTTCTCTTAATTCATCAAATAATTTTTAGGACAACACCTGCCAGTTTTGGTCACCCACCATTTCTGATCACCTGCCATTTTCTGTCGCACACCAGGGTCAAAGGTTGACCCTATTGTAAGAAAGAAGGGACTAGGGGCACATGCCCCCTGGAGATTTTCTAGGGGTGTGTGCCCTCACTTATTTGGTATGGCATCAAGAGGGTGCACATCCCCCTTGGCATGTGCCCAAAGTGGATAGGCTTTGACTTGGTCAAATTTCAAATTTGACCAGTCAAAGAGGTTTGATAGAGATCAAACTCTAAGAGAGAAGGAAGAGTCCATCGCGCACTAAACTTTCTTCCCTTCTCCCTACCTATTTTGTATGGAATTATATAAAATATTTAGGGAGCTGATTCTGATGTTAGTTGACATGAAAATTAGTTAAGAAATCAAAATTAAATCAAGCAATTGGTTGCTTGATTGATTGAAACACTGAGGTGGCGTAGGGCTCTATTTAAGAGACCCTGCGCCCTAGGGTTTCTCATGATTTTTGCTCTATGCCCCAAGCCCCCACATGCTACCATCCCCTCTTTCTCCACACCCCTCCTCTCCTTCTTTTCCATGCTCAAAGGTTGGGCCAAGGTTCCAAGAGAAGATCCATAGGAATTGGCGCAAAGGTTTCAAGGAAAGAAATGACGTTCGTGAGACGAGCGCGCTACCTTCATCGATTAATTTGAAGGCTCTACAAAATTAGATTTAGATCTAATTTTTGATGATCAAATCTAGAAGGAGAGCACCTCTAGATCCAGCCTAAGTGGACTCTGGTAGAGGCCAGGCACATGTGTAGCTTGATCTAGAATTCAAAGCTTCCATAGATCATCGATAGGGTAAAAGCAGTTTATCCTAAAGGTAACATCAAATGTTACTATTTTAATTTTAATTTTAATTTTTAATATTGAATCTTTAAAATTAGATCAAAGAACTCTCTGATCTAATTAAATTTTATAAAAATATTTTTAAAATATTTTCTATAGATCTAATCAGATCAGACCGATCCTATGGCAATAAAAGCATTTTTTCTTCAAATGAGATATGCTGCGATCTCCGTCATCGACATCATTGAAACATCTTTCGATGGACCAAAACTTTTTTTATTCATATAATTAGAATAATTAATTATCAAGATTATTCTAATTGCTCTCAAAATTCATCAGTAATACCTAGCAGTATATGATGGCAACCCATCAAAACTGAAAGCAAACCTCTCGATGTAGCTACCTATGTGATTGGATTCTTCTATCTTAAGCCTTGATAGGATTAGGGTTAAGATGAACTCGTCAAACCTAATATTCATCATATGAGTTAATCATTCGATTTGAGTCTGATATGAAAATCTAATAGAAACTCTTTCTATCATCTTTATACTGCCATGGTCATTGGCATATGGACTCAATCTCATGATCATCATAGGGCTACTCCTCATCTACCGAGGTAGATAGATCTCCTATTGGTGTAATCCAATTTCTATAATAAATATGCTATAGCCAACATATACCTTAGAGTTTTGAATGGCTAGGAGACTGAGTTATGGTGTAGTCAAACTATAACACCCTCAAGGTGAACTACCAATGCACCTTAGGTCAAAAAATCAGACACACCACTGCAGCATCGAGCCAATCATTGATAAGAAGGTAGACTTCCTTATGACTGCTCGAGGTGGTCATGCTTAGTACCCTCATTCTCTAATTGGTACCTATACTCTCGCTCTAGTATCTTCACATCGTAAACTCAAGACTTATCTATTCTAAGAAAGTGATTGTACATCAAACTTTTGGATCGATCACCATTCTTATGATGATCCTACGATCAAAAGCAATTTATGAGTTAATTATGAAAATTCATATCTTAAATTTTCAACTCTTAAAAATATAAATTATCATTATCATTAACTCAAAGAATGTATCACAGATACTTTAAATGCACACTATGATAGAAAATAACCTATTTATTAATTTATAGCTAAAATTATAAAATTGCTCTTAGAAGTGTATTACAAGTATTTAACCAATCTGGCTTCTAGGGCATACATCTAATATTCCAACCAAATGATGGATCACCTATAAGAATTGTATGGTGAGTAGAGTCATACAATGCAAAATGAAGTGTCAAAGAGACTCTTCAAGGCACAGATGCATAATGGATAGTTAGTCCATGACCATTGTTTATTAATGATCAAGGACTTGGAGAAGCTAGAGAAGCTCAGCAAATCGATGGACAAGGATTTATAGATTGATTCAATCTTGCAGTTCTTGATTGATTCATATGGGTAGTTTATACTAAACTTCCATATGAATAAGATTCAGTGCACCTTGGCCAAGTTAATGATGAAGAAAAAACTAGTTCCTAGTCCCACAAGATTGACTTGATCGGATCAAATCTGTAGTAGAATTTTAAAATTTTTTATCTAAATTAGATCAGATCTAAAAGTTCTCATATCTGATTAGATTGATTTAAAAATAAAAATAAATATAAACATAAAATAGTGATATATTATATCACCTAATTGGGTGAATAGTTTATCCTATAATGATGATCTGATGCGTCTGAGGTTCTGACATTAGCCGTGCACATGCCTGGCCTCTACCAGCATCCACTCAAGTTAGATCTAGAGGTCTTCTTCTTCTAGATCTGATCTTAGAAGATCAGATCTAAAATCTTCCTCGTGTGTCTTTGATCTAATCCTTGGTAGTAGCACATTCATCAAACGAACAGGATCTCCTTGACACGATCTTTGTAGTAGTAATGCACGAACTCTTGATGGCTGATTCATCCAACTCCTTGGGCATGGAGAAGAGGGAGTGGAGGAGGAAGAGGGGGCATGGAAGGTGGAGAGAGGGGCAGAGTCTGGGCATTGCAATTGGATTAACCAAACATCTTTGGTCAGCGGTCTATTTATAAACCAAACCCTAAAGTCCCTTAGTTTCTAACTTTGAACGGATCAAAGCCAACATGTTGAAGGACTCTCCATTGATTTCCATGCACGCCATCTGATCTCCTCTAAATTTTATTGCACAAAATAATGGGAAATTGGGTGTCGCCTTATCAGATAAGGTGGGGTGGATGCAAGGACTCTCTCTCTAAGAGTTTAAACCACTTTAAACTCTTTGGTGCTTATCCACTAAGGGCACATGCCAAGAGGAGGCATGCACCCTACTCCTTTTCATGAAAAGACCTAGGGGTGCATGCCCCCTCCCTTCTTTTTTATAATGAATGGGTCAAAGTGGCCTTGTCCTGATGCCCCTTGCAAGAGACCAGGACAAGCTCCAGTCAGACTAGGACAAATCCATACAGAGTTCCTGAATGAGCCAACTATGTGATTGAGTTCTTTTATCATGAGCCTTGATAGGATCTTGGTCCAGATGAACTCGTCGGACCCAACACCTGTCATATGAATGAATCATTCAATTTGAGTTCAATGTGAACCCTAATAGAAATTTCTTTCTATAATTTCACACTGCCATGGCCATGAGCTTTAGGACTCGATCTCATGATCATCATCGGACTACTTCTCATCTACCAAGGTTGATAGATCCCATGTTGGTGCGATCCAATTCCTACAATGAACATGCTATAGCCAGCACACACCTTAGGATTCCAAATGGCAGGAGATTGAATTATGGTGTAGTCAAACTATAACAGACTCAAGATAAACTATCAATGCACCTCAAGTCAAAGAACTAGATACATGACTGCAGCATCAAGCTAGTCATCGATGAGAAGATAGATTTCCTTGTGACTGCTCGAGGTGGTCACGCTCAGTGCCCTTATTTTCACTAAGTACCTATACTCTCGCTCTAGTATCTCCATACTGTAGACTTAAGACTCATCTATCCTAAGAAAGCAATCATACATCAATCTTCCAGATCGATCATCATGAAAATGATGATCCTATAATCGAAAGTAGTTTATGAGTTAATTATGATAATACATGCCTTAAATTCTCAACTTTTGAGAATATGTGTTATCATGCTTATTAACTCAATGGATGTATCACAAATATTTTATATACAATGTGATAGAAGAAATAATCTTTTTATTAATTTTAAGTCAAAATTATAAAAATGCTCTTATAAATTATTTACGAGTGTTGGCCAATTTAGCTTATAGGACACACATCTAACAAATTCCCACTTGACTTAAAGTCAATTGACTATAAATCTAAGTCCCATCTTCTTAAGGTGGGCTTTGATCTTTTGTTGGCTCAAAAACTTCATCAGTGGATCAGCCTCATTATCTACAATCTTGACTCTTTTGATCTCGATGTGTCCCTTCTCAAGATAATCACGGATGAGATGGAATCACCGCTCAATATGCTTGGACTTCTAGTGAGACCTTGACTCCTTAGCTAGTGCTATAGTGCTATTATTATTGCAGTACAAAGGAACGACATTTGATTGCATCACTCTAACATCTACAAAGAACTTCTTGAACCAGAATGCTTTCTTCATAGCTTCCAAGGCAGCGATGTACTCAGCTTTCATGATGGAATCTGCTATCATTATTTGCTTGAAACTCTTCCAGCTTACAGCACCATCATTGCATAGGAACAGACTTTCAAATGTGAACTTTCGATCATCTATATCAGATATAAAGTCTAAGTCCATATATCCCTGGACTTGGATTTCTTCATTATCAAAGATCAAAAATATATTCTTAGTTCTTCTCAATTACTTAAGGATACATTTTACAAAAGTCTAGTGCTCTTTGCCTGGATTTGATTGATACCTGCTTGTGACACTCACAGCATGGATGATGTTAGGTTGTGTATATAGCATGGTGTACGTGTGGCTCCCTATTGCCGAAGCATAAGAGATCTTGCTCATGCGTTTAATCTTCTTAGGTGTGTTGGGGCACATCTTTTTGGATAGATGAATGCTATGTCTAAAGGGCACTAGTCCCCTCTTGGAGTTCTCCATGCTGAACCTCTTCAGCACCTTCTTTATGTACATCTTCTATGAGAGACCCAGCATCATCTTCAGTCTATCCCTATAAACCTTAATCCCCAAAATGAAGGATGTTTCTCCTAGGTCTTTCATAGAAAACTCTTTAAATAACCATACCTTGATCGAGGTCAATATAAGAATGTCATTCCTAATCACAAAGATGTCATCCATGTATAGTACGAGGAAGACAACAGTACTCCCACTAACATTTTTCAATACATAGGATTCCTCCTCATTCTTGATGAAATCAAACAATTTAATAACATCATTAAAATGAGCATTCCAGCTCCAAGATGCTTGCTTGAGTTCATAAATGAACCTTTATAGCTTGCTAACCTTATGATCACCATCACTGGAAGTGAAACCAAGTAGCTATTCCATATAGATATCTTTCTTAAGATATTCATTTAGGAACGTCATTTTCATATCCATCTACCATATTTTGTAATTAAAATAGGCCATAATCGCAAATACTGTGTGGATGGATTTAATCATGGCCACTGGCGAAAAGGTATCTTGATAGTCAATGCCTTTGCTATATCCTTTCACTACTAACCTAGCTTTGAATATCTCTATATTTTCATCTGCATCTATCTTTCTCTTGAAGATCTATTTATATCCAATAGGTACTATACCTTTAGGTAGATCTACTAAGGTTCTGACTTGGTTTGAGCGCATCGAGTTAATTTTGACATCATTGCCTCTCATCATTTCTCAGAGTCAATATTTGATATCACCTCATCATAGATTTTGGGATCATCACCATGAACCTCATTTCTCATGAGTAACATTTTCTCTATATCCTCTGAAATAATACCTAAGTATCTATCAGGGGGATAAAAAATCCTATTTGATCTATTAGCTAGAGGGAGTAGTGTGTGTATCGGCTCAGGCTGATCGAGTTCCTCAGGTTCCTTAGCTTGTTGCTTTTCGAAGACTTTCTCCTTGAGCCTAATTTATCTTTCGATGTCATCATCTTAAATAAATTATTTTTTTAAAAAAATGGTGTGTCGACTCACAATCACATTATGGTCTTCCAAAAGATAAAAGTAATATCCTAACGACTCTTTAGAATATCCGATGAATCGAGCTTTAAGGGACCTTGATTCTAACTTGTCCGTCTACTATCTCTTGACATGGACCGTCCAAATTTTGAGATGACTTAGACTTGGCTTCTTACCATGCCATATCTTATATGATGTGGTAGGAATATGATGCAGCCTATAGCACGACGATCGTTGGGGAAGAAGGATGGAAGATGCACGAAACAAAAGAAAATGAAAGAAAGAGGAAGAAAATCTCTTCTCTCAAATTTTATTTTAATAACTCAGGATTGACTGACTAGAAGGAAGGCCAAGGGCCTTATTTATGATGTAAAAGACTTAATTCAGAAGCAAAAGAGATCCTAAATAAAGTCATAAAAGAAATTCTAAATAAAATCAAAAAGAACAAACTAAAATAAAATAAAAAACTAGACTCCTACTCGGACTAGGAATCCTAGTAAACTGGTGCACTGCCACTGACCTATTAGGTAATAAAATTAGGCTTAAAGAGAGGTTTTCAAAATGGGGTCATAATATGGATTTTGACATCGGATGAAAAAGTTATGGCCATTCTAGCTCGGTAGTGTCAGAATCCTATAGAATCGATGCAATTAGGTTGAATTCGCATCCTTTTGGATTCGATCCCTTAATTTCATATATCTATCGACTATGACATCTATGTCATCCTCCCTTGGCTAGAAGAAACTCTCCTCGAGTTACAAATCTCTTCATCTGATGAGTCTCTTGCATAAGGAATTAAATGCTTCACGTTGAACACATCTGAGATTTGAAGATGACTTGGTAACTTCAGCTAATAGACATTATCATTGATCTTTTTAATTATCTCAAAAAGACCCATCTTTCGCTAGCTAAGCTTATTGTATTCTCCCACTGGATATCAATCCTTGGTTAGAATAGTCCATACATAGTCACCGACTTCAAAAGTCATTATCTTTCTATGCTTATCAGCAACATCCTTGTACTTAGCATTGTTAGCTTCAATTTGTTCCTTTACTAATTGATGAATAACCTAAAGATCTATAACTAAATCTTCAGCCTTTGCAATATATCATCCTCTAAAATTGATTGAGGTTAAATCCAGAAAACTGCTCGAGTTCAATCCATAGTCAATCTAAAATGGACTATAACTTGTGGTTCAGTTTACGAAATGATTGAATGCTATCTCAGCTTGTGCTAAAGCCAAATCCTACTATTTTGGACATTCTCTAGCAAGACTCCTTAATAGATTTTCCAAGCTTCTATTGATGGATTCGATCTATCCATCTGAGGATGATAGACTGAACTGAATTGCAACATAGTCCCTAAACTCCTCCACAAACTCCTCCAAAAATGGCTCATGAACTTTATGTCTCGATCAGATGTAATAGACTTAGGTACTCCATGGAGACGTATTATTTGTTTGAAGAATAGTTGAGCTACATTTGAAGCATCCATGGTCTTCCGATAGGTGATGAAGTGAGCCATCTTCGAGACCTATCTACCACAACCAGCACTAAATCACATCATCTCTGAGTAATAGGTAGACCTAAAATGAATCCATGCTGATCACTTCCCATGGATGGTCTGGAATAGCAGGCAAAGGGATGTATAATCCTACATTTGTCACTATCCCTTTTGATACTTGGCAGACCCTACATCGCTCCATAAATCTGGTTACATCATGCTTCAATTTTGGCCAGTAATATTTGTTATGAATGAGTGTGAGAGTCTTATCTTTGCCAAAGTGTCCTTCATTATATATTTCTTGTACAATCCTTTCTCGTAGGGAACAATTGGGAACACAAAGCTGCGCACCTCAAAACAAAAATCCATCATGCAACTGGTAATAAGTTCATGTATGAGAATGTACCTCTTGAAGAATTCGGTCAAAGTCTAGGTCGTTGTCATAGAGATCTTTCAAAGTATCAAATCCAATCACCTCCACGTGAAGAACTCCTAGCAACTTGGCTATCCGACTTAATGCATCTGCTATCCAATTCTAAGCACCAGATTTGTGCTTTAGAACAAAGTGTAACTCTTGCAAAGTGTTCATCTACTTGATATGCCTACGGCTCAGCTTTTCTTGTCCGTTGATGTACTTGAGGGCTTCATGATCAATGTATAAAATGAACTCCTGAACTAAGTAATGCTGCCACTACCAAAGTGCGCTGATCACCACATAGAATTCTATATCATATGTTGAATAATTTAGTTTGGACTCAGATAGTTTCTCACTGTGGAAATAAATAGGTCACCCCTTTTGACTGAGAACTCCATCGACTCTAGTAGAGGATGCATCACACTCTACCTTGAAGACCATGATGAAATCAGGAAGGGTAAGGACATCAGTAGAGATGATCTTCCATTTAATTTCTTCAAAAGCAACCTATGCCTTAGGTGTCCACTGAAATCACCATTCGTTCATGCAATCAGTCATAGGAGACATTATCAAAGAAAATCTATGAATGAATCTACAGTAGAATGATGCTAGGCCATGGAAACTTCGGACTTCAGAGATGCTACATGGAACCGGCCAATTCTAAATAGCCTGGATCTTGGATGGGTCAGCCTATAGCTCCTTAAAGGACATAATATAACTAAGAAAAGTTAGGCTATCCACACAAAACTACACTTTTTGGGATTGGTGAATAACTTCCCTCTTCTTAGTGTTCTAAGGACCTCCATAAGATGCTGCAAGTGATCCTTTAATGTAGAGCTATAAATATGTTGTCAAAGTAAACCATAATAAATTTACTAATGTATGGCTACAGCACATGGTTTATCAGCCTCATGAAGGTACTCGATGCATTGGAAAGTTCGAATGGCATCACCAGCCACTCGCACAGACCTTCCCTTGTTTTGAAGGTTGTCTTCCACTTGTCCCCAAGTTTGATCTACAATTGATGGTAGCCACTCTTTAAATCGATCTCCGTGAATATCTTGGCTTCAGCAAGTTGATCAAGCATGTCATCCAACCTTAGGATTGAAAATCGATATTTGATAGTGATCCAATTAATAGCTCGGCTATCGATGCACATGCACCATGAATAATCCTTCTTTGGAACTAGCAGAGTAGGTACTGCACACGGACTCATACTCAGATGGATGTACGCTTTGTTCAATAGCTCTTGGACTTATTGTTGCAGCTCCTCATGTTTAGTTGGGCTCATGCGATATGCCTACTTGTTCGATAGATTTCCCCAGGAATAAGGTTGATGTGGTGTTGAATATCTCATTCTAGTAGTAATCGTACAAGCAAGTCTTTAGAAAATACATCAGCAAATTTCTTGAGAATAGAACATACCTGGGGTGGGATATCATGCTCGGCTAATGTGTCCTTCTCTACCACTGCTTGCAAGTAACTGGCCTCCATTGCCTCTTTTAGGCATGCATGTTTTGTTAGAAGATTGATGTTGGACTCTGATTTTGATTTGGGTAGATCTTCTTTCTTCATTGGTGCCAGGGTGATCTTCTAATTATCTTTGAAGAATGTATATGTATTTCATTGGCTATCATGAGTGACATTGCGGTCATATTACCACGGCCTTCCTAGGAGTAGATGATAGGTGTCCATGGCTATAACATCATACTAGATATTATCATAGTATTTCTATCCGATGGAGAAAGATATAAGATAGCGACTATCGACAACAACTTCACTTTCTTTTTTGAACCATAAAAGTTTGTATGACCAAGGTTGTTTTTCTATTGATAGGTTTAGCTTCTTGATGGCCTCTTGGGAGATAATATTTTTGCAGCTATCACTATTGATAATTATCTTACAAACTTTCTTTGCAATGGTACAACATGTATGGAAAATATATGTTCACCTCCAATCCTCTTCCTCTTCTTTTCCCAAAACCAGCAAGCTATTTCACATAATGAGGGCTTCTTCGCTACCTCCAAAATGTACAAAATCAACCTCCTTACCACTAGTTTCATTATATGCAGGTTCCTATTCTTCAGTAGTAGGTACTTCTTCTTCAATTAGCAGTTGTTTCCTAGGACGACTAGTAGGTTTTTGGCACTCATTCCGAGTATGCCCAACTTTGCCACAATTAAAACATCTAACCATTGAAGATTCGACTTGAACTAGTCTTGGGGGCCTCATATTAGTAGTACAGATAGGAGGGGTAGGGGCTGGAGCTGGGTTGCACCAAATATCCCTTTGATTGTTAGTTGTTGGTACTCGATTGCTTCACAGGGGAGGTTCAGGTCAGGGAAGGGGTATTCACTGCAATTGCTTCTCAGCCACCACAATCCTATGGTATGCTTCCTTGGCCGTCCATATGGTACGAAGCTATAGGACATCTTGGATCTGTTGCCATAGTAGACCTCCAAGATATTGCACGACCATCTGCTCCTTGCTCTTTGCTAGATCATTTTATGCCATCAACTGATAGAACTCCTTCGTGTATTCATCCATGGACCTAGGGCCTTACCGAAGATTCTACAAGTGTTGATACAAGATTTAGGTGTAGTTGAATGGTAGAAATTGCTCCCTCAATTCCTTCTTCATCTTCTCCTAATCTTGAATTTTTGGTTTGCCACTATGCTTCCAGGTTTTCTTCAATTGCTGCCACCAAGCAGAAGCATGATCAGTTAATTTAAGGGCAACAAGTTTTACCTTTTGTTATCAGGAATCTCTTTGTATTCAAAGATGTGCTCAATCTAATCCAACCAATCAAGAAACACCTCCATTTGTGAACTACTTAAATATTCAGGTAAATCTACTCTGATTGAGTCGAACCAATGGGTTGATCGCTCGAATGATTCTCCACGACCATCTCATTGGCAAATGAGAAGATCCCTATGGAAGGGATTTTTGAAATCTAAAAATTCTGCTTTGGATCTACCATCATCAGGTTCCACCTCAGATTTTGCATCCCAAATTTCTAACTTCATAAGACATGTAGTTAGATCCACCAATTGTCTCCTCAAATCTTCACACTCCAACATTGAGTCCCTTTCTCATTGCATAATTTCTTCATGGGCTGTTGGTTAATTCACTGGTTAATTCTTCTTGTGACCACCGCCAACCATCTAATTTGCAGGAAAGAATTACCGCTCATAGATCTAAAGGGCTCTGATACCAACTGACGTAGTCTACAACATGGTGATTGTTGGGGAAGAAGGATGGAAGATGCATGAAGCAAAAAAAATGGAAGAAAGAGGAAGAAAATCTCTTCTCTCAAATTTTATTTCAATAACTCAAAATTGGTTGACTACAACAAAGGCCAAGGGCCTTATTTATAGTATAAATGACTTAATTCAGAAGCAAAAGAAATCCTAAACAAAGTCATAAAAGAAATTCTAAACGAAATCAAAAAGAGCAAAACAAAACAAAATAAAAAACTAGACTCCTACTCAAATTAGGAATCCTAGTAAACTTGCACAATGTCATTAACCTGTTAGGTAATAAAATTAGGCTCGAAGAGTGATTTCTGGAATGGGATCATAATAAGGATTCTAACATCGGATGACAAAGTTATGGCCATTCTAGCTCGATGGTGTTAGAACCCTGTAGAATCAGTGCAATCCAATTGAATTCGTATCCTTTCAAGTCTGATCCCTCAATTTTATATATTTGTCGGCTGTAATGTCTATGTCAGAATGGATTTAGATGGAAACCTATTTAGTAGGTATATTACAATTAGCAGATTATGTTCCTCAAGAAATTTAGGAAGGTCCATGAAACTCATCATGGATTGGACCATATCTAATAGGATCTAATTTCTTCGTTCTAAAATCCTGTTGTGTTAAGACATTCTAGATGGAGTTCATTATGAGACTATGCCATTATCCTTGAGACTATCCAAAAATTTTTGACTAAGAAATTCACTTTCTCGATCTGATCGAAGAATCTTAATGAGCTTTCCAATTTGCTTTTTCACTTCATATTTGAATTTTTTGAACTTTTCAAAGGCTTCAAACTTGTGTCGCATCAGGTATACATATCCATACCAAGATAAATCATCAATAAAAATAATAAAGTAAACAAAGTTGCTTTTGACCGGCACATCGAATGGGTCGTACACATCTATATGTACTAGGGCAAGGAGGTCCGTGGTTCTCTCCCCATATTCTACAAAAGGTAGCTTGGTCATTTTGCCTTGAAGGCATGACTCATAGATCGGATAGGACTTGAAAGTCAATGGATCCATTAGTCCAGATTTATCTAATTTGTTAATCCTATTTTCAGCTATATGACCTAGCCTAAGGTGCCATAGATATCATTCTAACAATAACTCTAGGTTATTTCATTCCTATGGCATTCACATTTTGCTCGACATTATAAACAAAAAAATCTACATGTAACTGATAGAGACTATTAATTAACAAACCACTCATAATTTTATTTTTTTTAAAAAGAATTATAGAGTGGTCCATAAAGAAACTAATTACATAGTTCATTTATGCCAAACACGAAACATAAATCAAATTCCTGCTCATAGTAGGTACATAAAAACAATCCTTAAGTACTAAGATGCTTTCCAACGATAATCAAAGATGATAGGTTTCCATGACCATAGTAGCAACTCTTGCTCTATTTCTGATGTGCAGGATCATCTCACCATCCCTCAGCCTCCTACTATCCTCAAGATCCTACATAGAAATGCATAAATGAGCACTAGAACCAGAGTCAAGCACCTAGCTAGATGCAGAAGAAATTATTAGGTTCATCTCTATGATGAGCATACCTTTAGAAGGTCCACCTTCTTTCTTATTCTTCAAGTTGGCTAGGTATGTAGAATAGTTTCATTTTCAATGGCCATCAGAGTTGCAGTGGAAACATTTTTCTTTCTTGGCAACCTTCTTCTTTGGCTCGCCTTCTTCTTCTTCCCCTCTATCTTCTGCTTCTTCGCAGACTTCCTTGTCTTTCCAAAAGACTTTTCCTTGGAAGAAGTCTGCTGTGAGCTCAAGTGTCATGCTCCTAAGTCTTAGGAACATAAGAAAAAAGATCATGGAAAGATGGAAGCAAGCTAGCATAGATATCAGCCTGGGTAAGCAAAGTTGCAAAAACTTAGCCAGCTCATCCTGAGACTGGGTCGGCTAAGTTGGGAGCTAGGTTGGCTCAGTCCTAGACTGAGTTGGCTATGTTTCAAAGAAAATTTAGATAGAAAGTAGTATTTTGGGACTGCTGGTATGGTACTCACTTAGTCAGCTTAGTACCAGACTGAGTCGATCTAGTGCAGATTAGCCAACTTAGTCTAGGACTGGACCAGCTTAGTGTTGTGGAATCAGTTTTGTACGTGGGTTAGCCGACTCAGTCTAGACTTGGCCGATCAAGTGTTGTCCGAGGTTTGTACAGAGACTATGGCAAAGGAGCTCTAGACGAGACTAGAGAACACTTATATAGGAAAGAACATGATCAATAAGCTGTGGTTGAAGAAATAGCTTTACAGTCTGAGGATGCCTGAAGGTAGAGATCTTGTTGCACATATCCAAAAGTTTAATTAGGTGTGTTCTGAGGTGATGAGTTTGGATGTAAAGATCGATGAGAAAGATTGGGCATTACTGCTACTATGTTCTCTCCTAGGTTCTTATGATGGTCTCATAATAACTTTAGTTTATGGAAAGGAGATCCTAAACTATGAAGAAGTTGTTGGTATACTCAGATTAAATGAGCAGAGAAAAAAGATTTGTAAAGGAGATCCTAAGTCTGAGGTCTTGGCTATGAATGGAAGACAGGAAAGATCAATGGAGAAGACTAAGAAAAAATTCAAGGGTAGGTCAAAGTCTCGGGATCAGAAGAAGATATTAAAATGCTATAAATGTCATCAACCTAGACACCTGAGGAAAAATTATCCTCTTTTGAAGTCAGAAAAAGGGAAGACCAGCAAGAGTGATGATAGAGCTTTGGTAAGCAATAGAGAAGATTTGCTAGTTATATCAAATGGGTCCATAGAGTGCAATACCATGTGGACATTGGATTCAGTATGCTCACACCACTATACTTCTCATCGAGAGTGATTTACTATCTACCAAAAGCCGATGTGAAGGAAATCGATCAAGGATTTTAGGATTAGATTTTGAAACATTTTTCAAATCTACGTAGTGGGAGAGATGAATTAATCATATTAATTTATAAATATGCAAGAAAAAACCATAGTTCTGGGATCCTATTATATCATTTAAGAATGTAATTAAATAAAAAAATTAAAAGATGAGAAATACTTATGTTGATCATATCAACATCAGATCTATTCTAAATCGAATCTAGATAACATAAAGAAGATCAAATCATCCTTACCTTTACAAGTTAGACTCTCTAGCTCATTGACCAAGGGCTGAGATTGATGCTTTGAGCCACACATATGTCCGACCTCTATAGGATGTCCACACGAGTCCTCAATCTTTGATCAAAAGTTCGATGGCTGAAAATCAGCATAGTATGCTAGTACTTTGTTGATCCTTCTTTGACGGTCGATCTAGATCTTTCTTCTTCAAAACATGGACTCTCCAACTTTTAGAAGTTAAGGAAGAAGACTTCTGAAGCTTAGACTCCTCTCTAAAGCTCATAAATAATGGTGGAATAGATGTAGAAAAAAATCCTAGAAGAAGACCCTCTTCTTCTTCTTTATTTCTCTTACCAAGACACCTTGATTAGTATCTCTACAAATCCCATGCCCAAGATAGTTTGCACCCAAGCTTTCCCATACCTAAGGAGCTCTCTCAAATCTCTAGAATCTCTAAAAAAGATAGGTCAAGAGATCCTTTAAATAGAGAGATAGGATAAAGTCCTTGTCTAGGTCAAATACCTAGTCAGGAGTTGTCCAAACAAGGCAACATATGGGGCACCCAACTCTTGGGTGCCCCCTCCTTTTTTCTACCGTGGACCACCAAAAAATGTCACACAAAATTTCCTCTTTTCCATCAAAAAATCTAGAGGAAATCTAGAAGGGTTGGTGGCAAGCATGGGTAGGAGTTTTGATAATAACAAACTCTATCAAATATAGTTTGAATTCAAATCTTCTAACCATATTTGACTTGGTCCAAAACAACTTACTATGCAAGAGAGAAGGGGAGAAAGGGGACGCACATGAAGAGCTGGGGTGTGGAGAGTTTTGTCACCAAAACTCCTAAGAAATAGGGTGGGAGCATTGGGACTAAGGTGGCACAAGGATAGGGAGTCCTAGTCACACTAGGACTCGTATTTTGACTTGGTCCAATATGGTCTTTGAACCAAATTAAATCAAAATAAATTTAACCCAATTAGAATAGGTCTTAGACCAACTAATAACCCTATTAAATCAAATTAAATTAGATTTAATTTTATTTTAATTTCTAATCAAATTAGATATTGGGTTAATACAAGTCCTAATTGAACTAGGACTTGTTTATCCTTGCAATTGGCTGATTCAATAAACCAATTAGATTTGATCCAATCAGGTCCAAATCAAATCTAATTAAATTATATTTAATTAGACTTAATCTCAAATCTTTGTCTTAATCAAATTAAGCCAATTAGTAATCTAATTGCTAATCGATACTCCTGCAACACTTGCACTAGATTAAAAATCAATCATATTGAATGTTTAACCCTAAAATGATTTTTAATTATTGATCAACCATCCGATTAGATCAAGAACTCTTATGTGTGTAACCCCATAGGTTTGAACCTAAGTTGATAGCATAGAAATAAATTTTTGTACCAATCGGAGTGACCATCTAGTATTGGTACCCGATGATCGGATAGGTCGAACATGTATAACAATATCCTTAGAACCCATGTGGATATAGTTTTCATATAATTCATCCCCTTGACCAAAATGCTCGTAGGATACCTCAGAGTTAAACTATCAATCCTAATTTGGTCATTCATATTATATTTCAAAATACCAAATCTATCTCATAGATTATCCTGGCTAAGATTTTGCTATATTGAAATACAGTGATGCATTCTTCTCCAACTTTTTGAGTGGTCAATCCCATCTTGATCACTCACCGACTTCATGAGTACTTGACTGTGTTCAAAAATCTTTTGTTACTAACTTAGAAATTCAGTTAGTCTAGTATCAAAGCACAGTGAGTTGCTTGCAAGCCATTGTGGTGATCTCAGGTCAAATGGATACATATACCTATATCCCTTCAGAGCAATTCTCGATAGCAAAATGCTTTAGAGTTGGTCACGTATCAGTGATAATGTACCCTTACATCTCACTTGTATGTTATACCAGTGTCTCCATACTCCTTGGTTAAGAGGACAACCAACCTATATAGCATACAACGATCTATGCTCGATAAATACTGTCATACTAATTAATAGTGTATCCTTTGGTCATAAACTGTTTAAGGACTAATCGATAAATTCTCTCTTTATCGAAACTAAATATGCTTAAGAACTTTGTTACAACAATGAAGTTCATTAGAAGATATAGACTTTGTGATGAAAATATCAAAATATTTATTTTATTCATTAATAAATCAATTGCAATTATAAAGTAGCTCAATTGGCAATAGGCTGATGATTGGCTGTGAAATATAATTTCTAAGAACTCCCACTTATCCTAAAGCTACTCAACATAGTATCTAATACCTATCTTTGACTTGTGGTTATCAAACTCTTTTATCATCAGGACTTTAGTAAAGGGGTCGGCCAGGTTCTCCTTTCCATCAATCTTCTGAAGGTCGACATCATCTAAATCTCTGATCTTTCAGACCAAGTGGTAGCAGCGTAGCATGTGCTTCATCCGCTAGTGTGCTTTCAGTTCTTTCGCTAAGCAATTGCATAAGTGCTGTCACAATAGAGCAGGATCGATCCATCGAGGGAGGGAGCTACTCGGAGCTCAGTGATGAAGTTCCTCAGCCATATAACTTTCTTCGCGGCATTTGATGCTGCAACATACTCCACTTCATAAATAAAGTGTGCCACAATATGCTGCTTGAAACTCTTTCAATAGATGGCTCCACCATTTAGGTTAAAGATATAACCCAACATGCTTCTGCTGTCATCATGGTCAGATTGAAAGCTGGAGTCAGTAATTAAGATTTTTCTAGCCTTATTTTTGAAACTTTTTCAAAAAATTTATTAAATGCAATAGAAAATATAATTAATCTAATTAATTATAAGCTACTGATCATTTCAGAAAACCTTACACTTAGGATCTAAATATGATATACATACTTTGAATTCAAAAATTAAAACAATAGCAGTAACTATTTACTACTACACTACATGTTCAGAACACGATACTTGTGTCGGTAGTCGATCACCATAATTCGATCACCATTAGGAAGGTCCACTCATCATGATACAACCACACGATGTGTCTGGCCTCTGTCGATCATCCACATGAGACCCTGGTCCCGATCGGCTCTTCTTGAGTGCTAGCTCAATGCCGGGACCCATTGAAGGCTAATATCGACCAAACTCTTTCAATCTTCATCTATGGACTCTTCGGATAGTCTAGATTGTCTATTGACATAGAAGAGAAGTAGAGGAGGCACTTTTGGAATTTTGGTGGGTTCATGACACTCGTAGCTCACCAATTCTCTTCCCGAACCCTAGGCTAGAACCCTAGGATATGCTCTTAGAAAACCCTGCACCCACTCCTCTCATTGTATTTTTTTTCATGGAATTTTGAATTTTTCTTGCAAGGGAGAATGGCTTATGCACACTTTCTCTCTCTCAAAAAGATGTGCACATGCCTAGAAGCAACCTCCTTTTATTTTTGCGTAAGATAGAGTATTCTACGCATGGGAGGATAAGAATGAAGTAGTTGTCCATTTGAATTCAAACTCATTTTGAATTCAAATGATAACCAACCTCTTCTTATCCACCTAGAGTGTGAGAAAGCCTGAAGCACACCCTCCCATGTGCATGAAAAAAAAACCATGAGAAACCTTTTCTCATGTAGAAAAGAGGGTGCACAAAGGAGAGGTGGCACATGGAAAGAATGGGTTGGTTTTCATTTAAATTTGAATCCCATTAAAACTTGAAACACTAACTACTTACCCTTATCCTTGTGGGGCATGGAGAAACCAGGCATGGACTCTTCTTAGCATGGAAAAATTGCTATGAGAAAAAATTTCTCGTAGAGAAAGGTGGGTGCAGAAACATGAGGTAGCACAGGAAAGGAAGACCAGTCAAATTGGTCTAAATTTAAATCTTATCCAATTGAACTTATTCCAATCAAAATTGGTTAGGTACGATTAGACTAAATTAAACTCTACATAATTAGGCTTAATTAGTCTCAATTAAATCCTAATAAAATTAAGAATTGATCAAGCCCATCCCTTGATCAATCAGAGATCAATCCTACTCGATGATTAGATCATCTCATAACCTAATCGAGTCAAACCCAACTGAATCTAATTTAATTGAACTTGAACCAAAAAATATTACTTAATCAAATTGATTTAATTAAAAATTAGATCACTAATTAAACCTTTCATAAATATAGAGTCCAAATTTGGTAGGTGTTCGAGTAACAGAGTCCGTTGATATGAAACCCTGATCGAAGAGTCCCAAATTAGTGGGACTCTTGATCCTGGTGTCCCAAAATGAGTGAAACACATGGTCACAGAGTGTAGACTCTCAATCATAGAGTCTCAGATAGATAGGACTTAAAGTCCTAGCCAAGTAGGAATCTTAGTCAAAGAGTTTCAGTCTAGTGGGACTCTTGACCATAGAGTCCTAGTCCAGTGGAACTCTTCACCAGCCATCAGATCGGATAGGAACCTCTAGTGTGTGTGACTCCATAGGTTTGAACCTAAGCCAGTAGCATAGAAATTAATTTTTATACTAATCAAAGTGACCATATAGCAATGGTACCTAACGTTCGGATAGGTCGAATAGTCACAATCGCAATATTTAGAACCTCTACGAATATGGTTACCATATAATCCATCCCTTTGATCTCTATATATAGGATGACTCAGAGTTAAACTATCAACTCTAATAAATACATCCAAATCATATCTCTAAGCAATTAACCCAGTGACTCATCACTAGTGAAGGAAAAACTCTATTTTTTTGGTACAGGATCATTCAGATCTGATTTCAAAATTTTTTTCTTATGATCCTAATTAGATCTGGGACATCTCAAATCTTATCCTAAAGATTTGGTATTATTAAATAAAATTAAAATTTTATTTAATTTAATTTCATACCTTATATTTGGGTAATCAGATTATCCAATAATGATCCTAAATAATCTTGAAGTTCTGGAAGGAGCCGCACATGCGCCTAGCCTCTACTGGTGTCCACTCATGCAGGATCTCAAGGTCTTCTTCTTTTGAATCTTCTCTTCAAAAATTAGATCTAGATCTGATCTTGAAGTACTTCAAAATTTTCTTTGAAGAAGCAGCAGTCATTTCTTTCAACAGTGCTGCCTTCTTCCTAATCTGGGTGCCTTTCTTCCTTGGATTGCACTTGAACCCATGCCCAATGTCTTTGGGCATGGAGAGGAGAGAGAGAGGATTAGAGGGAGGCATGGAATAGAGGAGGGCAGCCTTACGGCATGGTGAAAAGAAGAAGCTATCTAACCCTAGGTGCAGATAGGGTTTAAATAGATCCTACTACGCCATGCAGTGCCACATTATTCCGGCCAATCAGAGGCTTTCATTCAATCAGATCTAAATATGATTAGTGAGATGATGTCATCTAATCCATTAAAATGAGAGTTCCACAAAAATCCAAATAGGTGGCGCCAACACTGGATAAACCCAAAAGTCTTTGGCACCTGGATGTTTGATCATATCAAAATATCCTAGAGTCCCATTTGCATGGGACTCCATCCCTTATCCATATGGGGTGCATGCCTAGGGTGGTATGTGCCCTCTCTTTTCCCTTTTCTAGTTAGGGGACAAGAGCCCTAGGTGCTCTCCAATAGGCGCATGACACATGACCCTATGTCCAAGTGTCCAGGGTAAACTGTTGACCTATGTCCTAAAATAGGAATTAGCATGTGATAGAAATTGACAGGTATTGTTTTAAATCCATCTAATGAATTAAGACAATCTTTTTCTGATCTGAATAAGCTCCAGTCAGACTAAGATAAAATTTCTAAGTGAGCCCAAATAAATTTGGCTTAGCCGAGATGAACCAAAGTGATTACAAAAGGAGAATATTAGGCCCAATAATGTGCTAGCATGATTTTCTTGAACCTAATTGGATCTAATCCAAATCAATTGAACTAGGTTAGTCTAATTGATGACATCCAGATCTAAATCCTTGTTTGTGTGATCTGGTTAGATTCAGTTCTGTATGGTAATGAGACATGTCGCCATCTCTATCATCAACATCATTGAAATATCTTTCGATGGATCAGAACTTTTTTGATTCATACAATTAGAATGATCGATTATCTAAATTATTCTAATTACTCTCAAAATCCATCAGTGGCACCTGGCAGTATATGGTGGCAACCCATCAAAATCAAAAGCAAACCTCTCGATGCAGCTACCTGTGTGATTGGGTTCTTCTATCTTGAGCTCCGATAGGATTAGGGTTAAGGTGAACTCATCAAACCCAATATCTGTCATATGAATTAATTATTTGATTCAAGTCCAATATGAAATCCTAATAGGAACTCTTTCTATCATCTTCACTTTGCCATGGCTTGGGCTTAAGGACTCAATCTCATGATTATCATAGGGCTGCTCCTCATCTATTGAGGTAGATAGATCTCCTATTGGTGCAATCCAATTACTACAATGAATATGCTATAGCCAACATACACCTCAGAATTTTGAATGGCTAGGAGATCAAGTTATGGTGTGGTCAAACTATAACACCCTCAAGATGAACTGTCGATGCACCTCAGGTAAAAGAATCAGACACACCACTACAGCATCGAGTCAGTCATTGATGAGAAGATAGACTTTTTTATGACTGCTCGAGGTGGTCATGCTCAGTGCCCTCATTCTCTAACGAGTACTTATACTCTTGCTTCAGTGTCTCCACACCATAGACTCAAGATATATCTATCTTAAAAAAGTGATCATACACCAATCTTCTAGATCGATCATCATCCTCATGATGATCCTATGGTCGAGAGCAGTTTATGAGTTAATTATGAAAATTCATGTCTTAAATTATCAACTCTTGAAAATATAAATTGTCATTACCATTAACTCAAAGGATGTATCATAAATACTTCAGATACACACTATGATAGAAAATAATCCATTTATCAATTTATAGTCAAAATTATAAAATTATTCTTAGAAGTGTATTACAAGTGTCAGCCAATCTAGCTTCTAGGGCATACATCTAACAAACTCCCACTTGTCCTAAAGCAAATTGGCTATAAATCTAAGTTCTATCTTCTTAAGGTAGGCTTTGATCTTATGTTGGCTCAATGGCTTTGTCAATGGGTCAGCCGCATTGTCTGCAGTATCAACTCTCTTGACCTCGACGTATCCCTTCTCAAGATAATCGTTGATGAGGTGGTATCATCGCTCGATGTGCTTGGATTTTTGGTGAGACCTCAGCTCTTGGCTAGGGCTATGAAACCATTGTTGTCATAGTACAGAGGGATGGCATCACTCCAAACTCTGCGGTGAACTTTTTGTACCAGAATGCCTTCTTTGCAGCTTCCAACGTAGTGATGTACTCTGCTTCCATGGTGGAGTCTGCTATCACCGTCTGCTTGAAACTTTTTCAACTGATAGCTCCATTATTACAAATAAATAGACTTGTAGATGTCGACTTTTGATCATCTATGTCGGACATAAAATTCGAGTCTGTATATCCCTGGACCTGGAGTTCCCCATTACCAAAGACTAGAAGCATATCCTTAGTTCTTCTCAAGTACTTAAGGATACATTTCATAAAAGTCCAGCGCTTTTCACCTGGATTTGACTGATACATGCTTGTGACACTCACAGCATGGACAATATCAGATCGTGTATATAGCATGGCATACATGAGGCTCCCTATTGTTGAAGCATAAGGGATCTTGCTAATGCATGCAATCTCCTCAAGTATGCTAGGGCACATCTTTTTGGAGAGATGAATGCTTGTCTGAAGGATACTAATCTCCTCTTAAAGTTTTTCATGCTAAATCTTTTCAGCACCTCCTCTATGTATATTTTCTATGAGAGACCGAGCATCCTATTTAGTCTATCCCTATAGACCTTAATTTTTAGAATAAATGATGCCTCTCCTAGATCTTTCATAGAGAACTCCTTAGACAACCATATTTTGACTGTAGTCAACATGAAAATATCATTTTCAATTAGAAGAATGTCATCCACGTACAATACGAGGAAGACAACAACACTCCCACTGATCTTTTTGAAAATACAGGGCTCCTCCTCATTCTTGATAAATCTAATCGATTTGATTACATCATTGAAACAAACATTCCAGCTCTAAGATGCTTGCTTAAGTCCATACATGGACCTTTGCAACTTGCATACCTTGTGATCATTATCACTGGATGTGAAACCTAGCGGCTATTCCATATAGATATCTTCCTCAAGATTTTCATTTAAGAATATCATTTTTATGTCCATCTATCATATTTCATTTCAAATAGGCTACAACAACAAGCAATATACAGATGGATTTGAGCATGGCTATAGATGAAAGGGTATCCTGATAGTCAATGTCTTCAAGTTGACCATACCCTTTTGCTACGAGTCTTGCTTTGAATGTCTCTACATTTCCATCGGCACCTATCTTTCTCTTGAAAATTTATTTACATCCAATAGGTACTATACCTTCAAGCGGATCTACCAAGGTCCAGACTAGGTTCAAATGCATTGAGTCAATCTCTAACCACATTACCTCTAACCATTGCTTGAAGTTGATATCTAATATTGCCTCATCATAAGTTTTGGGATCATCACCATGAACCCCTTTTCCTATGAGGAATATTTTCTCTACATCTTTTGATACAGTACCTAAGTATCTTTCAGGAGGATGGAAAATTCTACTTGACCTATGAGGTGGAGGAGGTAGTATCTGGGTTGGCTCAATTTGATTGGATTCCATAGGTTCCTTAGCTCGATTCTCATCAGAGACTTTCTCCTCAAGTCTAATCTATCTTTTGATGCCACCATCCTGAATAAACTATTTTTCAAGAAAGATGATATGTTGACTCACAATCATATTGTGATCTTTTGGGAGATAGAAATAATATCCTAATGACTCTTTAGGATATCCAATAAACCAAGCTCTAATGAACCTAGACTCTAATTTGTCCATCTTTTATCTCTTGACATGGATCGGACAACCTCAAATTCTAAGATGACTCAAACTTAGTTTTTTACCATGCCATATCTCATACGGTGTGGTAGGAATGCTCAAGAGAAAATCATATTTAGTAAATATATAGCAGTCATCAGACTATGTCTCCAAAAAAACTCAGAAAAATCCATGAAACACATCATGGATCGGACCATATCTAATAGGATCTGATTTCTCCATTCTAAAATCCCTTTGAATTGAGGCATTCTAGGTGGAGTCCATTAAGAGACTATGCCATTGTCCTTAAGATAGACTAGGAATTTTTAGCTAAGATAATTGCCTCCTCGATCTAATCGAAGAATCTTAATAATTTTCTTATTTGCTTTTCTACTTCGAGTCTGAATTTCTTGAACTTTTTAAAAGCTTCAGACTTGTGTCGCATCAAATACATATACCCATACCAAGATAAATCATCGATAAAGGTGATGAAGTAGACATAATTGCCCCTAGCTAGCACATCAAATGGGCCGCATACATTAGTATGTACTAGGGCAAGCAGGTATGTGGCCCTTTCCCCATGTCCTATAAAAGAGAGCTTGGTCATTTTGCCATGAAGGCATGATTTATAAATTGGATATGACTTGAAAGTCAACAAACTCAATAGCCCAAATTTCTTCAATTTGTTAATCCTATCTTTGGCTATATGACCTAACTTAAGGTGCCAAAGATACCTGTCATTTAGACTATCCCTAGGTCATTTTGATCCTATGGCATTCATGTTTTGCTCAATATTAAAAATAGAAATATCAATATGTAATTGGTAGAGACAATTTATAAGAAAATCACTTGCAATTTTATTTCTTTCATAAATAATATTACAATGGTCCTTAAGAAAACTAATTACATAGCCTTTTTATGCTAAACATGAAATAGAAATCAAATTGCTGCTTGCTGCAGGCACATAAAAATAGTTCCTAAGAACTAAATCTAATCCTGATAGTAATCGCAGAGTATAGATTTCCATGATCACAGCAGTAACTCTTGCTCCATTCTCGATGCTAAGGATCATCTCACCATCCCTTAGCCTCCTGCTATCCTCAAGATCTTGCATAAAAGTGCACAAGTGAGTACTAGAACCAGAGTTAAGCATCCAACTGAATGCAGAAAAAACTGTAAGGTTAGATTCTATAACAAGCATACCTCCAGAAGGACCTATCTTCTTCTTATTCTTTAGGCTAGCTAGGTACAAAGGACAGTTTCATTTTCAATGGCCGTCAGTATTGTAATAGAAATATTTTTCCTTATCGGCCTTCTTCTTCAAGAAATAAGGGTGTGTTGTGCTTTTGTTAGATATATGTGCCCTAGAAGCCAGAATTGGCTGACACTTGTAATACACTTCTAGGGGCAAAATTATAATTTTGACTATAATTAATGAAATGGGTTATTTTCTATCACACATGTGTATTTAGTGTCTGTGATACATCCTTTGAGTTAATGGTAATGATAATTCATATTTTCAAGAGTTGAAAATTTAAGACATGAATAATCATTATTAACTCATAAACAGCTCCCGACCATAGGATCATCACGAGGATGGTGATTGATCCGGAAGGTTGGTGTACGATCGCTTCTCTTTAGTAGATGAGTCTTGAGTCTACGGTGTGGAGACACCGGAGCGAGAGTACAGGTACTCGTTAGAGAACGAGGGCACTGAGCGTGACCACCTCGAGTAGTCATTAGGGAAGTCTACCTTCTCGTCAATGACTGACTCGATGCTGCTGCAGTAGTGTGTCTGGTTCTTTGACCTGAGATGCATCGGCAGTTCACCTTGAGGGTGTTATAGTTTGACTACACCATTACTCGGTCTCCTAGCCATATGGAACCCTGAGGTGTATGTTGGCTATAGCATGTTCATTGTAGGAACTGGATTGCATCAAGATGGGAATCTATCTACCTCGGTGGTAGAGGAGTAGCCCTATGATGATCATGAGAATCAAGTCCAGAAATCCATGGCCATGGTAGAGTGAAATAATAGAAAGAGTTTCTATTTAGATTTTCACATTGGACTCGAATCGAATGATTACATCATATGACAGAGACTAGGGTTTGACGAGTTCACCTTAACCCTAATCTGATCGGGGCTCAAGATAGAAGAACTTAATCACACAGGTAGCTGCACCAAGAGGTTCGCATTCAGCTCTGATGGGTTGCCACCATATACTGCTAGGTGTCACTGGTGGATTTTGGGAGCAATTAGAATGATTTAGATGATCGATCATTCTAGCTGTTCGTTCGAATCAGAAGAGTTCTGATCCATCGAAAGGAGTTTCGATGATGTCTATGATAGAGATCATGACATATCCCATTACCATACAGAACTGAACCTAACTGGGTCACACAAACAAGGGTTTGAATCTGGTGATCATCAATTGAACTGATCTAGTTCAATTGATCTGAATGAGATTCAATTAGGTTAGGTTCAAGGAAATCGTGCTAGCACTCGATTGAACCTAACGTTCTTCTTTTACTATCATAAATAAGTTGTCCTGACTGAGCCAAAGGAGTTTGTGCTCAATCAGAGGCCTTCATATGGTCTGACTGGAGGTTGTCCAAGTCAGAATAGGTTGTCTTATTTGTAAGACATTACCTGCCATTTTTGGTCACCTGCCATTTCTTGTTCTTTGACTTTGGTCAAAAGTCTACCTTTGACTGTCAAACGTTGACCATTGACCCTTTGACTTTTGACCACATGTCATGCACCTATTGGAGAGCTGGTGGGGGCCTGTCCCCCTGCCAGAACCTGGCAAGGAGAAGGGCGCACGCCAAGGGTGGCGTGAGCCCAAGTAGGAGGCGCCTAGGAGTCCTTGTTGGACAAGGACTCCACCTCCCTTTTGGATTCCAATTAGAGTTCTACTAAGAATCCAGTTTTGACTGGTCTTAGGCACCCTCTAAGGAGGAATCCAGGGGTCTCTATTCCCAACCAATCAGATTTAGATCTGATTTCACAAAGGGTTGTGATTGGTTGAGAGGAAGAGGAGTTGGATCACAAGAGGTCTATAAATAAGACCCTGCGCCCAACCCTAATTCCAATGAATTGAATTGAGAATCCCACGCCCCAAGGCTGCCTCTCCCCTCCTTCTCCATGCCATAGCTCTCTTCTCCCCTTGCTCTCCACGTCCAAAAGGTGTTTTGGACTTTGGTTTGGTGCGATTCAGATCAAGGAAAGGCGATCAAAAGCAAGAAGGCTGCGCTGCTGCAAAAGGACGACTGCAGATCTTCAAAAGAGTTTTGAAGATCCTCCAGATCAGATCCAGATCTGATTTTTGGAGGTGTGATAGAGAAGAAGAGGATCTCCAGATCCAACCCGAGTGGATACCGGTAGAGGCCAGGCGCTTGCGTGGCTAAGATCCAGAACCTTCCGCTGCAATCAGGATCATCTACAGGGTAATAGGATTACCCAAATCAGGTAAATTAAATTTGATTTAATTTATCTTATTTTATTTTATTTATTAAAATAATAAGAATCAGATCTGAAACATATCAAGATCTGATTGAGATCAAGAGAAAAATTTTTGAAATATATCTCTTGATCTAATCAGATCTGGAACGAACCTGGACCGGGAAATCAGGATTTCCCTTCAACTGGTATCAGAGCCATGGTTCTAAAATTGTTTAGATCTGATTTTAATTTTATTTTAATTAGAAAATAAAGTGATTTCAGATGTCACATGAGATGTGATCAGATCTGAAATCAGAAAAAATTAAAATTAAATGATTTGGATCTAAGAACATGAAGATATGCATGACTAGTTCTAGAATAGAATAGTTCTATAGAATAGTTTTGCATGTCTTTGATTTAATCTGATTAAATCATATTTTAGATCTTCTTATTTACTATTTTCTGATATTATAAGTGTTATAATAACATCTGATAAACAGCAAATAAAAATTATTTAATTTTAAATATCATATGAGATATGATAGATGCATGTCTAGACTAGTTGTAGAATAGTTCTACATAATTGTCTAGATTAGAATTTATTTTGATTAGATCAATTTAAATCTAATTTTTTAGATTATTATGAGATAATTTAGATCTGAAAACATGCATGATTTGATACATGAGATGTATGCAAAATATGCCATGATTAGATCTAAATTTGTATATGAGATATATGATATAGATCTATAACTGTTTTGTAGTATTTACATGTTCCTGATTAAGGCGTTCCTCTTGGCCGTCCGGTCATAAGAACGAAGAAGGGTTTAAAGGCCCTCTCTTCCCATTCGATGGGGTGTTCTTATGACGTGTAGGGGTGCTGCGTGTTCGTCCTTAATCAGAAACCCAAAACTTACTTTCTGCAAAACCCTAGATCCTGAAACCCTAGGATTTATTGTGCATATTTTGTTTATGAACCCAACTTAATTAAGAATTAAGTTTATGGAATATTAATTAGGTCTAAAATTGAGAATTTCAGATCTAAGACATATTCATAATACTGGGTTCGGGCTTGGGTAGCTCAATTAGGTCTAAGCGGTTGATCAAACCGAATCAAGAGTTGGTTAGATGGGATCAACAATGCTTAAATTGACCAGCCTAATAGGATTAAGTCTGGGTCAAGATCGAGTCACGATCAAGCAAGACCTAATTAGGCTCAGAGGTTAGAGTCTGGATTGTAGGCTAACCCAATTGGTTCTGACTCAACAATTTGGTGTCTAAGGTAAGTTTGGCACAGACGACCGACTGGTTTTTAATTGGAAGCTACTCGACCTGAATGCGTTCTTGTGCGAGTTAACGGCATATTCCTTCCACCGGTCTCACTTACCTGGCCATATCTGTTGACACAGTTCTGATCTGAGGTGGTCAATAATCCGAGCTGAACCCATGCCACTAGGTTAGTCATAATTGTTATGACTAAGCCAAGTCTAGTTTAATGAGACCTGAATCAATTCTCCCTAAGAAAAGATTAAGTCTGAGGTCTTCCACCATTGTAGACGTGCGGGCCCTTCCCGGGGTTGATTGTTCTCGGCTGGATACAGTGGCTCAGTTGCACCGGGAAGACGCAACCATGTCTATTAGGCATTGGATGCTATGGGCTGGAGGATGAGTTGGGCTCAATATTCCGGATACGGTGAGAGACCCAATTAGGAACCCAGTCTATGCAAATGGTGGGTCTGACTTAACTAAGGAGTGGATCAATATTCCGGATACGGTGAGATTCATGAATTAGAGACCAAGTTTGGGTGCACCATGATTAGAGAATCATTGAACAAGAGTTGTTCACTCATTGGCTAACCCATCACCAATAACTGTTAGGTGAGGTGATGAGTCAGTTGGTGAGACCGCACCACCCACTAGAAATCATCAATCGCGGAGATTTTCGCATCTCTACAGAGGGAGTGTAGGGATCCGAGAAAATAGTGGGAGCTAATTTGTTTAAAAATAAAATCCCTAAACAAATTGGTCAAGTCAAAATTACAGTATCTAACTAGAATCTTTGACTCTCTACAGGAAAATGTCTGCGTCCAACCCACTGGCACGTATCCTAGACACACATAGACTGACTGGACCCAATTATAAAGATTGGCTCAGGAACTACAAAATTGTTTTGGGTTCAGAGAAGTTAACACATGTTTTGGACCAGGACCCTCCCACCTTACCAGCTCGTCCATCCACTGAACAGAGAGCGTCTCTGGAAAAATGGATTGACGAAGACAATAAGGCCAGATACTTACATGTTGGGCTCGATGTCTGATGAGCTCCAGCGCCAACATGAAGATATCGGGACTGCTCGCCAAATGTTGGCTCACCTGCAGGAGATGTTTGGTGAACAGAGTCGCGCAGCCAAATATCAAGTCACGAAAATGACTTTTTAAGGCTAAGATGCGTGATGGGCAGTCAGTCCAAGATCACTGTCTGACAATGATCAAGGACATGGAAGAGCTTGAGAAGCTCGGTGTGAAGTTGGACTTGGACTTGCAGAACGATATTATTCTGCAATCCTTGACTGATGCATATGGGCAATTCATCATGAATTACCACATGCATAAACTTCAAAATTCCTTGGCCGAGTTGAATGAATATGCTGGTTACCGCTGAGCTTTCTATGAAAGGTTCTAAAGGCTCAGTTCTTGCTATGGAACGGACTTCTTCCAAAAGAAAGTCTTATGGAAAGAAAAAGAAGTCTGTGAAAAAGCAAAAGGTAGGAAGGATCAAAGAAGAAGAAGGCAGAACCGAAGAAAAAGGTCGATGGCAAAGGAAAGTGTTTCCATTGCAACAGCGACGGCCATTGGAAGCGGAACTGCCCTACTTACCTGGCCACCCTGAAGAACAAGAAGGAAGGTCCTTCTGGAGGTATGCTCGTTATTGAGTCTAACCTTACGGTTTCTTCTGCATCCAGTTGGGTGCTTGACTCTGGTTCTAGTGCTCATCTGTGCACTTCTATGCAGGGTCTTGAGGATAGCAGGAGGCTGAGGGATGGAGACATGATCCTACGCGTCGGTAATGGAGCAAGAGTTGCTGCAGTAGCCGTGGGAACATACCCTCTGCGATTACCATCTGGTTTAGACTTAGTTTTAAAAGACTGTTATTATGTGCCTGCAGCTAGCAGGAATTTGATTTCTGTTTCATGCTTAGCACAAGAAGGTTATGTGATCACCTTCTTTAAGGACCATTGTAACATTCTTTATGAAAGAAATAAAATTGCAAATGGTTTCCTTATTAATGGTCTTTATCAGTTGCATATTGATGTACCTGTTTTAACTATCGAGCAAAACGTGAATGCCAAACGACCTAGGGATAGTCCAAACGACAGATATCTATGGCACCTGAGATTAGGTCATATAGCAGAAGATAGGATTAACAAAATTGGAGAAAAATGGGCTATTGAGTCCATTGACTTTTGAGTCATATCCAACTTGTGAATCTTGTCTTCAAGGCAAAATGACTAAACTCCCTTTTGTTGGACATGGGGAGAGGGCCACAGATCTCCTTGCCCTAGTACATACTGATGTGTGCGGCCCATTCGATGTGCCGGCTAGAGGCAATTTTGTCTACTTCATTACCTTTACCGATGATCTGTCTAGGTATGGGTATGTGTATCTTATGAGACACAAGTCTGAAGCCTTTTGAAAAGTTCAAAGAATTCAGACATGAAGTAGAAAAACAAACTGGAAAACCCATTAAGGTTCTTCGATCAGATCGAGGAGGTGAATACCTTAGCCGGGAATTCCTAGACTATCTTAAGGAAAATGGCATAGTCTCTCAATGGACTCCACCAGGAACACCTCAACTCAACGGGGTTTCAGAACGGAGAAATCGGACTCTATTGGATATGGTTCGATCCATGATGAGCTTCACAGACCTCCCAGATTTTCTTTGGGGACATTCATTATTAACTTCAATCTATTTACTGAATAGGGTTCCCTCTAAAACCGTTCCTACCACACCGTATGAGATATGGCACGGTAAGAAACCAAGTCTGAGTCATCTCAGAATTTGGGGTTGTCCGGCTCATGTCAAAAGACAACAAGCGGACAAGTTAGAGTTTAGGTCCTTTAGAGCTCGATTCATAGGATATCCTAAAGAGTCATTAGGATACTATTTCTACATTCCAGAAGACCACAATGTGATTGTGAGTCGACATGCCATATTTCTTGAAAAATAGTTTATTCAAGATAGTGGCATTGGAAAGCAGATTAAGCTTGATGAGAAAGTCTCACAAGCAGAACGAGCTAAGGACCAAGTGGAACCAAATCAGGTTGAGCCAATAAGAACACTACCTCCTCCACCTCGTAGATCGGAAAGAGTTTTCCCGTCCCCCTGAAAGATACTTAGGTATTATTTCAGAGGATGTAGAGGAAATGTTCCTCATAGGTAATGGTGCTCATGGTGATGATCCCAAAACCTACAACGAGGCGATATCAGATATCGACTCCGAGAAATGGCTTGAGGCAATGAAGTCAGAGAATTGACTCGATGCACTCAAACCAAGTCTGGACCTTGGTAGATCCACCAGAAGGTATAGTACCTATTGGGTGTAAATGGATCTTCAAGAGAAAGATTGGTGCAGATGGGAATGTGGAGACATTCAAGGCTAGACTGGTGGCAAAAGGTTATAGTCAACGTGAAGGCATTGACTATCAGGATACCTTTTCCCCAGTAGCTATGCTAAAATCCATCCGCACATTGCTTGCTGTTGCAGCCTATTTCGATTATGAAATATGGCAAATGGACGTGAAAACGGCATTCCTAAATGGATATCTTGAGGAAGATATCTATATGGAACAGCCGCTAGGTTTCACATCCAGTGATACTGATCACAAGGTTTGCAAGCTGCAAAGGTCCATATATGGACTTAAGCAAGCATCTCGGAGCTGGAACACTCGTTTCAATGATGTGATCAAAAAGTTTGGTTTCATCAAAAATGAAGAGGAACCATGTGTTTTCAAAAGGGTCAGTGGGAGCGCTGTTGTCTTCCTCGTATTGTACGTGGATGACATCCTCCTTATTGGGAATGATATTCCCATGTTGACATCAGTCAAGATGTGGTTGTCCAAGGAATTCTCCATGAAAGACCTAGGTGAAGCATCCTTTATTCTAGGAATTAAGGTCTATAGGGATAGACCGAATAGGATGCTAGGACTTTCACAGAAGATGTACATAGAGGAAGTACTAAAGAGGTTTAGTATGGAAAACTCTAAGAGGGGATTAATACCCTTCAGACATGGTATTCATCTTTCCAAGAAGATGTGCCCCAGCACACCTGAGGAAATAGAACGCATGAGCAAGATCCCTTATGCTTCTGCAATAGGGAGCCTCATGTATGCCATGCTATGTACACGACCTGATATAGCCCATGCTGTGAGTGTCACAAGCAGATATCAGTCAAATCCAGGTGAAGAACACTGGACTTCTGTGAAATGTATCCTTAAGTACTTGAGAAGAACTAAGGATATGATGTTGGTCTTTGGTAATGGAGAACTCCAAGTTCCAGGGATACACAGACTCGGACTTCATGTCCGATATAGATGATCGAAAGTCGACATCTGGAAGTCTGTTTGTGTGCAATGGTGGAGCTGTCAGCTGGAAGAGTTCCAAGCAAACTGTGATAGCAGATTCCACCATGGAAGCAGAATATATAGCTGCATCAGAGGCTGCAAAGGAAGCATTCTGGTACAAGAAGTTTGCTGCAGAAATTGGAGTAATGCCATCAGATGCCATTCCTCTTTACTGCGACAACAATGGCGCCATAGCCCTTGCTAAGGAGCCGAGGTCTCACCAGAAGTCCAAGCACATTGAGCGGCGATATCATCTCATCCGCGATTACCTTGAGAAAGGTTACGTTGAGGTCAAGAGAGTCAACTCCACAGATAATGTGGCAGACCCACTTACAAAGCCGTTGGGCCAGCAGAAGATCGAAGCCCACCTTGAGAAGATGGGACTTAGACTTGTAGCCAATTGGCTTTAGGACAAGTGGGAGATTGTTAGATATATGTGCCCTAGAAGCCAGAATTGGCTGACACTTGTAATACACTTCTAGGGGCAAAATTATAATTTTGACTATAATTAATGAAATGGGTTATTTTCTATCACACATGTGTATTTAGTGTCTGTGATACATCCTTTGAGTTAATGGTAATGATAATTCATATTTTCAAGAGTTGAAAATTTAAGACATGAATAATCATTATTAACTCATAAACAGCTCCCGACCATAGGATCATCACGAGGATGGTGATTGATCCGGAAGGTTGGTGTACGAATCGCTTCTCTTTAGTAGATGAGTCTTGAGTCTACGGTGTGGAGACACCGGAGCGAGAGTACAGGTACTCGTTAGAGAACGAGGGCACTGAGCGTGACCACCTCGAGTAGTCATTAGGAAGTCTACCTTCTCGTCAATGACTGACTCGATGCTGCAGTAGTGTGTCTGGTTCTTTGACCTGAGATGCATCGGCAGTTCACCTTGAGGGTGTTATAGTTTGACTACACCATTACTCGGTCTCCTAGCCATATGGAACCCTGAGGTGTATGTTGGCTATAGCATGTTCATTGTAGGAACTGGATTGCATCAAGATGGGAATCTATCTACCTCGGTGGTAGAGGAGTAGCCCTATGATGATCATGAGAATCAAGTCCAGAAGTCCATGGCCATGGTAGAGTGAAATAATAGAAAGAGTTTCTATTTAGATTTTCACATTGGACTCGAATCGAATGATTACATCATATGACAGAGACTAGGGTTTGACGAGTTCACCTTAACCCTAATCTGATCGGGGCTCAAGATAGAAGAACTTAATCACACAGGTAGCTGCACCAAGAGGTTCGCATTCAGCTCTGATGGGTTGCCACCATATACTGCTAGGTGTCACTGGTGGATTTTGGGAGCAATTAGAATGATTTAGATGATCGATCATTCTAGCTGTTCGAATCAGAAGAGTTCTGATCCATCGAAAGGAGTTTCGATGATGTCTATGATAGAGATCATGACATATCCCATTACCATACAGAACTGAACCTAACTGGGTCACACAAACAAGGGTTTGAATCTGGTGATCATCAATTGAACTGATCTAGTTCAATTGATCTGAATGAGATTCAATTAGGTTCAAGGAAATCGTGCTAGCACTCGATTGAACCTAACGTTCTTCTTTTACTATCATAAATAAGTTGTCCTGACTGAGCCAAAGGAGTTTGTGCTCAATCAGAGGCCTTCATATGGTCTGACTGGAGGTTGTCCAAGTCAGAATAGGTTGTCTTATTTGTAAGACATTACCTGCCATTTTTGGTCACCTGCCATTTCTTGTTCTTTGACTTTGGTCAAAAGTCTACCTTTGACTGTCAAACGTTGACCATTGACCCTTTGACTTTTGACCACATGTCATGCACCTATTGGAGAGCTGGTGGGGGCCTGTCCCCCTGCCAGAACCTGGCAAGGAGAAGGGCGCACGCCAAGGGTGGCGTGAGCCCAAGTAGGAGGCGCCTAGGAGTCCTTGTTGGACAAGGACTCCACCTCCCTTTTTGGATTCCAATTAGAGTTCTACTAAGAATCCAGTTTGACTGGTCTTAGGCGCCCTCTAAGGAGGAATCCAGGGGTCTCTATTCCAACCAATCAGATTTAGATCTGATTTCACAAAGGGTTGTGATTGGTTGAGAGGAAGAGGAGTTGGATCACAAGAGGTCTATAAATAAGACCCTGCGCCCAACCCTAATTCCAATGCTAATTTAGACACGCCCCAAGGCTGCCTCTCCCCTCCTTCTCCATGCCATAGCTCTCTTCTCCCCTTGCTCTCCACGTCCAAAAGGTGTTTTGGACTTTGGTTGGTGCGATTCAGATCAAGGAAAGGCGATCAAAAGCAAGAAGGCTGCGCTGCTGCAAAAGGACGACTGCAGATCTTCAAAAGAGTTTTGAAGATCCTCCAGATCAGATCCAGATCTGATTTTTGGAGGTGTGATAGAGAAAGAAGAGGATCTCCAGATCCAACCCGAGTGGATACCGGTAGAGGCCAGGCGCTTGCGTGGCTAAGATCCAGAACCTTCCGCTGCAATCAGGATCATCTACAGGGTAATAGGATTACCCAAATCAGGTAAATTAAATTTGATTTAATTTATCTTATTTTATTTTATTTATTAAAATAATAAGAATCAGATCTGAAACATATCAAGATCTGATTGAGATCAAGAGAAAAATTTTTGAAATATATCTCTTGATCTAATCAGATCTGGACGAACCTGGACCGGGAAATCAGGATTTCCCTTCATGGAATCTTGTGAAATATATGCATTATTCATTAATCATTTCAGAACTTCATCATGAGAAGTGGAATGCGGTTGGCAAATAACAATTTTAACCCAAAAAATTTTAAAGTTAGAGAATCCTTATAATTAGGTCCGATCAGTCTGTGGGTGTTCAGGATACAGGTTAGTAGGTTGGACACAAACATCTTTCTGTAGAGAGTCAAAGTTTTTAGTTAGATTTTATAATTAGACTTCATCAATTTATTTAGGAGTTTTATTTTTAAATAAATTAGGCTCTCACTATTTACTTGGATCCCTATACTTTCTTAGCAGAGATGCAAAAATCTTCATGATTATTGATTTATAGTGGATGGTGCGATCCCACCAACTAGCTCACCACCTCACCGAATAGTTATTGGTAATGAGTCAATCGATGAGTAGACAACTCTTATCCAATGATTCTCTAATCATGGTGTATCCAAACCTGATCTCTAATTTATGAAGCTCATCATGCTCGCAATATTGCTCCACTCCTTAGTTAAGTCAGACTCATCATTTGTACGAATTGGATTCTTAATTGAATCCTTCATCATATTCGAAATATTAAGCCCAACCTATCCTCCAACCCATAGCATCTAATGCCTAATAAATATGGTTGCATCTTTTTAGTGCAACTGAGCTATTATAATCAATTGAGAATAATCAACCCCAGGAAGGGCTTGCACATCTACAATGGTGGAAGATCTTAGACTTAATATTTTCTTAGAAAGATTTAATTTAGATCTCTTTAAACTTGACTTGACTTAGTCATAATAACTATGACTAACCTAGTGGCATGGATTGGCACGAATTGTTAGCCACCTCAAATCAGAACTGGGTCGATATAAATGGCCAGGTAAGTAAGATCGGTGGAAGGGATATGCCATTAACTTGACAAGAATGCATTCAGGTTGAGTAGCTTCCAATTAAAAACCAATCGATCATATCTACTAGACTTACCTTAGACACCAAATTATTGAATCAGAATCAATTGGGTTACCCTACAATCTAGGCTCGAACCATGGAGCCAAATTAGGTCTTGGCTTGATCGAGTTCCATCTCAATGTGATTCGATCTTGACCCAGATTTAATCCTATTAGGCTGGTCAAATCTAAGCTTTCTTTAATCCCACCTAACCAACTCTTGATTCAATTTGATCAACCGCTATACCTAATTGAGCTACCCAGGCCCGAACCCAATTTTATGAATATATCTTAGATCTAAAAATTCATAATTTTTAGATCAAATTAATTTCAGTCTTAATTTTTAATTAAGTTTTGGGTTCGTGAACAAAATAGGTAATAAAATCATAGGATTTTAGGATCTAGGATTTTATAGAAAAATAAGTTTTGATTTTTGATTAAGAATGAACGTACAGCACCCCTACACATTATATGAACACCCCATCGAATGAAAGGAGAGGACCTTTAAACCCTACTTTGTTCTTATGATCGGATCGTCAAGGGGAATGCCTTAATCAGAAATATAATTTCTACTACAAAACTAGTTAGATCATGTATCATATATACAAAAGATCTAACCTATACATGTCTTGCATACATCTCATGTATCATAACTTAATCAATCATGCATACTTTCATATTTGAGTTATCACATAATAAATCTAAAAAAAAAATTTAAATTTGATCATGTCAAAAGTAAAACTATTTTAGATATTTTATAGAACTATTCTATAAATAGTCTAAGCATGCATCTTTCATATCTCATATAAATAAAATAAAAATTAAAAATTTTATTTTCTACTTTTAGATCTGGTTACAATAATTATAACATCAAAAAAATAAAAATAAAATAGATCTAAAATCATATTTAACCAATTTAATAATATGATTATACTAGACTATGCATAGAACTATTCTAGTCCTAGTCTAGTCATGCATCTCATACATTATAGATCTAAATCATAAAATTTTTAATTTTATAATTTTAGATCTAATCATATCTGATGTGACATCTAAATTTTTTTAATATTAGATCATATATAAAAATTAAATTAGATCTAAAATATATCTGATGAACTGCTAACCTGGCTCTAATACAAGTTGAAGAAAGAATTATATTTTTCCAGCATAGGATCATTCAGATCTGATTGAATCTGAAGAAATATTTAAATTTTTTTTTCTTATGATCCTAATCAGATCAGAGACATCTCAGATCTGATCCTAAAGATCTAATATTATAAAATAAAATTAAAATTAAATCTAATTTAATTTCATATCTTATATTTGGGTAATTAGATTATCCTATGATGATCCTAAATGATCTTGAGATTTTGGAAGGAGCCACGCATGCGCCTGGCCTCTACCGATGTCCACTCAAGCAAGATCTAGAGGTCTTCTCCTTTTGAATCTTTCTTCAAAAATTAGATCTGGATCTAATCATGAAGTTCTTCAAAATTTTCTTTGAAGAAGCAGCAGTTGTCTTTTTCAGCAGTGTTGCCTTCTTCTTGATCTGGGTGCCTTTCTTCCTTGGATTGCACTTGAACCCATGCCCAACTACTCTAGGCTAGGAGAGGAGAGAGGGAGGATCAGAGGAAGGCATGGAATAGAGGAGGGCAGCCTTGCAATGTGGCAAAAGAAAGAAGCTATCTAACCCTAGGCGCAGATAGGGTTTAAATACCCTGGAGTGCCACATCATCCTGGCCAATCAGAGTTTTTCATTCAATTAGATCTAAATCTGATTGGTAGGATGATGTCATCTAATCCAATCAGATGAGAGTCCCTCAAAAATCCACATAGGTGGCGTCAACACTAGATAAACCCAAAAGTCTTTGACACCTGGGTGTTTGATCATATCAAAATACCCTAGAGTCCCATCTATATGGGACTCTATCCCGTATCCATATGGGGCACATGCCTAGGGTGGTGTGCACCCTCTCTCTTCCCTCTTTTAGCAAGAGGACAAGAGCCCTAGGTGCTCTCCTATAGGTGCATGACAAATGGCCCTATGTCCAAGTGTCCAGGGTCAACTATTGACTTATGTCCAAAAATAGAAATTAGCAGGTGACAGGAATTGGCAGGTATTATTTTAAATCCATCTAATGAATTAAGACAATCCTTTTCTGATCTAGACAAGCTCTTGTTAGACTAAGACATGGTTCATGAGTGAGCCCAAATAAATTTGGCTCCATCGAGATGAACCAAAATGATTACAAAAGAAGAATGTTAGGCTCAATTATGTGCTAGCATGATTTTCTTGAACCTAATTGGATCTAATCCAAATCAATTGAACTGGGTTAGTCCAATCAATAACGTCTAGACCCAAACCCTTGTTTGTGTGATCTAGTTAGATTTAGTTTCATATAGTAATGAGATATATCATGATCTCTATCATCGACATCATCGAAACACTTTTCGATGGATCAAATTTTTTTTGATTCATACAATTAGAATGATTGATCATCTAAATGATTCTAATTACTCCCAAAATCCACCAGTGACACCTAGTAGTATATGGTGGCAACCCATCAGAACCAAAAGCGAACCTCTCAGTATAGCTACCTGTGTGATTGGGTTCTTCTATCTTGAGCCCCAACAGGATTAGAATTAAGGTGAACTCGTCAAACCCAATATCCATCATATGAATTAATCATTCGAATCAAGTCCAATGTTAAACCCTAATAGAAACTCTTTCTATCATCTTCACTCTACCATGGCCATGGACTTAAGGACTCAATCTCATGATTATCATAAGGCTGCTCCTCATCTACCAAGGTAGACAGATCTCCTATTGGTGCAATCTAATTCCTACAACGAACATGCAATAGCCAACATACACTTCAGGATTTCGAATAGCTAGGAGACCAAATTATAATATAGTCAAACTATAACACCCTCAAGGTGAACTATCGATGCACCTCAGATCAAAGAATCAGACATACCACTACAACATTGAGTTAGTCATCGACGAGAAGGTAGACTTTTTTATGACTGCTCGAGGTGGTCACACTCAGTGCCCTAATTCTCTAACGAGTATCTATACTCTCACTCTAGTGTCTCCACATCGTAGACTCAAGATATATCTATCTTAAGAAAGTGATTGTACACCAACCTTTCGGATCGATCACCATCCTCGTGATGATCCTACAGTCAGAAGAAGTTTATGAGTTAATTATGAAAATTCATATCTTAAATTATCAACTCTTAAAAATATGAATTATCATTATCATTAACTTAAAATATATATCATAGATACTTTAGATACACACTGTGATAGAAAATAATTTATTTATCAATTTATAGTCAAAATTATAAAATTGCTCTTAGAAGTGTATTACAAGTGTCAACCAATCTAGCTTCTAGGGCACACATCAACAACTAGGACTATCCTGGCCAAGGTTTTTGCTAAATTGAAACATAATTAAATGCAGCTCTTGAATCGGAGTGGTCAATTCCATCTTGACTCACACATCAACTTCTTAAGCACTTGACTGTGCCGAGAAACCTTCCATCTCTAAGTTAAAAATTTAGATAGTCTAGCACCAAAGCATAGTGAGTTGCTTGAAAGTCTCCATGGTGATCTTAGGTCAGAGGGACACTTATACCCATATTTCATTGGAGCAAATCTCGATAGTAGAAAAAGCTCCAGAGTTGGTCATGTTCAATATAAATGTACCCATACATCTCACTTGCATGCCATACCAGTGTCTCCACACTTCTTGGTTAAGAAGACAACCAGTCCATATGGCACACAACAACCTACACTCGATAAACATTATCACCCTTGGTAACAACATATCATTTGGTCGTGAATAGATTCAAGGACTAATTGACAAATCCTTCTTTGTTGATTTTAAATGATCCTAAGGACTTCACCACAATATAGGAGTTCATTAGAAGATGAAAAAAATTTTATTGAAAAATGCCAAAATAACTTTTATTTACTTAAAATTTATACACAGATACAAGAATCAGCACACCCATCAGACTGACGATTAGCTTTGGAACACCATTTCCAACAATCTTCCATTTGGACAAACCCAATCGGTACAGTATCTAATACCCATCTTCGATTTAAAATTATCGAATTCCTTCATCGCAATAGCTTTAGTGAATGGATCGACCAGGTTCTTCTTTCCATCGATCTTCTGAAGGTTGATGTCACCTCGATCCATGATTTTTTGGACAAGGTGGTAGCGACTCAGAATATGCTTTGTCCGTTGGTGCGCCTTTGGTTCTTTTGCCTGAGCAATGGCTCTAGAATTATCATAGTAAAGCAAAACTAGACCATCAAGAAAGGGTGCTACTCCAAGCTCAGTGGTGAACTTCCTTAGCCATACTATTTCTTTGGTAGCATCTGATGCAGCAACATACTTCGCCTCGTAAACTGAGTTGGCCATGATGTGCTGCTTGAAACTCTTCCAGCAGACTACTCCACCATTAAGGATAAACACATATCCCAACACACTCTTGCTATCATCATGATCAGGTTAAAAATTAGAGTATGTAAATTCCATAAGTTTTAAGTCCGACTCGCCATAAACAAGCCACTGGTCCTTTATATTTCTTAAATACTTCAGGATGGTTTTAACAATCTTTCAATGGTTCTCCCATGGATTAGATTGGTATCTACTAACTATCCCTAGTGAGTATGCTACATCGATCGCGTACATGTCATGGCGTACATGATAGTATCTACTGTTGAAGCATATGAAATTATACTCATACGCTCTCTTTCTAGAGGTGTTATCGGACAATCCTTCTTCAAGAAAGAAATTTCATAGCCTATCGATAGATAGCCTTTCTTGAAATTCTTCATGCTGAACCATTTTAGCATGGTGTCAATGTACGTGGACTGGGATAACCCAAGTAATCTCTTAGATTTATCTCTATAGATCTTCATCCCTAGGATGTAGGAAGCTTCTTCCAGATCCTTCATGAAGAACTGTGACGATAGCTAGATCATTATTCCTTGTAATCCAGGGACATCATTTTCGATTAAGAGAATGTCATCCATATACGATACTAGAAATACTACAGCTGGACCATTAGCCCACTTATATATGTAGGGCTCTTCTCCATTCTTAATGAAGCCATACGTCTTGATCATCCTATCAAAACGTATGTTCTAACTTCAAGGTGCCTACTTCAGTCCATAAATGAACCTTTGAAGCCTACACATGTTAGACTCATCTATGGATGTGAACCCTTTAGGTTGTATCATATACACCTCTTCATCCAACTCTCCATTAAGAAAAGCTATTTTCACATCCATCTATCAGATTTCATAGTCTAGATGGGCAGCTATCGCAAGCATGATCCAAATGGACTTAAGCATTGCCATAAGAGAAAACATCTCGTCAAAGTCTATACCATAATATTGATGATACCCCTTGATAATCAGATGAGCTTTATAGGTCTCTACCTTCCCATCTGTGCCTCTTTTCCTCTTGAAGACCCACTTACACTCTATGGATTTTACCCCTTCAGGTGGGTGAACCAATGTTCATACATCATTGACTTTCATAGACTCCATTTTAGATTTCATGGTGTCAGCCATTTTTTAGAGTTAGATCTCTGCATTACATCCATATAGATGATTGAATCCTCATTATTCTCATCAAGTTTGATAGGATCATCGTTCTGGATCAAGAAACCATAGTATCTGTTCGGCTAACATGGTGCCCTATTAGATCGCCTTAAGGATGCAGGTTCAATGGGCTCCGGATCTAATCTAATCAAATATGGTTGAGGTTCAACTACTTGTGTCAGTTTTTCCATCTATTGAACTTCCGCAAGTTCGACCTTAGAGCCATTAGTCCCTTAACCAAAGAACTCCTTTTCCAAAAAGATTGCCTTAAGATTGACAAACATGTTTTGCTCATCAGCTAGGTAAAAGTGATATTCTTTGGTCTCTTTTGGTATCCTATAAAATAATACTTATCAGACCTAGGTCCAAACTTGTCTGTTACTAAATGTTTGACATAAACCAGACACTCCCAAACCATTAGGTGCAAGATACTGGCTTACATTCTGTCCATATCTCATATGGCATTTTGGTTACAGACTTACTCGAAATCCTATTCAGAATATAATAAGCCAACTCGAGCACATATCCCTATAAGAAGATCGGCGACTGGTAAACCCCATTATGGATTGAACCATGTCCAATAGGATCTGATTTCTTCTCTTAGATACACCATTATGCTGCGGTGTTCTAGGAGTCCACTGGGAGAGAATTTCATTCTCTCCAAAATATATGAGAAACTCACTGAAAAGGTATTCACCCCTTCGATTAGATCAAAAAATTTTAATAATTTTTTAATTTGCTTTTCTACCTCATTACAAAATAGTTTGAATATTTCAAATGACTTCGACTTATGCTTCATTAAATAGACATATCCATACCTCGATAGATCGTTCGTGAAGGTTATGAAGTAGAAATATCTATCTCTAGCACTTGAGCTTATGGGTCCATATACATCTGAAAGTACTAAACTTAGGAGTTCACTGGCTCGCTCACCTTTTTCAATAAAAGTTGACTTGGTCATCTTACCAAGAAGATAGGTCTCACATGTTGGAAGTGATTCATAATCACCGACTTCAAGAATTTCTTCTTGAGCCAAGATGTTTATTCTATTCTTGTTATATGACCTAGCCTATAGTGCCAAATTAAGACTTCAGACACATCACTAGTTCGAGGGCGTTTATTGAAAAATTGAACCACATTAATAGGCTGTGATACTAAGTAAATTCCATTATTCAATTGTCCAACAAACATCATAATACCATTCAAAATGACATTACAAATATTTTTTTATTAAAAAATCATAACTGTACATGGCCAAAATGAAGGGAAATCCTGATTTCCCGATCCAGGTTCGTCCAGATCTGATTAGATCAAGAGATATATTTCAAAAATTTTCTCTTGATCTCAATCAAATCTTGATATGTTTCAGATCTGATTCTTATTATTTTAATAAATAAAATAAAAGAAGATAAATTAAATCAAATTCAATTTACCTGATTTGGGTAATCCTATTACCCTGTAGATGATCCTGATTGCAGCGAAAGGTTCTAGATCTTAGCCACGCAAGCGCCTGGCCTCTACCGGTATCCACTCGGGTTGGATCTGGAGATCCTCTTCTTCTCTATCACACCTCCAAAAATCAGATCTGGATCTGATCTGGAGGATCTTCAAAACTCTTTTGAAGATCTGCAGTCGTCCTTTTGCAGCAGCGCAGCCTTCTTGCTTTTGATCGCCTTTCCTTGATCTGAATCGCACCAAACTAAGTCCAAAACACTTTTGGACGTGGAGAGCAAGGGGAGAAGAGACTATGGCATGGAGAAGGAGGGGAGAGGCAGCCTTGGGGCGTGGGAAATCTCATTCACTTAAATTAGGGTTGGGCGCAGGGTCTTATTTATAGACTAAGCTTGTGATCCAACTCCTCTTCCTCTCAACCAATCACAACCCTTTGTGAAATCAGATCTAAATCTGATTGGTTGGGAATAGAGACCCCTGGATTCCTCCTTAGAGGGCGCCTAAGACCAGTCAAACTTGGATTCTTAGTAGAACTCTAATTGGAATCCAAAAGGGAGGTGGAGTCCTTGTCCAACAAGGACTCCTAGGCGCCTCCTACTTGGGCTCACGCCACCCTTGGCGTGCGCCCTTCTCCTTGCCAGGTTCTGGCAGGGGGACAGGCCCCCACCAGCTCTCCAATAGGTGCATGACATGTGGTCAAAAGTCAAAGGGTCAATGGTCAACGTTTGACAGTCAAAGGTAGACTTTTGACCAAAGTCAAAGAACAAGAAATGGCAGGTGACCAAAAATGGCAGGTAATGTCTTACAAATAAGACAACCTATTTCTGACTTGGACAACCTCCAGTCAGACCATATGAAGGCCTCTGATTGAGCACAAACTCCTTTGGCTCAGTCAGGACAACTTATTTATGATAGTAAAAGAAGAACGTTAGGTTCAATCGAGTGCTAGCACGATTTCCTTGAACCTAATTGAATCTCATTCAGATCAATTGAACTAGATCAGTTCAATTGATGATCACCAGATTCAAACCCTTGTTTGTGTGACCCAGTTAGGTTCAGTTCTGTATGGTAATGGGATATGTCATGATCTCTATCATCGACATCATCGAAACTCCTTTCGATGGATCAGAACTCTTCTGATTCGAACAGCTAGAATGATCGATCATCTAAATCATTCTAATTGCTCCCAAAATCCACCAGTGACACCTAGCAGTATATGGTGGCAACCCATCAGAGCTGAATGCGAACCTCTTGGTGCAGCTACCTGTGTGATTCAAGTTCTTCTATCTTGAGCCCCGATCAGATTAGGGTTAAGGTGAACTCGTCAAACCCTAGTCTCTGTCATATGATGTAATCATTCGATTCGAGTCCAATGTGAAAATCTAAATAGAAACTCTTTCTATTATTTCACTCTGCCATGGCCATGGGCTTTCTGGACTTGATTCTCATGATCATCATAGGGCTGCTCCTCTACCACCGAGGTAGATAGATTCCATCTTGATGCAATCCAGTTCCTACAATGAACATGTCTATAGCCAACATACACCTCAGGGTTCCATATGGCTAGGAGACCGAGTAATGGTGTAGTCAAACTATAACACCCTCAAGGTGAACTGCCGATGCATCTCAGGTCAAAGAACCAGACACACTACTGCAGCATCGAGTCAGTCATTGACGAGAAGGTAGACTCCCTAATGACTACTCGAGGTGGTCACGCTCAGTGCCCTCGTTCTCTAACGAGTACCTGTACTCTCGCTCCGGTGTCTCCACACCGTAGACTCAAGACTCATCTACTAAAGAGAAGCGATTGTACACCAACCTTCCGGATCAATCACCATCCTCGTGATGATCCTATGGTCGGGAGCATGTTTATGAGTTAATAATGATTATTCATGTCTTAAATTTTCAACTCTTGAAAATATGAATTATCATTACCATTAACTCAAAGGATGTATCACAGACACTAAATACACATATGTGATAGAAAATAACCCATTTTATTAATTATAGTCAAAATTATAATTTTGCCCCTAGAAGTGTATTACAAGTGTCAGCCAATTCTGGCTTCTAGGGCACATATATCTAACAATCTCCCACTTGTCCTAAAGCCAATTGGCTACAAGTCTAAGTCCCATCTTCTCAAGGTGGGCTTCGATCTTCTGCTGGCCCAACGGCTTTGTAAGTGGGTCTGCCACATTATCTGTGGAGTTGACTCTCTTGACCTCAACGTAACCTTTCTCAAGGTAATCGCGGATGAGATGGTATCACCGTTTGCTTGGAACTCTTCCAGCACAAACAGTCTGCCAGATGTCGACTTTCGATCATCTATATCGGACATGAAGTCCGAGTCTGTGTATCCCTGAACTTGGAGTTCTCCATTACCAAAGACCAACATCATATCCTTAGTTCTTCTCAAGTACTTAAGGATACATTTCACAGAAGTCCAGTGTTCTTCACCTGGATTTGACTGATATCTGCTTGTGACACTCACAGCATGGGCTATATCAGGTCGTGTACATAGCATGGCATACATGAGGCTCCCTATTGCAGAAGCATAAGGGATCTTGCTCATGCGTTCTATTTCCTCAGGTGTGCTGGGGCACATCTTCTTGGAAAGATGAATACCATGTCTGAAGGGTATTAATCCCCTCTTAGAGTTTTCCATACTAAACCTCTTTAGTACTTCCTCTATGTACATCTTCTGTGAAAGTCCTAGCATCCTATTCGGTCTATCCCTATAGACCTTAATTCCTAGAATAAAGGATGCTTCACCTAGGTCTTTCATGGAGAATTCCTTGGACAACCACATCTTGACTGATGTCAACATGGGAATATCATTCCCAATAAGGAGGATGTCATCCACGTACAATACGAGGAAGACAACAGCGCTCCCACTGACCCTTTTGAAAACACATGGTTCCTCTTCATTTTTGATGAAACCAAACTTTTTGATCACATCATTGAAACGAGTGTTCCAGCTCCGAGATGCTTGCTTAAGTCCATATATGGACCTTTGCAGCTTGCAAACCTTGTGATCAGTATCACTGGATGTGAAACCTAGCGGCTGTTCCATATAGATATCTTCCTCAAGATATCCATTTAGGAATGCCGTTTTCACGTCCATTTGCCATATTTCATAATCGAAATAGGCTGCAACAGCAAGCAATGTGCGGATGGATTTTAGCATAGCTACCGGGGAAAAGGTATCCTGATAGTCAATGCCTTCACGTTGACTATAACCTTTTGCCACCAGTCTAGCCTTGAATGTCTCCACATTCCCATCTGCACCAATCTTTCTCTTGAAGATCCATTTACACCCAATAGGTACTATACCTTCTGGTGGATCTACCAAGGTCCAGACTTGGTTTGAGTGCATCGAGTCAATTTCTGACTTCATTGCCTCAAGCCATTTCTCGGAGTCGATATCTGATATCGCCTCGTTGTAGGTTTTGGGATCATCACCATGAGCACCATTACCTATGAGGAACATTTCCTCTACATCCTCTGAAATAATACCTAAGTATCTTTCAGGGGGACGGGAAACTCTTTCCGATCTACGAGGTGGAGGAGGTAGTGTTCTTATTGGCTCAACCTGATTTGGTTCCACTTGGTCCTTAGCTCGTTCTGCTTGTGAGACTTTCTCATCAAGCTTAATCTGCTTTCCAATGCCACTATCTTGAATAAACTATTTTTCAAGAAATATGGCATGTCGACTCACAATCACATTGTGGTCTTCTGGAATGTAGAAATAGTATCCTAATGACTCTTTAGGATATCCTATGAATCGAGCTCTAAAGGACCTAAACTCTAACTTGTCCGCTTGTTGTCTTTTGACATAAGCCGGACAACCCCAAATTCTGAGATGACTCAGACTTGGTTTCTTACCGTGCCATATCTCATACGGTGTGGTAGGAACGGTTTTAGAGGGAACCCTATTCAGTAAATAGATTGAAGTTAATAATGAATGTCCCCAAAGAAAATCTGGGAGGTCTGTGAAGCTCATCATGGATCGAACCATATCCAATAGAGTCCGATTTCTCCGTTCTGAAACCCCGTTGAGTTGAGGTGTTCCTGGTGGAGTCCATTGAGAGACTATGCCATTTTCCTTAAGATAGTCTAGGAATTCCCGGCTAAGGTATTCACCTCCTCGATTGATCGAAGTTAAAATGGGTTTTCCAGTTTGTTTTCAACTGATAAAGAACCATTAACAAGGAAACCATTTGCAATTTTTATTTCTTTCATAAAGAATGTTACAATGGTCCTTAAAGAAGGTATCACATAACCTTCTTGTGCTAAGCATGAAACAGAAATCAAATTGCCTGCTAGCTGCAGGCACATAATGGGCCGCAACAGTCTTTTTTAAAACTAAGTCTAAACCAGATGGTCCAATCAAAGGGTATGTTCCCATTTTGGCTACTGCAGCAACTCTTGCTCCATTACCGATGCGTAGGATCATGTCTCCATCCCTCAGCCTCCTGCTATCCTCAAGACCCTGCATAGAAGTGCACAGATGAGCACTAGATACCAGAGTCAAGCACCCAACTGGATGCAGAAGAAACCGTAAGGTTAGACTCAATAATGAGCATACCTCCAGAAGGACCTTCCTTCTTGTTCTTTAGGGTGGCCAGGTAAGTAGGGCAGTTCCGCTTCCAATGGCCGTCGCTGTTGCAATGGAAACACTTTCCTTTGCCATCGACCTTCTTCTTCGGTTCTGCCTTCTTCTTCTTTGATCCTTCTACCTTTTGCTTTTTCACAGACTTCTTTTTCTTTCCATAAGACTTTCTTTTGGAAGAAGTCCGTTCCATAGCAAGAACTGAGCCTTTAGAACCTTTCATAGAAAGCTCAGCGGTAACCAGCATATTCATCAACTCGGCCAAGGAATTCTGAAGTTTATGCATGTGGTAATTCATGATGAATTGCCCATATGCATCAGTCAAGGATTGCAGAATAATATCGTTCTGCAAGTCCAAGTCCAACTTCACACCGAGCTTCTCAAGCTCTTCCATGTCCTTGATCATTGTCAGACAGTGATCTTGGACTGACTGCCCATCACGCATCTTAGCCTTAAAAAGTCATTTCGTGACTTGATATTTGGCTGCGCGACTCTGTTCACCAAACATCTCCTGCAGGTGAGCCAACATTTGGCGAGCAGTCCCGATATCTTCATGTTGGCGCTGGAGCTCATCAGACATCGAGCCCAACATGTAGTATCTGGCCTTATTGTCTTCGTCAATCCATTTTTCCAGAGACGCTCTCTGTTCAGTGGATGGACGAGCTGGTAAGGTGGGAGGGTCCTGGTCCAAAACATGTGTTAACTTCTCTGAACCCAAAATAATTTTGTAGTTCCTGAGCCAATCTTTATAATTGGGTCCAGTCAGTCTATGTGTGTCTAGGATACGTGCCAGTGGGTTGGACGCAGACATTTTCCTGTAGAGAGTCAAAGATTCTAGTTAGATACTGTAATTTTGACTTGACCAATTTATTTAGGGATTTTATTTTTAAACAAATTAGCTCCCACTATTTTCTCGGATCCCTACACTCCCTCTGTAGAGATGCGAAAATCTCCGCGATTGATGATGATTTCTAGTGGGTGGTGCGGTCTCACCAACTGACTCATCACCTCACCTAACAGTTATTGGTGATGGGTTAGCCAATGAGTGAACAACTCTTGTTCAATGATTCTCTAATCATGGTGCACCCAAACTTGGTCTCTAATTCATGAATCTCACCGTATCCGGAATATTGATCCACTCCTTAGTTAAGTCAGACCCACCATTTGCATAGACTGGGTTCCTAATTGGGTCTCTCACCGTATCCGGAAATATTGAGCCCAACTCATCCTCCAGCCCATAGCATCCAATGCCTAATAGACATGGTTGCATCTTCCCGGTGCAACTGAGCCACTGTATCCAGCCGAGAACAATCAACCCCGGGAAGGGCCCGCACATCTACAATGGTGGAAGACCTCGGACTTAATCTTTTCTTAGGGAAGAATTGATTCAGGTCTCATTAAACTAGACTTGGCTTAGTCATAACAATTATGACTAACCTAGTGGCATGGGTTAGCTCGGATTATTGACCACCTCAGATCAGAACTGTGTCAACAGATATGGCCAGGTAAGTGAGACCGGTGGAAGGAATATGCCATTAACTCGCACAAGAACGCATTCAGGTCGAGTAGCTTCCAATTAAAAACCAGTCGGTCGTCTGTGCCAAACTTACCTTAGACACCAAATTGTTGAGTCAGAACCAATTGGGTTAGCCTACAATCCAGACTCTAACCTCTGAGCCTAATTAGGTCTTGCTTGATCGTGACTCGATCTTGACCCAGACTTAATCCTATTAGGCTGGTCAATTTAAGCATTGTTGATCCCATCTAACCAACTCTTGATTCGGTTTGATCAACCGCTTAGACCTAATTGAGCTACCCAAGCCCGAACCCAGTATTATGAATATGTCTTAGATCTGAAATTCTCAATTTTAGACCTAATTAATATTCCATAAACTTAATTCTTAATTAAGTTGGGTTCATAAACAAAATATGCACAATAAATCCTAGGGTTTCAGGATCTAGGGTTTTGCAGAAAGTAAGTTTTGGGTTTCTGATTAAGGACGAACACGCAGCACCCCTACACGTCATAAGAACACCCCATCGAATGGGAAGAGAGGGCCTTTAAACCCTTCTTCGTTCTTATGACCGGACGGCCAAGAGGAACGCCTTAATCAGGAACATGTAAATACTACAAAACAGTTATAGATCTATATCATATATCTCATATACAAATTTAGATCTAATCATGGCATATTTTGCATACATCTCATGTATCAAATCATGCATGTTTTCAGATCTAAATTATCTCATAATAATCTAAAAAATTAGATTTAAATTGATCTAATCAAAATAAATTCTAATCTAGACAATTATGTAGAACTATTCTACAACTAGTCTAGACATGCATCAATATCATATCTCATATGATATTTAAAATTAAATAATTTTTATTTGCTATTTATTTAGATGTTATTATAACACTTATAATATCAAAAAATAGTAAATAAGAAGATCTAAAATATGATTTAATCAGATTAAATCAAAGACATGCAAAACTATTCTATAGAACTATTCTATTCTAGAACTAGTCATGCATATCTTCATGTTCTTAGATCCAAATCATTTAATTTTAATTTTTTCTGATTTCAGATCTGATCACATCTCATGTGACATCTGAAATCACTTTATTTTTTAATTAAAATAAAATTTAAAATCAGATCTAAATAATTTTAGAACCATGGCTCTGATACCAGTTGAAGGGAAATCCTGATTTCCCGGTCCAGGTTCGTTCAGATCTGATCAGATCAAGAGATATATTTTCAAAAATTTTTCTCTTGATCTCAATCAGATCTTGATATGTTTCAGATCTGAATTCTTATTATTTTAATAAATAAAATAAAAAGATAAATTAAATCAAATTTAATTTACCTGATTTGGGTAATCCTATTACCCTGTTGATGATCCTGATTGCAGCGGAAGGTTCTGGATCTTAGCCACGCAAGCGCCTGGCCTCTACCGGTATCCACTCGGGTTGGATCTGGAGATCCTCTTCTTCTCTATCACACCTCCAAAAATCAGATCTGGATCTGATCTGGAGGATCTTCAAAACTCTTTTTGAAGATCTGCAGTCGTCCTTTTGCAGCAGCGCAGCCTTCTTGCTTTTGATCGCCTTTCTTTGATCTGAATCGCACCAACCAAAGGTCCAAAACTCCTTTTGGACGTGGAGAGCAAGGGGAGAAGAGACTATTGGCATGGAGAAGGAGGGGAGAGGCAGCCTTGGGGCATGGGAAATTCTCAATTCACTTAGGAATCTAGGGTTGGGCGCAGGGTCTTATTTATAGACTAGCTTGTGATCCAACTCCTCTTCCTTCCCAACCAATCACAACCCTTTGTGAAATCAGATCTAAATCTGATTGGTGGAAATAGAGTCCCCTGGATTCCTCCTTAGAGGGTGCCTAAGACCAGTCAAAGTTGGTTCTTAGGAGAACTCTAATTGGAATCCAAAAAGGAGATGGAGTCCTTGTCCAACAAGGACTCCTAGGCGCCTCCAACTTGGGCACACGCCACCCTTGGCGTGCGCCCTTCTCCTTGCCAGGTTCTGGCAGGGGGACAAGGCCCCCACCAGCTCTCCAATAGGTGCATGACATGTGGTCAAAAGTCAAAGTGTCAATGGTCAACGTTTGACAGTCAAAGGTAGACTTTTGACCAAAGTCAAAGAACAAGAAATGGCAGGTGACCAAAAATGGCAGGTAATGTCTTACAAATAAGACAACCTTTTCTGACTTGGACAACCTCCAGTCAGACCATATGAAGGCCTCTGATTGAGCACAAACTCCTTTGGCTCAGTCAGGACAACTTATTTATGATAGCAAAAGAAGAACGTTAGGTTCAATCGAGTGCTAGCACGATTTCCTTGAACCTAATTGAATCTCATTCAGATCAATTGAACTAGATCAGTTCAATTGATGATCACCAGATTCAAACCCTTGTTTGTGTGACCCAGTTAGGTTCAGTTCTGTATGGTAATGGGATATGTCATGATCTCTATCATCGACATCATCGAAACTCCTTTCGATGGATCAGAACTCTTCTGATTCGAACAGCTAGAATGATCGATCATCTAAATCATTCTAATTGCTCCCAAAATCCACCAGTGACACCTAGCAGTATATGGTGGCAACCCATCAGAGCTGAATGCGAACCTCTTG
>QRFJ01001090.1:62488-118774 GCA_006176705.1 Cocos nucifera | reverse complement strand
ATTCACGTTTTGCTCGATAGTTAAAATAGGTACATCAATATGCAACTGATAAAGACCATTAACAAGGAAACCATTTGCAATTTTATTTCTTTCATAAAGAATGTTACAATGGTCCTTAAAGAAGGTGATCACATAACCTTCTTGTGCTAAGCATGAAACAGAAATCAAATTCCTGCTAGCTGCAGGCACATAATAACAGTCTTTTAAAACTAAGTCTAAACCAGATGGTAATCGCAGAGGGTATGTTCCCACGGCTACTGCAGCAACTCTTGCTCCATTACCGATGCGTAGGATCATGTCTCCATCCCTCAGCCTCCTGCTATCCTCAAGACCCTGCATAGAAGTGCACAGATGAGCACTAGAACCAGAGTCAAGCACCCAACTGGATGCAGAAGAAACCGTAAGGTTAGACTCAATAACGAGCATACCTCCAGAAGGACCTTCCTTCTTGTTCTTTAGGGTGGCCAGGTAAGTAGGGCAGTTCCGCTTCCAATGGCCGTCGCTGTTGCAATGGAAACACTTTCCTTTGCCATCGACCTTCTTCTTCGGTTCTGCCTTCTTCTTCTTTGATCCTTCTAGCTTTTGCTTTTTCACAGACTTCTTTTTCTTTCCATAAGACTTTCTTTTGGAAGAAGTCCGTTCCATAGCAAGAACTGAGCCTTTAGAATCTTTCATAGAAAGCTCAGCGGTAACCAGCATATTCATCAACTCGGCCAAGGAATTCTGAAGTTTATGCATGTGGTAATTCATGATGAATTGCCCATATGCATCAGTCAAGGATTGCAGAATAATATCGTTCTGCAAGTCCAAGTCCAACTTCACACCGAGCTTCTCAAGCTCTTCCATGTCCTTGATCATTGTCAGACAGTGATCTTGGACTGACTGCCCATCACGCATCTTAGCCTTAAAAAGTCATTTCGTGACTTGATATTTGGCTGCGCGACTCTGTTCACCAAACATCTCCTACAGGTGAGCCAACATTTGGTGAGCAGTCCCGATATCTTCATGTTGGCGCTGGAGCTCATCAGACATCGAGCCCAACATGTAGTATCTGGCCTTATTGTCTTCGTCAATCCATTTTTCCAGAGACGCTCTCTGTTCAGTGGATGGACGAGCTGGTAAGGTGGGAGGGTCCTGGTCCAAAACATGTGTTAACTTCTCTGAACCCAAAATAATTTTGTAGTTCCTGAGCCAATCTTTATAATTGGGTCCAGTCAGTCTATGTGTGTCTAGGATACGTGCCAGTGGGTTGGACGCAGACATTTTCCTATAGAGAGTCAAAGATTCTAGTTAGATACTGTAATTTTGACTTGACCAATTTGTTTAGGGATTTTATTTTTAAACAAATTAGCTCCCACTATTTTCTCGGATCCCTACACTCCCTTTGTAGAGATGCGAAAATCTCCGCGATTGATGATTTCTAGTGGGTGGTGCGGTCTCACCAACTGACTCATCACCTCACCTAACAGTTATTGGTGATGGGTTAGCCAATGAGTGAACAACTCTTGTTCAATGATTCTCTAATCATGGTGCACCCAAACTTGGTCTCTAATTCATGGATCTCACCGTATCCGGAATATTGATCCACTCCTTAGTTAAGTCAGACCCACCATTTGCATAGACTGGGTTCCTAATTGGGTCTCTCACCGTATCCGGAATATTGAGCCCAACTCATCCTCCAGCCCATAGCATCCAATGCCTAATAGACATGGTTGCGTCTTCCCGGTGCAACTGAGCCACTGTATCCAGCCGAGAACAATCAACCCCGGGAAGGGCCCGCACGTCTACAATGGTGGAAGACCTCGGACTTAATCTTTTCTTAGGAAGAATTGATTCAGGTCTCATTAAACTAGACTTGGCTTAGTCATAACAATTATGACTAACCTAGTGGCATGGGTCAGCTCGGATTATTGACCACCTCAGATCAGAACTGTGTCAACAGATATGGCCAGGTAAGTGAGACCGGTGGAAGGAATATGCCGTTAACTCGCACAAGAACGCATTCAGGTCGAGTAGCTTCCAATTAAAAACCAGTCGGTCGTCTGTGCCAAACTTACCTTAGACACCAAATTGTTGAGTCAGAACCAATTGGGTTAGCCTACAATCCAGACTCTAACCTCTGAGCCTAATTAGGTCTTGCTTGATCGTGACTCGATCTTGACCCAGACTTAATCCTATTAGGCTGGTCAATTTAAGCATTGTTGATCCCATCTAACCAACTCTTGATTCGGTTTGATCAACCGCTTAGACCTAATTGAGCTACCCAAGCCCGAACCCAGTATTATGAATATGTCTTAGATCTGAAATTCTCAATTTTAGACCTAATTGATATTCCATAAACTTAATTCTTAATTAAGTTGGGTTCATAAACAAAATATGCACAATAAATCCTAGGGTTTCAGGATCTAGGGTTTTGCAGAAAGTAAGTTTTGGGTTTCTGATTAAGGACGAACACGCAGCACCCCTACACGTCATAAGAACACCCCATCGAATGGGAAGAGAGGGCCTTTAAACCCTTCTTCGTTCTTATGACCGGACGGCCAAGAGGAACGCCTTAATCAGGAACATGTAAATCTACAAAACAGTTATAGATCTATATCATATATCTCATATACAAATTTAGATCTAATCAAGGCATATTTTGCATACATCTCATGTATCAAATCATGCATGTTTTCAGATCTAAATTATCTCATAATAATCTAAAAAATTAGATTTAAATTGATCTAATCAAAATAAATTCTAATCTAGATAATTATGTAGAACTATTCTACAACTAGTCTAGTCATGCATCTATCATATCTCATATGATATTTAAAATTAAATAATTTTTATTTGCTGTTTATCAGATGTTATTATAACACTTATAATATCAGAAAACAGTAAATAAGAAGATCTAAAATATGATTTAATCATATTAAATCAAAGACATGCAAAACTATTCTATAGAACTATTCTATTCTAGAACTAGTCATGCATATCTTCATGTTCTTAGATCCAAATCATTTAATTTTAATTTTTCTGATTTCAGATCTGATCACATCTCATGTGACATCTGAAATCACTTTATTTTCTAATTAAAATAAAATTAAAATCAGATCTAAACAATCTAGAACCATGGCTCTGATACCAGTTGAAGGGAAATCCTGATTTCCCGGTCCAGGTTCGTCCAGATCTGATTAGATCAAGAGATATATTTCAAAAATTTTTCTCTTGATCTCAATCAGATCTTGATATGTTTCAGATCTGATTCTTATTATTTTAATAAATAAAATAAAAGAAGATAAATTAAATCAAATTCAATTTACCTGATTTGGGTAATCCTATTACCCTGTAGATGATCCTGATTGCAGCGGAAGGTTCTGGATCTTAGCCACGCAAGCGCCTGGCCTCTACCGGTATCCACTCGGGTTGGATCTAGAGATCCTCTTCTTCTCTATCACACCTCCAAAAATCAGATCTGGATCTGATCTGGAGGATCTTCAAAACTCTTTTGAAGATCTGCAGTCGTCCTTTTGCAGCAGCGCAGCCTTCTTGCTTTTGATCGCCTTTCCTTGATCTGAATCGCACCAAACTAAATCCAAAACACTTTTGGACGTGGAGAGCAAGGGGAGAAGAGACTATGGCATGGAGAAGGAGGGGAGAGGCAGCCTTGGGGCGTGGGAAATCTCATTCACTTAGGATTAGGGTTGGGCGCAGGGTCTTATTTATAGACCTCTTGTGATCCAACTCCTCTTCCTCTCAACCAATCACAACCCTTTGTGAAATCAGATCTAAATCTGATTGGTTGAAAAAGAGACCCCTGGATTCCTCCTTAGAGGGTGCCTAAGACCAGTCAAACTGGATTCTTAGTAGAACTCTGATTGGAATCCTAAAGGGAGGTGGAGTCCTTGTCCAACAAGGACTCCTAGGCGCCTCCTACTTGGGCTCACGCCACCCTTGGCGTGCGCCCTTCTCCTTGCCAGGTTCTGGCAGGGGGACAAGCCCCCACCAGCTCTCCAATAGGTGCATGACATGTGGTCAAAAGTCAAAGGGTGAATGGTCAACGTTTGACCAGTCAAAGGTAGACTTTTGACCAAAGTCAAAGAATAAGAAATGGCAGGTGACCAAAAATGGCAGGTAATGTCTTACAAATAAGACAACCTATTCTGACTTGGACAACCTCCAGTCAGACCATATGAAGGCCTCTGATTGAGCACAAACTCCTTTGGCTCAGTCAGGACAACTTATTTATGATAGTAAAAGAAGAACGTTAGGTTCAATCGAGTGCTAGCACGATTTCCTTGAACCTAATTGAATCTCATTCAGATCAATTGAACTAGATCAGTTCAATTGATGATCACCAGATTCAAACCCTTGTTTGTGTGACCCAGTTAGGTTCAGTTCTGTATGGTAATGGGATATGTCATGATCTCTATCATAGACATCATCGAAACTCCTTTCGATGGATCAGAACTCTTCTGATTCGAACAGCTAGAATGATCGATCATCTAAATCATTCTAATTGCTCCCAAAATCCACCAGTGACACCTAGCAGTATATGGTGGCAACCCATCAGAGCTGAATGCGAACCTCTTGGTGCAGCTACCTGTGTGATTAAGTTCTTCTATCTTGAGCCCCGATCAGATTAGGGTTAAGGTGAACTCGTCAAACCCTAGTCTCTGTCATATGATGTAATCATTCGATTCGAGTCCAATGTGAAAATCTAAATAGAAACTCTTTCTATTATTTCACTCTGCCATGGCCATGGGCTTCAGGACTTGATTCTCATGATCATCATAGGGCTACTCCTCTACCACCGAGGTAGATAGATCCCATCTTGATGCAATCCAGTTCCTACAATGAACATGTCACAACCAACATACACCTCAGGGTTCCATATGGCTAGGAGACCGAGTAATGGTGTAGTCAAACTATAACACCCTCAAGGTGAACTGCCGATGCATCTCAGGTCAAAGAACCAGACACACTACTGCAGCATCGAGTCAGTCATTGATGAGAAGGTAGACTTCCTAATGACTACTCGAGGTGGTCACGCTCAGTGCCCTCGTTCTCTAACGAGTACCTATACTCTCGCTCCGGTGTCTCTACACTGTAGACTCAAGACTCATCTACTAAAGAGAAGCGATCGTACACCAACCTTCCGGATCAATCACCATCCTCGTGATGATCCTATGGTCGGGAGCTATTTATGAGTTAATAATGATTATTCATGTCTTAAATTTTCAACTCTTGAAAATATGAATTATTATTACCATTAACTCAAAGGATGTATCACAGACACTAAATACACATGTGTGATAGAAAATAACCCATTTCATTAATTATAGTCAAAATTATAATTTTGCCCCTAGAAGTGTATTACAAGTGTCAGCCAATTCTGGCTTCTAGGGCACATATATCTAACACAAAAGTCCTATAGAAATAATATTCAATAAAAAGCTTGGACAATAATGACATTCATGAAGAATTACATTACGAGAATTGATTACAAGGTTCATGATTCCTAAAGCTAGAATTGGAACTTGTCTTCCATCTCCAACATTCAGGAATCTCTTGCCTTCACCAAATCTCCTACTGACCTACAAATCCTACATCAAATTACAGATATGAAAAGGATTTTTGGTATCTAATACCCAAGCAGTAGTATCACATATCGAGAAGTTACAAGGTATTATCTTATAATTACCTTGCCCAGCAACTGCTTACTTTATTCTTAGCCTGTTTGGGTCCAGGAAAGCAATGTACTAAGAATTCCTCTTCTAGTACCCCTGCTTCTTGCAAAAGAAGTACTCCGCCTGGCTCTGGTCGGGCTTGCGCTTCTTGGTCTGACCCTGTGCAGACGTCCTAGCATGCGGCTGCATCTTCTTATTATTCTTCTTCTCTTTCTTAAAGGATCGATGACCAAAAGAAGATCCTTCCACTACATTCATGAACTTCTTGTGGAGCTGGTGGTCCTTCTCAAAGTTCTGTAGTAACCCTAATAAACCATGGTTCGCTGCAGGCTTTGTCATTCTAAAATGAGTAATAAAAGGGAGGAAGGACTTGGGAAAATAATTAAGGATCGCATCCTTGTCGAGCTGCTCATGTAGGGGAAAGCCCAGCTTATTCAGGAGCTCAATCATCTCGATCATGTATAATACATGATCGGTGATTGATGCCTCATCCCTCATTCGAGCATTGAAAATGGCATAATTAGTCTTGTGCCTCTTAATGTCTCAAGCGTACCAAAGGAGTCGTTCAACTTTCTAAGCATCTCCTATGGCTGGGCATTTTCAAACCTATGGCTAAACTCATCATTCATTGCCACCAACATAATACATCGAATGGTGGTGTGGTTGTTGAGCAACTTTTGGTAAGTATCTCAAACCACGCCTCTTGCATTCGAAGCTACCTTCTCAGGTGCAGGATCTATCAAAATAGTATCTCAGACCATGCCTCTTTTGATACTAACTATCGAAGTTAGGTCCTATAAGTTTGTCATTGTCTAACAATGACCGGAGTGGATAGTGACCATTTCTATACAAAAAAAGAAAAATCAAATCTAATTAGTATATGAATTATTTTTTTTAAAGACTTGGATTTTAGTCTGAAGGTTCTCTCAATATTTTATACGAACTGGTAGCCTCTTCCTCCATTTGGAGAAATTACTTTAATTCCTTAGTAGGTACTAGAATCCACATACACTACAATGAGCCCAACTTTCGTTTGTCAATCTATGTGCATATATGGGTTGGTTCAAAACCAATTATTTCTCTAAACAACTTCTAGTAATTTAATTTTGCCCTAAAACCTAATCAGTAGGCTTTGGCCTCTACTGAAAAGATCTAGTTAGGTCCAACCATTAACATGATCATATTTGGTGCATCTAACAAAGAAATGATCAGGCCTGACTTTGGTCGGCCAATCTGACCACCATTAGAAAGACACGACCAAACTATCATTTTATGAATGATAATTCCATTAGTCAATAAGCACATGGCCTTTGGACCTTCAATGTTTATTAAACTAATGGACCCATTATAACTCAACTTAATGGGAGGCTCTGATCTAGTTATCAAAATAACTATATCATTTTAAGGACCTAATAATTTTAGAGGATTTGATTAATTGATTTTAAGAAGAGGAGATAAGAATTCACTAGCCAATTTGGATCCCCCCACTGACTTTACTAAGTCAGATCAAAAGGACCAAATTTGAGCCAATATTAGGAGCACCTAAATCAGTCACATTGATTTCCTAATTGATATGGACGAGCCCGAATCACTAAGTGATTCAATCAAAACCTAACTCACTAGGATGGCCAGGTAACTAAGATCAGTGCAAGGGATATGCCATTAGCTCGTCAAAGATTAAATCAGTGCAAGTAGCCTTCAATTAAAAACCATTGATTAGACTACCAAACTTACTTTAGACACCATCCAGTTTATTAGTTTTGATTTAACCAATCTAGTAATTTTGGATTCAACTACATAGCCATGAATCAAGTCCATTTGGTCCTCGTTAAAGGCATGGACTTGACCAACTAGAACTATTGTAATTGAGTCTAAAGAGTCCTTGACCTAATCTAATTCAACATTTGGTTAGATTTGATCAATTACTCTAATTTAGTTCCTTCTTTAACTAACCTTATGTCTAATCCATTTAATGGACCGAATTCATCAAACCCAATAACCCATGTTTTATGATTAATGACTTAGGATCTTTAATTCATAATTCTAGATCTAATTCATTTTACTTAATTCTCAATTAAGCTTTTAGGTTGAGGGTAGGGGTTTGGTATTTCAAAAATATTTCTTCAAAATTTTGAAAGATTCTTTACAACATAGCACTGTTCACTAAATGGATCGACTCTTTTCAAAAATGGATCGGCTTATTTCACAAATAGTACTAGTTGTAGGTTTTATGTACACTACACAAAAATAATCATGAATCTAAATTTAGATCTAATCAAACACATTCATGATTAAAATTTAGAAAAAATCAATCTAAATTTTTTTTTTGCCATTTATCTTCAGGAATGAGTTTACGGTGGCATCCCTACCGCCAGAAGGGATCCCCATCGAATGGACGAAGATGGCCTTTAAACCATGCTTATCCTTTATAATCCGATGACTTGGTGGCTCATACAAGCTCAATTACTAGGCTACTCGAATCAAGTACATATCAAATATGCATAAATTTTTAAATTCTAAAGTATATAAATCATATTTAATGAACCTAGCTCTGATACCACTGAAGGTTTTTAGTGCAGGGTTTTTAGCCTTATTTTTGAAACTTTTTCAAAAAATTTATTAAATATTATAAAAAGTATAATTAATTTAATTAATTATAAGCTATTGATCATATCAAAAAATCCTACACTTAGGATCAAAATATGATATACATGCTTTGAATTCAAAAACTAAAACAATAGTAGAACTATTTACTACTACACTACATGTTCAAAACACGATACCTGTGCGGGTTGCCGATCACCACAATCTGATCACCATCAGGAAGGTCCACTTATCACATGTAGCCATGTGGTGTGTCTGGCCTTCGTGGATCATCCACACGAGGCCCTGGTCCCAATCGGCTCCTCTCGAGTGCTAGCTCGATGCCAGAACACTTTGATGACTGATATTGATCAAACTCCTTCGATCTTCATCTACGGACTCTTTGGATGCTCCAGATCATCTATAGACATAGCAGAGAAGTAGACAAGGCACTCCTAGAATTTTGGTGGTCTCATGACACTCGTAGCTCACCAACTCTCTTCTCGAACCTTAGGCCAGAACCCTAGGGTATGCTCTCAGAAAACCCTGCACCCACTCCTCTCACTATAATTTTGTTCATGGAATTTTGAATTTTCCATGTAAGGGAGAATAAGTCATGCATACTTTCTCTCTCTCAAAAATATGTGCACATGCCCAGAAGCGACCTCCTTTTATTTTTGCAAAAGACCAAGTCTTCTATGCATGGGAGGATAAGAATGATGTGGTTGTCCATTTGAATTCAAACTCATTTTGAATTCAAATGGTAACGAACCTCTTCTTATCCACCTGGGGTGTGAGAAAGCCTGAAGCACATCCTCCCATGTGCATGCAAAAAAAAAACCCACAAGAAACCTTTTCTCATGTAGAAAAGAGGGCGCATAAAGGTGAGGTGGTGCATGGATAAGAATGGGTTGGTTTTCATTTAAATTTGAATCCCATTCAAACGTGAAACACTAACCACTTATCCTTATCCATGTGGGGTGTGGCGAAACTAGGCATGGACTCTTCTTAGCATGAAAAAATTGTTACAAGAAAATATTTCTCGTAGAGAAAGGTGGGCGTAGAAACATGAGGTGGCGCAAGAAACGAAGACCAATCAAACTGGTCTGAATTTAAACCTTGTCCAATTGAACTTATTCCAACCAAAATTTGTTAGGCCCAATTAGACTAAATTAATTTCAACATAATTTGGCTTAGTTAGGCTTAATTAAATCTTAATAAAATTAGGAATTGATCAAGCCCGTCCCTTGATCAAATAAGAGATCAAACCTCCTCAGCAATTAGGTCATCTCATAACCTAATCGAGACAAACCCAACTGAATCCAATTGAATTGGACTTAAACCAAAAATTATTACTCAATCAAAGTGTGTTAATTAGCAATCAAATTATTAATTAAACCTCTCATAAATACAGAGTCTAAATTCGATGGGTGTTCGGGCAATAGAGTCCATCGATATGAAATCCTGATCAAAGAGTCCCAAATCATTAGGACTCTTGACCCTAGTGTCCCAAAATGAGTGAAACTCATGATCACAGAGTATAGACTCTCGATCATAGAGTCCTAGATAGGTAGGACTCAGAGTCCCAGTCTAGTAGGACTCTTAGTCAAAGAGTCCCAGTCCAGTGGAACTCTTGACCATAGAGTTCCAGTCTAGTAGGACTCTTCACCAACTATCAGATTGGGTAGGAACCTCTAGTGTGTGTGATTTTGCAAGTTCAAATCTAAGTTGGTAGCATAAAAATCAATTCCTATGCTAATTAAAGTGACCATCTAGTAGTGGTACACAATGTTCAGATAGATTGAATAGTCGCAATAACAACATTTAGAACTTATGCGAATATAGTTATCGTATAATTCATCCCTTTGACCTCTGTGTATAGGATAACTCAGAGTTAAACTGTCAACTCTGATAAATACATCTACATTGTATCTCAAAATAATTTATCCCGTGACTCCTCACTAGGACTATCCTAGCTAAGATTTTTGCTAAATTGAATCATAATTGAACACAGCTCCTGAACTGGAGTGGTCAATTCCACCTTGACTCACACACCGACTCCTCAAGTACTTAACTATACTGAGAAACCTTCCGTCACGTAATTAGAAATTCAGATAGTCTGGCACCAAAGCACAGTGAGTTGCTTGAAAGTCACCATGGTGATCTTAGGTCGGAGGGACACTTATACTCGTATTTCATTGGAGCAAATCTCAATAGCAGAAAATGCTCCAAACTTGGTCACATTCAGTGTAGATGTACCGATACATATCACTTTCATGCCGTACCAGTATGTCTACCCTTCTTGGTTAAGAGGACAACCAACTCATATGGCAAACAATGATCTACATTTGATAAACGTTGTCATCCATGATAACAAAGTATCATTTGATTGCAAACAGATTTAAGAACTAAACGATAAATCTTTTTTTGATGATTTTAAATAGTCCTAAGAACTTCCTCACAACATAGGAGTTCATTAGAAGGTGAAAGAATTTTTGATAAAAAATGCCAAACTAACTTTTATTTATTTATAATTCATATATAGATATAAGAATGAGCACAACCGTCAATAGGCTAATGATTCGCATTGGGACACCATTTTCAGCAAGTAAATCCCATAAGTTTTAAATCTGACTCACCATAAATCAACTATTGGTCCTTAGTATTTCTCAAATACTTAAGGATGGCTTTCACTACTTTCTAGTGGTTCTCTCCTGGATCAGATTGGTACCATTCACTACTCCTAGTGAGTATGCTACATCTTGTCTTGTATATGTCATGGCATACATGATAGATCCAACTATCGAAGCATATGAAACTCTACTCATATACTCTCTCTCTCTTCAGGAGTTGTAGGACAATCCTTCTTAGAGAGAAAAATTTTATGACCTATCAGAAGATAGCTCTTTTTTGAATTCTCCATGTTGAACCTCTTTAGCATAGTTTCTATATACGTGGACTGGGATAACCCAAGCATCCTCTTAGATCTATCCCTATAGATTTCATTCCTAAAATATAGGATGCTTTACCTAAGTCCTTCATCGAGAACTAAGATGACAACCAAACTTTTATTCCTTGCAGTGCAGGGATGTCATTTTCGATTAAGAGAATGTCATTCATTTATAAGACAAGAAATACCACTAGTGGATTATTTGTCCATTTATAAATGTAGGGCTCTTCTCCATTCATAATGAAGCCATACATTTTGATCACTTTATTAAAATGCATGTTCCAACTCCAAGATGTTTACTTCAATCTATAAATTGATTGCTGAAACTTGAACACCTTGGATTCATCTATGGATGTGAACCCCTCAGGTTGTATTATACACATCTCTTCGATTAGCTCTCCATTCAAGAAAGTTGTCTTCACATCCATCTACCAGATTTTATAATCCAGATGGGCAGCTATCGCAAGCATTATCCAAATGGATTTGAGTATTACCATAGGAGAGAATATCTCATCATAGTTAATACAATAACATTTGACGATACTCCTTGGCAACCAAACGAGCTTGATATGTCTCCATCTTTCTGCCTATGCCCCTATTTCTTTTGAAGACCCATTAAGATCCAATGGATTTAACCCCCTTGGATGGGTCAACCAATGTCCACACATCATTGATCTTCATGGATTCCATCTCAAATTTTATGGCCTCAAGCCATTTCTCAGAATCAGGCCTTTGTATTGCATCCATATAAGTGATCGGATCCTTATCATTCTCATCAAGTTCGATGAGATCACCATCCTAGATCAAAAAACTATAGTATCTATCCAACTGACATGATACTCTACCGGATTGCCTTAATGGTGCAGGTGCACTAGGCTTTGGATTTGATCTAATCAAATCTGATTTAGGTTTAGCTACTAGTGTCGATCTTTCACCTATTGAACTTTGTCAAGTTCAACCTTAGAGGCAACAATTCCTTCACCAAGAAATTTCTTTTCTAAAAATATTATCCTAAGACTAACGAATCTCTTTTGTTCATCAACATGATAGAAAATATATCCTTTGGTCTCTTTTGGGTATCCTATGAATGTGCACTTGTCAGACCTAGATCCAAGTTTATTTATGATTAACCATTTCACATAAGTGGGGCACCCCTTGATCTTAAGGTGCGAAAGTGTTGGCTTACTTCCTCTCCATATCTCATATGGAGTTTTAATTGCAGACTTACTTGGAATCCTATTTAACAGATAGCAAGCTAATTCGAGTGCATATCCCTAGAAGGATATTGGCAAGCTGGCAAAATCCATCATTGATCAGATCATGTCTAATAGAGTTTGATTCCTTCTTTCAGATATACCATTATGCTGTGGTATTTCTGGAGGAGTCCATTAGAAGAGAATTCCATTCCCTCTTAGATATGTGAGAAACTCACTAGAAAGGTACTACCCTTCTCGATCAGATCGAAGAGTTTTAATACTCTTTTCAGTTTATTTTTCTACTTCACTTTAAAATCATTTGAACATTTCAAGTGAATCCAACTTATGTTTCATCAGAGAGACATATCCATATCTAGATAGATCATCTATGAAAGTGATAAAGTGGAGATATCTACCTCTAGCACTAGTACTCATAGGTCCACATACATTAGTATGTACTAGACCTAAGAGCTCAGTGGCTCTCTCACCTTTTTAAGTAAAAGGTGATTTGATCATTTTTCTTAGAAGATAAGATTCACAGGTTGGAAGTGATTCATAATTGTTGACTTCAAGGATTCCCTCTTGAGTCAACCTATTTATCTTGTTCTTATTGATGTGACCTAGCCTACAGTGCCATAAGTAGATATCAGACATATTATCTAACCTAGGATGCTTGCCAGTGGAATAGACTACATTAACAAGTTATGAAAATATGTATACTCTATTATTCAAATATCTAGAGAATATAGTAATACCATTCATAATGACATTATGAATTTTTTTTTTAAAATTTCGTAATTCTCTTTGGCAAAAGACCTATAGAAATGATATTAAAAAAAAAATAGGACAAAAATGACAATCATTAAGAACAATAGTATGAGATTCAAATACATACTATAAGATTCCTAATGCTAGAACTGAAACTGATCTTCCATCTCCAATGTTCAGGAACCTCTCATCTTGCTCAAATCTCCTACTAACCCACAACTCCTATAATAAATTGCAAATATGGTAAGGGCTACTGGTATTCAATATCCAATCAGTAATATCATAGATAGAGAAATTGCAAGGAGTTCAAGGCAATGTACTAAGGATAGTTCTTCTTCTAGTTTCCTCACTTCTTACAGAAGAAGCATTCAGCTTGACTGTTATTAGGCTTTATTTTCTTGGTCTGGCCCTGCGTAGATGTCCTAGCCTGAACTTGCACCTTCTTGAACTTCTTCTTCTTGTTCTTCTTCTCTTTCTTAAAAGGTTTAGAACTAAAAGATGAACCTCCCACTAAGGTTACTGACTCCTTATGGATCTAGTGATCATTCTCAAAGTTCTGAAGTAACTCCAGTAACCCATGGTAGTTAACTTTAGGCTTTGTCATTCTATAATGAGTGAGGAATGGAAGATAAGACATGGACAGTGAGTTAAGTATTGTATCTTTCCCTAGTTGCTCATGCAAGAAAAAGTTGAGCTTGCTCAAACGCTTCATCAGCTTGATCATGTACAGCACATAATCAGTGACTGAAGCTCCATCCCTCATCCTAGCATTGAAGATGGCACAACTAGTCTTGTACCTCTCAACATTATCGGATGTGCCAAAGAACTCCTCCAACACTTGAAGCATGTTTTTTGGCTAAGCTATTTCAAACCTACAACTGATCTCGTCAATCATAGCTACCAGCATAATACAGCACATTATGGTTCGATCACTGAGCCACTTCTGATAAATATCTCTGACTGACCCACGTGCATTTGTAGCTGGCTACTCAGGTGCTGGATCTGTCAACACGTACAAGATCCATTCATGCTCTAGGATAATCTTCAACTTATGGTATCAGCTTTCAAAGTTGGATCCTACAAGCTTATCATTGTCTAACAATAATCAGAGTGAAAGGGTGGCTATATTTGCACAAAGAAAAATCAAAACCTAATTAGTAATTGATTCATTAAACCTAAAGATTTGGACTTTAATCAAAAGATTCTTCCACTATTTTTTTTGAATTAGTAGCCTCTACCTCCAATTCGAGGAATTATCCTAATTTTTTAGTGGGTACTAGAATCCACATAGACTACACACAAGCCCAACTTTGGTTGGTTAACCCATGTACATCTAGGGATAGGTTCATAACTAATTATTTCTCTAAATAATTTTTAGTAATTTTAGTTTTTCCCCAATCCCTAATCAGTAGGCTTTGGACTCCACTGAAAAGGTTCGATTAGATCCAACCATTAACATGAGCATACTTGGTCCATCTAATCAATGAATGATTAAGCCCAACTTTGGTTGGTCAACCTAACCACCATTTAGAAAGATGCAGCTAAGAAGTTATATTATCAATGATAATTTCACCAGTCAATATGCACTAGACCTTTGGGCCTCCAAAGATTATCCAACTAATGGACTCATTATCACCCACTTAATGGGAGGCTATGATCTAGTTATCATCATAACTATTTCATTTTTAGGGATCTAATAATTTTAGAGGATTCAATTGATTTGATTAAAAGAAGGGAGAAGGTTAAATCAACCAGCTTGTTATGATCCTCCCATTGGCTTCACCAAGTTAGATTAAGGGAGACCATTATTAGGCTAGTCTAGGAGCACCTAAATTAGTCACACTGATTTACCTAACTAACATAGGTTAGCTCAAATTATCAAGTGATCTGATCAAAACATAATTTCACTAAGAAGGCCAGGTAAATGAGATTGGTGGGAGGGTCTGCCAAAGCAAGCCTTAGACACCATCAGAAATGGCCAGATAAATGGGCTGCCAATTAAAAACCATCAGTCTAAATTGCTAAACTTACCTTAGATACCAACTGGTTAATTAGTTTCAATTGGAACAACCTAACAGTTCATGCTAGATCGCATAGCCAAGAATCAAGTTCATCTTGGTTCTCAATAAAGACATGGACTTGACCAACTACAACTATTATAATTGATCTAGAGAATCCTTGATCTAATCTAAGATAACTATTGATTAGATTTAGTCAATTCTCTAATTAAATTCATTCTTTAATCTATCCTTAGGTCTAATCCAATTAATAGACCTAATTTTTACTAACCCATTAACCCAAAGTGTTATGATTTGTGTCTTAAGATCTTCAATTCACAATCTAAGATGCTAATCAAACAACTCTTAATTCTTAATTAAGTTTTGGATTGAGGGTTGGGATTCGGCATTTCAAAAATAATTTTCATATTTATAAAATATTTTTACAACATGGTTCTACCAACCAGTTGCATGTTTGATTCATAATCAATATGCAAATAAAATAAACATAAAACTACTTTAGATCTAATCTAAACATGTTCATGTAATTGAAACTATTTCAATCCTAATCAATCATAAATTATCTTAGATCAAATATAACATATTTATGATGATAAAAATTAAATTAAAATATTTTTAATTAGATCATAAATTCTTTTAGATCTAATTTAAAATTTTATGATCAGAATTTTAGATCAGCACGTACTAGGACAACCTCTCCACTGTAAGGGATAAACTTTATAACAAAACAACCTTATAATCTATCCATGCAATCTAAAATATTTATTTTTAAATTTAAATAAGTTTAAATTTAATAAATCATAAATTAATTTAAATCTTATCTAATGAATTTATGATTTATATTAGATCTATACGAACTAGGACAACCTCTTCACTGTGAGAGATAAATCTTACAGCAGGACAAACTTATAATCAGTTAATGTCATCTAATTTTTTTAATTTTAGATTTAATATTAGATTATAAATTAGATCTAATCTAAAAAATAACCTAAACATGCATTATAAATCATGTAACAAAGAACCTACTCTAATACTAATTGAAGAAAACTGATCTAGGGTTTCAGGATTAGATTTTGAAATTTTTTCAAATTATGCAGCAAAAGAGATAAATTAATCATATTAATTCATAAATATACAAAAAAAACTCTAGATCTAGGATCCTATTACATGATTTGAGCATGTAATTAAATCAAAAATTAAAAGATGAGAAATACTTATGTTGATCATATCAACATCAGGTCTATTCTACATCAAATCTAGATAACATAAAGGAGATCAAATCATCCCTACCTTTGCAAGTTAGACACTCTAGCTTGCTGATCTGGGGCTGAGGTTGGTGCTCCATGTTGCACACATGTTTGGCCTCTATAGGATGTCCACATGAGCCCTCAATCTCTAATCAGAAGTCCGATGGCTAGAAATCAGCATAGTATGCTAGTACTATGCTGATTCTTCTTTGACGGTCGATCTAGATCTTTCTTCTTTAAAATTTAGACTCTCCAATTTTCAAAAGTCAAGGAAGAAGACTTGTGAAACTGAGACTCCTATAAAAAGCTTAGAAATAATGAAGGAATAGATGTAGAAGAAAATCCTAGAAGAAGACTCTCTTCTTCTTCGTTGTTTCTCTCACCAAGACACCTTGATTGGTGTCTCTACAAATCCCATGCCCAAGGTAGTTTGCACCCAAGCTTTCCCATGCCCAAGGAGCTCTCTCAAGTCTCAAAAATCTCTAAAAAATTTAGGTCAAGAGACCTTTTAAATAGAGAGATAGGATAAAGTCCTTGTCTAGGTCAAATACCTAATCAGGACTTGTCCAAATAAGGAAACATATGGGGTGCCCAACTCTTGGGCACCCCCTCTTTTTTTCTTCCATGGACCACCAGAAAATGTTGCACAAAATTTCCTCTTTTCCACCAAAAAATCTAGAGGAAATCTGGAAGGGTTGGCGGCAAGCATGGGTAGGAGTTTAGATAACAACAAACTCTATCAAATAGAGTTTGAATTCAAATCTTCTAATCATATTTGACTTGGTCTACAACAACTTACTATGTAAGAGAGAAGGGGAGCAAGGGGGTATGAATGAAGTGTTGGGGTGTGGATAGTTTTGTCACAAAAACTCTTAAGGAATAGGGTGGGGGTGTTGGGACTAAGGTGGAGCAAGGATTAACTTGGTGACTAGGACTCCTATTTTAACTTGGTCCAATATGGTCTTTGAATCAAATTAAATTAAAATAAATTTAACCTAATTAGAATATATCTTAGTCCAACTAATAACCTTATTAAATCAAATTAAATCAGATTTAATTCTATTTTAATTTCTAATCAAATTAGAGATTGGATTAATACAAGTCCTAATTGAACTAGGACTTATTCATCCTTGCAATTGACTAATCCAATAAATCAATTGAATTTGATCCAATCAAATCTAAACTAAATCTAATTAAATCATATTTAATTAAACTTAATCTTAGCCCTAGGCTTAATCAAATTAATTAAATTATCAATTCAATTACTAATCGATCCTTCTGCAATACTTGCACTAGGTTAAACATCAATCGTATTGAATGTTTAACCCTAGAATGATTCTTAATTATCGATCAACCATTCAATTAGATCGAGAACTCTTATGTATGTGATTCTATAGGTTTGAACCTAAGCTGATAGCATAGAAATATATTTTAATATCAATTAGAGTGACCAATTAGCAATAGTACTAGACAATCAGATAGGTCGAATATGTAGAACAACATCCTTAGAACTCATGTAGATATAATTTCCATATAATTCATCTCCTTGACCAAAATACTCATAGGACACTTTAGAGTTTAATTGCTAACGCTAATTAGGTCATCCATGTTGTATTTCAAAATACCAAATCCATCTCATGGATTATCTTGGCAAAGATTTTGTTATATTAAAATATAGTGATGCATTCTTCTCCAACTCTTGGAGTGGTCAATCTCATCTTGAATACTCACCGATTCTATGAGTACTTGACTATGCCTAGAAGCCTTTCATTACTGAATTAGAAATTTAATTAGTCTGGTATCAAAGCATAGTGAGTTGCTTGCAAGCCACTGTGGTGATCTCAGGTCTATGGAACACTTATACCTATATCCCATTAGAGTAATTCTCTATAGCAGAATGCTCTGAAGTTGGACACGTTCAATGATGATGTACCCTACATCTCACTTGTATGTAATACCAGTATCTCTATACTCTTTGGTTAAGAGGACAACCAACCTATATGTAGCATATAATGACCTATGCTCGATAAATGCTGTCATCCTAATTAACAGCATATCATTTGATCATGAACTATTTAAGGACTAATCGATAAATTCTCTTTTTATCAAGACTAAATAGTCTTAAGAATTTTATCATGATAACGAAGTTCATTAGAAGATATAGACATTATGATGAAAATATCAAAATATTTATTTTATTTATTAATAAATTAATTATAATTATAAAATAGCTTAACCATCAATAGGCTGATGATTGACTTTGGAACATATTTTCCAACATGATCGTGGAAGTATCAGCCTTAGAGAAAATCATCCATGCAGAGTAGCCAAAGTTAGCTTAATTAGAATGAGGATGTACGACGGGATCATTAATACATTATTGAATATCAAGCATTTGTCAGAGCTGAAAAAAAATCTGATTTCTTTGGGCTACTTGGAGGAGTAGGGTTATGCTTTTAATAGCCAGGCTGGGAGTGGATGTTTGAAGATTTTTAAGAAAGCTTTAGTGGTGATGAGAGGTAGAAGACTGAGCAATAATCTATATAGAATGGAAGGCTCAGTTATGAACGATTAAGAATAGCAACAATCAAAAAATTTCTAGACTATCTCAAGGAGTATGGCAGTCATACTATGAACTCTACTTGGAATACCTCAATTCAACAAAATTTTAGAATGGAGAAACTGGATCCTATTAGATATGATCCATTCCATGATGAGCTTCACAGACATTCCCAAATTTCTTTGGGGACATAGTTGCTAACAGCTATTTATGTACTGAATAGAGTTTCTTTTAAAACCATTCCTACCATACCATATGAAATGTGGCATAGTAAGAAGCTGAGTCTAAGTCATCTTAAGATTTGGGATTGTCTAGCCCATATAAAGAAATAACAGGTGGACAAGTTAGAATCTAGGTCCCTTAGAGCTTGATTCATTGGATATCCTAAGATATCTTTAGGATATTATTTTTATCTTCCGAAAGACCATAATGTGATTGTGAGCCGACATGCAATCTTTCATGAGAAATAGTTTATTCAAAATGATGGCATGGAAAGATAAATCAGGCTCGAAGAAAAAATCTCCAAAGAGCAATGAGCCAAGGAACTAGAGAAATCCGATCAGTCTGAGCTAATCCACACACTATCTCCTCTACCTTGTAAGTCTAGTAGGGTTTCCCATCCTCCTAAGAGATACTTAAGTATTATTTTAGAGAATGTAGAGAAAATATTTCTCATAAAAAATGAGGTTTATGAAGATGATCCCAAAACTTATGATGAGACAATATCAGATATTGACTTTGAGAAATAATGAGAGGGAATGAAGTCAGAAATTGACTCAATGTGCTCGAACCAAGTCTAGACTTTGGTAGATCCACTTGAAAGTATCGTACTTATTGGGTATAAATAGATCTTTAAGAGAAAGATTGGTGCAGATAGAAATGTGGAGACATTCAAAGCTAGGTTAGTGATGAAAGGATATAGTCAGTGTGAAGGTATTGACTATTAGAATACCTTTTCACCAGTGGCCATGCTTAAATCCATCCATACATTGCTTACCATTGTAGCATATTTCAATTATGAAATATGACAAATGGATTGAAAATGGCATTCCTAATTGGATATCTTGAGAAAAATATTTATATGGAACAGCCGCTTAGTTTCACTTTCAGTGATAGTAATCACAAGATCTGCAAGCTGCAATGATCCATTTATGGACTAAGGCAAGCATCTTAAAGCTGGAACACTCATTTCAATGGTGTCATTAAATTATTTAGTTCCATAAAAAATAAGGAAGAGCCATATGCATTCAAAAAGGTCAATGGGAGCACTGTGGTCTTCTTGGTATTGTACATTGATGACATCCTCTTGATTGAAAATGATATTTTCATGCTGACCTTGATCAAGATATAATCTATAGAGATAGATCGAAGAGGATTCTAGTGCTAGATGTGTACCCAAGAAATCAGATTGACCGACACTTGTAAAATACTTTCTAGGAGCACATTTATAATTTTGACTTAAAATTAATAAATTAATTAATTATTCTATCACATGGTATATTGAAGTGTCCTTGATACATCCTTTGAGTTAACGAACATGATAATACATATTCCTAAGAGTTTAGAATTTAAGGCATGTGTTATCATAATTATCTTATAAATTTCTTCCGATCGTAGGATCATCATGAAGATGGCAATCAATTTGAAAGATTGGTGTATGATCACTTTTCTAGAATAGATGAGTCTTGAGTCTATGGTGTGGAGACAACGGAGCGAGAGTACAGGTATTCGTTAACAATAAGAGCACTGAGCATGACCACCTCGAGCAGTCATAAGCAAGTCTACCTTCTCGTCAATGACTAGGTCGATGCAATAGCGTGTGTCTGATTCTTTGAGTTGAGGAGCATTGGAATTTCATCTTGAGGGTATTATAGTTTGACTATACCATAACTCGATCTCCTAGCCATTTGTAATCCTAAGGTGTATGTTGGCTGTAACATGTTCATTGTAGGAACTAGATCGCATCAAGAAGGGATCTATCAACCTCGGTAGAGGAGGAGTGATCTTATGATGATCATGAGATCGAGTCCTAAAACCCATGACCTTGGTAGTGTGAAATAATAGAAAGAAGTTTCTATTAGGATTTCATATTAGACTCGAATCAAATGATTTATTTATATAATAGGTGTTAGGTCTGATGAGTTCACCTTGATCTTGATCCTATTAGGGCTCATGCTAGAAGAATCTAATCACATATGTAGCTATACTGAGATGTTTATATTCGATTCTGATGGATTGCCACCAATACTACTAGTTGTCACTGATGAATTTTGAGATCAATTAGAATTATCTAGATGATCGATGATTCTAATTGGATGAATCGAAAGAGTTCTGGTCCATCGAAAAGAGTTTCGATGATGTCAATGATAGAGATCATGACATGTCTCATTACCAAATAGAACTGAACCTAACTGGATCACACAAATAAGGATTTAGATCTGGATGTCACTAATTGGGCTAACCTATTTTGATTGATTTAGATTATATCCGATTAGGTTCAAGAAAATCATGCTAGCACACGATTGAACCTAACATTCTCCTTCTATAGTCTTTCTGGTTTATCTTGATTAAGATAAATTGGATTTGGCTCATCCAAAAGCCTTGTATGGATTTGTCATACTCTGACTGGAGCTTATCCTAGTCAGAACAAGCTTGTCCTGGTCAAAACAAGACTTGTCCTGATGAGATCAGGGCTTGTCATAAAATCATGAGATGAAATTTGGATAAGGCTCATCCAGGATCTCTATGTGGATTTATCTTAATCAGACTAGATCTTATCCTGGCTTGATCAAGGCTTGTCCTAAATCATATAAGATGGGAATAGGACAAGGGTTATCTTAATAAGATTAGGGCTTGTCCTAAACTCATGAGATGAAATTTGGACAATGCTCTCCCGAATATTCTATATGGATTTATCTTGATCTGACTGGACCTAATCCAAGCATGATCAAGGCTTGTCCTAACTTGATTAGGACTTGTCCTAATTCAATTATATGGGACATGAAAATCACTTGTCTTAATTCCCATAAGATAGGAATTAAAGGACAAGGGGGAGTGCACCCCCTGAAGATTTTCTAAAGGCGGATGGCCCTAGGCATTCCATGAAGAGGAGATGGGCGCACGTCCCCCCTTGGCCATGCACCCCACTTGGATAAGATAAGGGAGAGAGACCCTCATTCAAATGGGATTTGAATGGGTCAAATGTTTGATTTTGAATCAAACTCTTTAGAGATTAATTCCTTGTACCAACCCAACTTAATCCATCCATCTCCATGCCAAACTTCTAGAATTTTTTGTGAAAAAATTCTAAGAAAAAGTGTGTGGGGTGTGGAGATTAGATTGGAAGTCCTTCTGCTTTATGCAATTCAGTTGCTTAAATCTCCAGGACTCTAGGGTGGCACTAGGTCTATAAAATGGGCCTTACACAAGTTGTTTCATCGTCATAGTTTTTATGTAGTGAAGCCCTACCAAAATCATCATCTCCACACCCCTCTTCTAGATCTCCTCTTCCTCTTCCATGCCCAAGTAGTGGGCAAAAAATTAGAGATCAAGTGTTGGCCTTTGATCCTGCAAAGCTGTGCGACTAGTTCCCACATTGAGAGATGAAGGTGCTACCATCGAAGATTGATTCGAAGGCATCCACAATTGATTCTAGATCTAATCTTTTGAGATCAGATCCAAAAGGAGGAGACTTTTAGATCTGAACTAAGTGGATATCGATAGAGGCCAGGTGCTTGCATGGCTCAATTAGAACCTCGGATTAGTAGTCTGATCATCATAGTGGGTAAATAGTTTATCCGATCAGGTGACAATTGTTATCACTATTTTTAATTTATTTTTACTTCTAATTTTAGATCAATCTAATCAAATTTGAAAACTCTCAAATTTGATTGGATCATAGAAATTTTTTTTAAATATTCTGCTATAAATCTGATCCGATCAGATGGATCCTACAACAGAAAAAATAAGCTTTTTTCTTCAACTGGTATTAGACCCAGGTTGCCAGTTCCAGATCTATCTTTAGTTTTGATTTGAAATTATTTTTTATGATCTGATTATTTGATTTTTGGATATTACATGGAATGTAATCAGATCTAAAATCAAAAAATTATATTTTTTAAATTAATATATATTTGATATATACAATGCATGTTCCAGTCAAGATTTATAGTTCTATATCATGATAGTTTTCAAATATATTTTAGATTAGATTTGATTAAATTTTTATAATTTGATCTTTTGGGTTTCAGATGTTACATTAGATGTAATGAGATCTAAAACATAAGAACTAATTTAAATTTTTGATATACATTATATAGGCAAGGCATATCTAGACTAGATCTATAGTTTTATATCATATAGTCTAGATTAGAAACTTTTTATGAAATGTTCATTTAATTTTCTAAAGATTATATGATTTATGTTGGTATAAAAAATTGTGTCAACACCAAAGTCACTGGCGTGGAAAGAGATGAGGCCACCGACGGAACCTGCGAGAAGAAGTTCAGACCGAAGGTTGGTGGCTTCGGTAGGATCCTCCAATGCTCAAGTTAGTTCTCTAGCCAACAAGAATGGGGTGCTCAAGAGAAAATGAATAGAGTATCGAGTAGAGTATGAGAGCTTATTGAGAAAACATATCTGAAAGATCTCTGATATAGGTAGAGCTCATAACAAACTAATGGTGATAGCCGTAACTGCCTATTAATGGGCCATTCGGAGCCACGCAAAATTTGTTACAAAGGATAGTGTTCGTTATCGTGACTTATTAGTCTATTAAAAATTAATAGCTATAGTTTGATTAGGGCTATTATGCCTGTGAGTAAACTATTTAAAGCTCCACGTCCTAGTAGCTCTTGAGAGGTTTGGCCATTTCTGATGTTGTCCACAGGTTGTTGGATATTCGCTGAGTCGAGAGTTGAATTCGTTTAGATAATGAGTAAGTTTTGCTATTTAAGTCTGCTCAATCAATGCTTAGAATATAAGATAGTTAGTTTAGCCACCAAAAGGTGGGTTTTGACTGAAAGGAGTTCGACTGGAAGGAGTCTGCTTAGTGATTGAAAGCAGTCTATTTGGTGGCTGGAAGGAGCTCAGCTAGATCAATAGTAATTTGGAGTTGGCTAGTAGCCAGGATAGGCGAACACACTCAAAATACTCTGGTGAGTCTTAACTGCTCCTTTGAAGTTCAGCCATTTTCAAGGACATCCACAACTAGATAATTATTCCAGATTGAGGGTTGAAAGGGTGGTAGATTTATTGATTTAGGACCACGGCCAGGGTCTTTAGGGTTGAAGTTTGAATTTACTCAGGCTTGCACACCCAAGGTTCTTGGCGTAGGAATGCCAAGATCTACCACTTATAGCAAGGTATAGAAGTTTGTCTAAGGAGAAGCTCTACCGATCTAGGACTCCTTATATGAGACCCAATTGTAATGGTGAGATTTGACTTGACAAAGATCCGATTGAAAAAAAGTTTGGCTAGCTTCAAGATTGACCAGGCTAGATTATGCAGGGATTGAACACTTAACCAAATACTTAGCTAATTGCTTAGGCGACTATCTTCACTATTCAAGTTCATCTAGATGAGGTCTAAGATGCCCTTCGGGTTTTGTAGTTATCTAAAAGATCTGATAATAAAGCTGAGAATATCGTCCATTATGCACAAGTTGGAGGTCGGCCATCCTAGAGTGAATTAGAGCTAGAACTCATACTGGTTGAAGTTCGATCATGGTCGCCATCGTCAAATGGGATCATCCCAAGGTTGGATATCTTGTTGAACTTTGGCAGGAGTGAATTTATCACCAACACTAGTCTCTCGACTTTCGAGTTTGAAGATCGAAAGAATGGTGCACAAATGCAAGTGCCGAAGTTCTTTTCCATCTTCGCACTTCCATGAGGTAGAGAATTTTGGCATTATCTACATTGGCGCCGATGTTTCTTCAATACGAGATGTCCCAAAAAGACAAGAATTCAAAATTTCCATCGAAGAGTGCTCAAGGTACGGTGTCATTAAGGCCTTGCCAGCCATCCAATTCCACCATGGTAAGTGGGGCATGTGTCTAATGGAGATTAGGCAGGGAGAACCTACAATCAAAACTGTCTCGGACCTCCCTTAGGTATTTAAATTCTCTCCTCTTGCCGATGCCTTATTCTATTCTTGAGTCTTCTTCTTGTCTTCCTGGTCTCCACCTTCTTCTCGTTCGAGAGCTTCGACCCCTTCTGCAATTTCTTCTGGCCATAAATGCTTTCCATTCATTTCGTGTCTCATCGGTTGCCTTCTTGCCATCTCAAACCGTTCTAGGTTAGTGTCCAAACATTCTCTCAGTTATTTTGCTGCTTTTCAATCTCTAATCCTTCAATTTTTTTGAGAGACTTCATTCCTTTTTTTTTAGTTTTTTTATTTTTGAAGTCTTTTTATAAGTTTTAGTTTGATCCATTTGTCTTCTACAAGGTCCTAGTCGATTGGTTCCAAGAGCCTAGCTTGCTTAGACTTGATGGACTTAGGTCTTAAGAAGTTAGACGATCCCATAGAAGCACCTCGTCCCCCCTATCCCTGGCACCATTCCTTGTTTACATCTCGAGGATCTTTCTTTGATAAGGATTCAATATGGGATACCCTCGGAGTACAAACTAGAACTTCCCAAGCCAAGCAATCAAGCTTGCTCTCCTTCCTTAGGTCATTTTTGTTTGTACGCTGAGGCTCTCCATGCCAGACTCTTGACTTCTGATCCCATCTTTCATTGTCACCCTCTTTAGGTTCTTGAACATCTCCTTCACCTCCATGGTGTTGAACTCATTTAGGTTTATCATATGATTTCTATCTCTGTGCATCATGGCCGCGGTCTGACCTATGATTTCTTTAATCTAGAATTATTTCACTTTCAAACATCACCCCACCATCAAAGATTGGTGCTACATGTCTCTCCAATTCGGCAAGAATGGGTGGGTGCCCCCTCCTCAGTTCATAACTAGAAGGAGAGATTCTTCTTCATCTCAAACCCCCTCTTAGAACTAGGGTTGCCTTCCTAGGAGAATTTGATAGATTCGGTCCATCAATCCCTGCGGCTAAAAAGGGAGGATCAAGATTTGGCTAATAAGCTTAGAGACTATTGAGCTCCATCATATCCAGTCTGCTGGATGACCAGACTTTGTTTAACTTTGGGCTTAGTTCCCTTAATTCGGTAAGTAGATTTTCATATCTCAGTGACTTCATCTTGTACTCTTTTTATTATTGCAGAAATAACTCCAGAAGAGCAGAACTGCCTAACCAAAGGGATCAAGACTGTTAAAAGGAAGGGTGGTCATGGAGAAGAGCCATCAAAAAAGGCCAAGATTGGGGAAATAAGCTTGACCATGCCGACCCAAACTATGCCTTCTCTAAAAACTATCACGACTATGCCAAGCCTAACCTTGCCTAGTGAGACCAACACCCTCGTGCTTCCCAAGCAGGGGAGAGTAGCTGAGAAAGAAAGAAGGCCATTGCTAGGAAGGTCAAGAGAAATGCTAGAAGGTCTGACAGTGACAGCTCCAACTAGGAGCAGGGCTCTCTAGACAACTAGGAAGTTGTCCATACTTTGATGGATGGGAGTGTCCTTCCTCAGATTGCAGAAAAAATGATCCAGAAGGATGATGAGGAACAATTCAAAGAATCTTTCGCAACCTTCCTCGAGATAACCAATCTCTTCTAAGTCTTGGTTGAGTGTCGATGTACTCTGGAGCCGTAACTCATATTTTGTTATCTGCAGCTGGGTCATTACTTATATGCTCACTCAGAGCTGGCAAATCTTTGTAAAGCCAAGGCTTCGAGGGCCATCCATGAAGCCTAAGTGAAGATCAAGAATATCCAGGCTGAGGTTGAAAGTTTGAAGAAAGCTTCAAGATCTTATTTTGCCGAGGTTGAACACCTTCAAGAAGTACTACGGAGGGAGGAGCAAGCATCGGTGGGGTTGCAGACCACCTTGGCACTGGAGGAGGATAAATGAAAAAAGGCCAAGGAGGAGGTTGATGCAGAGAAGGAGTGAGCTATCGAAGTCTTCAAGTCCTCCAAAGCAATGGAGGATATCAAAATTGCCTTCACTTAAGAGGCCTTTCTCGAAGGATTCAAGGTTTGTATAAAGAAGCTTGCCAGGAGGTTCCTGGCCATGGATCTTGATTTTTTGATTGAGGAGCCTGGCTATGTAGCAGAACCTTTTGATGCTGGCGCTGCTTCTCCAATCATCAAACCTAATGCCAAAATCTCTGATCCTGCCACTGCAGCTCTAGAGTCCATCCCTAAACCAGGAGTCATCAAGGATGTGCCGACCTTGCTTGCTGCCCCACCTCCCGAGGTTGAAAACCTTTGATTATTGTACTTTTTCTTCTTTTTCTTTCATGTACTCAAAATATTTTGGGCAATGAAGACAAGTTTTTCTTTATGTTTGATGTTGCAACATGTCAGTTATTTTGAATCCTACTAGTGAAGGTAGTCATGATTTGTCGCCACCTGCTGGGGCCGCACCATTGCCCCAAGGCCTCCCTGTGAAATCTATCATTAGAGACCCACAGAAGAAGGTTCACCAGACTAAAGAGAAGTCAAAAAAGGTAAGGGGCGAACTTCAGAAATTGAAGAAGTATAATTCGAAAGCCACAACTGAGATCACCCATTTTCGATAAGTCCATAAATAGGACTCTATGGAATACATCAAAAACAAGCACCTTTTAATCGAAGAATTGGAATGGGTGAAGAGAAGTGAGAAGTTTTGAACTTTAACTGCCAAAGTCGGTTCCCTCGAGACTGAACTTGGAAATTTAAAAGAGAAAATTAGGCAGTTGGAGAGTGGTTCGGCCTAGGGACAGAATCAGATGGAGCTCAACTAGGATTGGTCAAAGAAGTTTTCCAACCTTCAGGTATAGCTAAGTTATGCTGAGCAGTTGTACAATTTCCATCGGATCAGTTGGCATAAGGAATTCGAAATTTATAAGAGAAAACTTAATAGGACATACTTCAAAGTTATACGGCTTCAAAAATAATTGGTGGACAATGCTCAGACTGGTCCAAGTGCACATTTAGATGAAATTGCCACTCTGAAGGATGCTCTTGAAAATTTCACCATAAGGTTTGAGGGTGCGAAGAAGAAACTTCATGATTTAAAAGTTTAGATGGTCTTCTAAGAATGCTTAGTGAAAGATGCCAAAGTCAAGTCGGTGATTCTTAGGAAGAGGCGGAGAGAAATGTAGGAAGGGTCATGTAGGGGGAGAGGATGTTGAGGGAGAGCCTAGCAGTGAGAAAGAAACTTGAGGAGAGAATAGAGGGTTTGGAACTCTCTCTTGCAATGGCTGGGGTTGGTAGTCTGAAGTCCAATTCTGAGTAGAATCTCATTTTCTTTCCTTCTTTGTAACTGGTCCTACTGATTCATGTAACAACCTTTATTTTTAATGAAATGAAGCTTCTTTCATTTATCTATTTGTGTTTCACCTTAGCTCGCCAGTTTACTCTATTTTCTCATGGTGTCTGATATCGACGTCATCCCAAAATTATAGCTCTTTTTTGATATTTTGGATATCTATCACCATGTTTAAGAATTGGAGAACTTCAATCTCTCGTAGGGTCTTCATCCACATCAGGATAAGATCTACCTTCTATTTCTGATGTGGTTGGCTATTTTTCTTATTAGGACAAGGTCCTTCTCCTGTTCCTAATAAGATTACTTGGGCACAGAAGGGCCATTGAGAGGACCTCTCCCTAGTGTCACCGATTTAAGGATCGAAGGTCTTCACCCTCATTAAGATGAGGTTAACCTCCTATTTAGGAATCGAAGATCTTCAATTCCTCATAGGGTCTTCATCCACATCAGGATGAGGTCTGACTCCAGTTCCTGATGTGGTTGGCTATTTTTCTTGTTAGGACAAGGTCCTCCTATTCCTAACAAGATTGCTGATGCACAGAAGGATCGTTGAGAGAAGTTCTTCGTAACATCACTGGTTTAAGAACCGAAGGTCTTCACCCTCGTTAAGATAAGGTTAATCTCTTGTTTAAGAATCGGAGGTCTTTACATTCCCATAGGATCTTCATCCACATCAAAATAAGGTCCACCTCCTGTTCCTAATGTAGTCGGCTATTTTTTTTGTTAGGATGAGGTCCTCCTCCTTTCCTAACAAGATTGCCAGGGCACAGAAGGGCTATTGAGAGGGCCTTATCCCACCATTACTAGTTTAAGAATCGAAGGTCTTCACCCTCATTAAGATGAGGTTAACTTCCTATTTAAGAACCAGAGAACTTCACTTTCCCATAGGGTCTTCATGTACATCAGGATGAGGTCCACGTCCTATTCTTGATGTGGTTGGCTTTTTTTCTTTTTAGGATGAGGTCCTTCTTCTATTCCTAATAAGGTTGCCAGGACACAAAAGGGCCATTAAGAGGGCCTCTCTCAAACATCACCAGTTTAAGAACTGAAGGTCTTCACCCTCGTTAAGATGAGGTTAACCTCTTATTTAAGAATCGGAGGCCTTCACTCTCCCATAGGGTCTTCATCCACATCAGGACGTGTTCCACCTCCTGTTCTTGATGTGGTTGGCTATTTCTCTTGTTAGGATGAGGTCTTCCTCCTATTCCTATCAAGATTGCTAGGGCACAGAAGGGCCATTGAGAGGGCCTCTCCCCATCATCATTGATTTAGGTAATGGAGGTCTTCACCCTTGTTAAGATGAGGTTAACCTCCTATTTATGAATCGGAGGTCTTCACTTTCATTAGGAATAAAATTTGGTATAGTTTTCTATCATTGTATAGTTCTACACCAAAAAGATAAAATGTTAAAAATAAGAAAATTTTATCGAGTATGGGTTTATCGATAGTATATCTATAAGTTTTTTGAATTTCATGGCCGTGGGGGTATTGCCCCTCCAAGCTCATTTCGATAGTAAGTCCCCAGTCAGATGACTTCTATGACCTTATAAGGGCCTTCCCAATTCGAAGTGAGCTTTCCTTGATTCTGAGGTTATGAGATGTTCGCTCGCTGAAGTACCAGGTCTTGTAATTTGAATGTTTTGCTTCTGATCCTAGAGTTGTAATAGCATGCTACTTTTAACCTATAAGCCGCCACCCTGATCTGGGCCTTCTCTCATTTTTTTTCAAACAAATCGAGGTTAGCTCTAAGATCTTGCAAATTTCTCTATTTATTAAATACTTTAACCCATGCGGAGGGAAGTTTAAGTTCTATTAGGATGATCGCCTCCATTTTGAAGGCTAGAGCAAAAGGGTTTTTCCTAGTTGGCAACCTCTGAGTGGTTTTATAGGCCCAAATTGTTAAGATTTGATGTCTCAAATTTGACCAACAGTAGAGAAGAATTCAATCATCAAGCAGTCGAGCTAGCTTGGATACGAAATTGAGTTAGCTCGAGCTGAGATTGAGCCAGCTCGAACCATAATCGAGCTGGCCCTCTGAGGTAGATAGAAAGTAGGAGTTCAGATAAAATGTAGTCAAGCCAGCTCGATCCCTGATAGAGCCGGCTCAATGGAGATGAATGAAACAAGATAGAGTTTTCTATTTTGACTCGACTTATGATTAATCCAAAGGGTCTACAAGAGTTGCATGTGGACTATAGGATCTAGTAGCCACGAAGGGCTACGGCCATGATCTAAAGGTTGAAAAATATTCCAAAACTCCATCAAGATCATGTTCAACTCATATTAGGAGAAAAAGCCTTGTTAGGACTCCTGTGAACTGCTGAGAAGAGGATTCTCATCCTATTTAAAGGATTGAGAGGCTGTGGAGCAGGTGGTGGCGCATGTGGCTTGAGAGGCATGTAGAGTACATAGCCACCGAGAGGAGCATGGCAGAATATCGAGTACACAGCCTGCAAGAGAGAGAAGTAACAAGTGCATAGCATCCGATATGGAGGCTATGAGGGTAGAGCATCTTGTAGCTTCTGAGGGTCTCCGTGGAATTCTAAGAATGTAAGGTAGCTTCTAGTTGAGAGATATTTATATACAGTGGATTGAGAGTAGGTGCTCTCCTCTTGTACTTATTTTTTTCTTTCATAGTGAAGCTTTGCATGCCCCATGGAGGTGAGCCTTTAGGTTGATCTACGTACTTGATTATGTTCTTATTTTATTTTTTTCTTTCTTTCTATCATAATATCTCAATACTAAATTCTTAATAAAGTAGTATTAGAGTAGCTGATATCCCAATAGATTGATATTAGAGCCAAACAGTACCAGAGCATAGATTGCAGCAATGTATAGATATTGAAGAATATGGAGAAGATAAGTGCAATCAAGGTGGAGATCAATAGGTTTGATGGAAAGGACAATTTCTCCTTATGGCAAGCAAGGATAATGAATATCCTCATCCAATATGGATTGATTGATGCTCTCTTGAATGATGAGATGCTAGCTATCATGGAGGTGAAGGATTAGAAGTGGATCTAGATGCAGGCGGTGAGCATGATCAACTTATACCTAACGGATGATGTCATGATCCATGTACTTGATGAGACTTTTTTGACGATGCTGTGGTCGAAGCTCGAGAAGTTGTACATGATGAAGTTGCTTGCCAACATGCTATTTTTTTAGTGGTAGTTCTACCAGCTATGGATGGACGAAGGTCAGAGCATACGGGAGCATCTATCCAACTTTCAGAAGATCCTTACGAACCTCCTCAGCATTGGCAAAAAAGTTAAAGAAAAGATTAGGAAGTTGGTGTTGCTAGCATCACTTCCTCCTTCAAATGAGTCCTTGGTGACTGCTCTTCTAGTGGAAAAGAGCACCATCAAGATGGACGAGGTCACTATAGCGATACTCCAGAATGAGATTCTCAAGAAGGAGAACCCAGCTTCAAGCTTAGATGGCAGTAGATCAGCTTTGATGGTTTCTGAAGGAGTAGGAGGTAGTAGACGAAGTAGTAGAGGATCATGAGGAGGACGATCTAGGTCCAAGACGAGGGATCAAAGCATGATCAAATGCTACAGGTGCGATGAGTAGGAGCATCGAGTCAAGGATTGCCCACAACTTAAGGATCGAACGAGGGCTACTGCAACGATAACCAGTAGCAAGTCAGAGAATGATGTCTTGAAGATATCTAATGAGGTATCTACTTCTTTTCAGTTGTAAATTTTAGATTCTGCAAACACATATCATATTTATTATAGAGAAGAGCAGTTTGACTCCCTAGAGAGAAGTGAGGGCACTGTTTATCTGTCGAATGGATCGAGCTATGTGATCAGAGGCATCAGGATGGTCAGCTGGAGGACACATGATGGTGCAGTGAGGAGATTGGGGAAGGTCCGATACATACCCAATTTCAAGCAGAATCTTATCTCACTGAGTAGACTGGATTCAAACGACTATAGGTGGATAGCTGGTGATGGAATCCTAAAGATCATACATAATGATAGGATGATATTGGAAGAAAAGAAAAGGATGAGAGGATATTATTATCTGATAAGAAGTCCAGTATGAGATGGAGCTTTAGGAGCCAGAGAGAGTCCAGTGCGGATGGAGCTTTAGGTGGAGGTGGATCGAGCATGAGATGGGAGACTTGGAAAGATGAGAGGCGACATCGTAGAGTGAAGTTTCTATTACCGTAGAAGACTTTTCTAAGCAAATCTTTGGTCAGAGTGGATATAGCCATTGATGAAGGTGGGATCGAGCAGTCTAGCTTAACTCCCATGTTTGCCCATCCATGATCAACAGCCATGCCCCAGGGCATGGGGTCGATATGGATCACAAGCTCTCAAAGTCATGTGGAGGTCGAATGTCGAGTTGAGATGAAGATTGTTAGGATTTGACACCCCAAATTTGACCCATGGTAGAGAAAAATTAAATCATCAAGCAATTGAGCTAGCTCAGATATCGGGTCGAGTCAGCTCGAACTGCAATCGAGCTGGCTCAAACTACAATCAAGCTAGCTCAAACTGCAATCGAGCTGGCTCTCTCAAGTAGATAAAAAGTAGGAGTTTGGATGAGACGTAGTCGAGCCAGCTTGACCCCTGATAGAGTCAGCTCGATGGAGATGAATAGAATAGAATGGGATTTTCTATTTTGACTCAGATTGTGATTAATCCAAAGGATCTATGAGAGTTGTGCATGGACCATAAGATCTAACGGCCATGGAGGGCTACGATCATGATCTAAAGATTGAAAAATATTCTAAGACTCCATCAAGATCATGTTCGACTCATATTAGAAGAAAGAGCCATGTTAGAACTCCTATGAACTGCTAAGAAGAGGATTCTCATCCTATTTAAAGGATTGAGGGGCTGTGGAGTAGGTGGTGGCACGTGTGGCATGAGAGGCATTTAGAGAGGCAGCCATTGAGAGGAGCTTGGCAGAATATCGAGTACATGCAGCCCATGAGAGAGAGAAGCAATAGGTGCATAGTATTTGGCATGGAGGCTATGAGGGCAGAGCATCTTATAGCTTCTGAGGGTCTCTTTGGGATTCTGAGAGAGCTTTTATGAGGATAGCTTCTAGTTGAGAGAGATTTATATACAATGAGTTGAGAGTGGGTGTTCTTCTTTTGTACTTATTTTTTTTCTTTCATAGTGAAGCTTTGCATGTCCCATAGAGGCGAGTCTTTGGGCTGATCCATGAACTTGATTATGTTCTTATTTTATTTTCTTCTTTCTTCCTGTCGTAATATTTTGATACTAGATTCTTAACAAAGTGGTATCAGAGCAACTGATATCCCAACACAAAGTACATAATAGAGTTCATCCACCCACGTTCCTTTTGCCATTTTTAGCCTCACCTTTATCTCTTGTAATAGGATCCTATTGGTGACCTCGGCCTCACCATTCTCCTATGGATGAGCCATTGAAGTGAAGTGATGAAAGACATTCAAGTCTTCATAAAACTCGACGAACTTTGACCGCTCAAATTGGCACCCATTATCAGTAATTAAAGTCCAAGGTAGTCCAACTCTACAAATTATTGACTTCCAAATGAAGTCCTGCACTTCTGCTTCAGTAATTTTGGCCAGAGGTTCGGCCTCAATCCATTTTGTAAAATAATCTATGGCCACCAAGAGAAATTTTTGCTGTCCGAATGCCACGAAAAAGGGTCCGAGTATGTCCATCCTCCATTGTGCAAATGGCCATGGGATGCTTAAAGGTGTAAGTTGAGATGCCAGTTATCTCTAAACATTGGCATTCCTCTAACATTGATTATATTTTCTCACATATTCCACTACATCCTGATGCATAGTCGGCCAATAGTAGCCTTATCGAAGTAACTTGTGAGATAAGGACCTTGCTCCCAAATGGTTTCCATATATCCTTCATGCACCTCCCACAATGCATAATCTGCCTCGAAAGATGGGAGACACTTTAGGAGTGACAAAGAGTATGACCTTTTATATAGTTTATTCTCATATAGAACATATCGGGAGGCTTAATTTCTCAATTTTTGAGCTTCTTTTGAGTCTCAAGGGAGGACACCATCTTTGAGATAAGCAAGGAATGGATCGAGTCAGCTAGGCTCTTGGTCAATTTGCATTATATTCTAGGGTTCCTTCAAGCTCTAACATTTTAGAACTTTAAAGAAGACTTCTTTGTGCAATTCATTTGGTGCCAGTGTAGATAACATGGAAAGAAGGTCAGCCCTGGCATTTTTTATTCTCGAGATTTGTTGGATATCAAGACTGCTAAAGGCCAGGGTTAGACTACTTACCTTTTCTAGATACTTCTTCATGCTTTCCTTCTAAGCTTCATAGTTGCCACTGACTTGTCCTACTACCAATTGAGAGTTACTATAAACTTTCAATCGATCTGCCTCTAATTCCATGACTATCCTTAATCTTGCAATTAGGGCTTCATATTTTGCCGCATTATTTATTGCAAAAAATTTGAAGCATAGTGCGTATTCAGCAACAATTTCTTCTGGATTGACCAGGATCAAACCTACGCTTGCCTCGAAAGCATTGGAGGAACCATCTATGTACAGGGCCCAAAAGCCTTCAGGGAGGTCTGATCTTTCTCCAAAGGAGTTTGGCCATAGCCAAGGGACATTGATCTCATGCTGCTCAAGTTCAGCTTCATCCAGAATAGTGCACTCTACTATAAAATTGGTCAATATTTGGGCTTTGATAGATGGCCGAGGTTGAAAATTGATGTCAAACTCCATAAGCTCAATTGCCCACTTTGCCATTCTTCCAGAGAAATCTGTCCAATGAAGAATTGCCTTGATGGATTGATCAGTAAGGAGTGTTATATTGTGCTATTAGAAATATGGTCAAAGTCTTCGGGCTGCTATTAATAGGACATAAGTTAGTTTTTCTAACTTGGTATATCTGATTTCCACATCTCTCAAAACTTGGTTTATATAGTAGATCGGCATCTATACTTTCACCTCTTCTTTGACTAGGACCATTGCAAGGGCTGCAAGAGAGATCGCCAAATACAAAAAAAATTCTTCTCCAGGTTTAGGCTTGGCTAATAGAGAAGGTGAACCAAGGTAGTTTTTTAATTTCTCAAATGCTTATTGGCATTCAAGAGTCTAACAAAAGTTCTTTGGTTGTTTGAGGACCTGAAAAAAAGGCATGCACCGCTTGGCCGATCTTGAAATAAAGCAATTCAGAGCTGCCACCTTCTCTGTTAGGTGTTGGACTTCTTTTGTTATCTTTGGTATGGTCATTTCTTGAATGACTCAGATTTTCTCTGGGTTTGCTTTGATTCCATGCTATGACACCATAAAGCCCAAAAATTTCTCCAAAGTTACTCCGAAGGCATACTTGGTTGGGTTCAGCTTCATTTTATACTTTTGGAGCACACTGAAGGTCTCCTCAAGATTGGCAATATATTTTATGGAAGATCGGCTCTTGACAATCATGTCATCCACATAGACCTTCATATTACGGTCGATATACTTCTTGAAGATCTTGTTCACTAGGTGCTGGTAGGTTGCATCTATGTTTTTGAGCCCGAAAGGCATAACCTTGTAACAATAAAGACCATGATTAGTAATAAAAATAGTTTTCTTCTAATTTTCTAGTGCCATCCAGATTTGATTATAACTGAAGAAGGCATCCATGAAAGTGAGAAGCTTGTAGCTCGAGGTGGCGTCTACCAACTAATCAATCCTAGGAAGGAGGTAACTATCTTTTAGACAGGCCTTATTTAACTTTTTGAAATCTATGCACATCCGCCACTTGCCATTCACCTTCTTCATGAGGACCACATTGGAGACCCACTTTGGATAGGATACTTTCTGGATGAACCCAGCCTTGAGAAGTTTGTCAACCTCTTCCATAATTGCCTTCTATTGCTTGGGTGAATAGTTGTGCATCATCTCCTTTACTGGTCAACATTTGGGATTAATAGCTAGATGGTGCTCCATCACTTCTACATCAATTTTAGACATATTTATGGGGGCCCAAGCAAAAATATTTGCATTTTTTGAAGGAATGCGATGAGCTACTTTCGAACTTCTTCTCCCAGGTTGGAGCCGATCTGTATAGTGTGATCCTTATTCCCATCATTCAAAGGAATTGCAATAAGATCTTCCATAGGCTTGCCCCGCTCTTCAATCAGGTCATCACGAATGTCAAGTCCATCCACCAAACAAGGATCTAATTGTCCTCCCCCTTGTAAGGCAATTGAATAGTAGTGTCTTGTCAGAGCTTGATCTCCCCAAACTTCATCTATCCCATAATTTATTAGAAACTTCATTTTCAAATAATATGTTGATACAACGGCCCGTAGTGCATTCAAACTAGGTCAGCCAAGGATTGTATTGTAGGCAGAAGGAGTTCTTACCACTAGAAAATCAACCCGTGCCTTGGATTGCCTGGGATATCGCCCCGCCACTAAAGTTAGTGTTATTATTCCTTCCACCGGCATAGCATCTCTAGTGAAATCCACTAATGGAGAGTTCATTAGTCCCAAGTGACTACTAGATATAGACATCATTGAGAATGCTTCGTAAAATAAAACATTAACAGAGCTTTCATTATCAATTAGAACATCGCATACATCATAGTCAGCAATATTTAAAGCAACTACAACTACATCATTATGCGAGAATTGAACCCCTTGAGCATCTTCTTTAGTGAAAGCATTGGGTTCTTCCATCCTTTGCCTCTTTGTTGGCTCTGCCGATCAATTGACTTCCCCCACCGAAGTCCCCTAGCAGTGGTATTGATGATCCTAAGTGGTGATCGATCTCCCTACTGCTCTTTCCTCCTAGGCGGTTCTGGCTATGGTAGCACCCTTGGCCGATCTTCCCTTCCTTTAGGCCGACATCGTAGAAATTAGCCAAGCCGACCTCGCTTGGTGAGCTCCTCGATCTTGTCTTGGAGCTGGATGCATTCTTTAGTATCGTGATCATGATCATGATGGTAGAGGTAGTACTTGTTGGGATTGCACTTGGTCGAGTGGAATTGCATCTTTTCTGGTCTTGGTAACTTGTTCCTTAATTTCCATCAGTACCCATACCTTTGAAGAATTTAAGGTAGCATAGTTGTGGAATCTTTGAGGAGGGGAGTTCCATCGTGCCCTCCGATCTGAGTTCTTTTGTTGACGAGCTTAAGGTAGAGTCCGAGCTTGTCGGCACTCGGGGGGAGTTCTGAAGCACAGCTGAGCTTCACTCAACTTCTCAGCAACTATGGGCTTGCTAAATTCGCCCACCTACCACTCTTTTATGGCCTCATCATCTTTTATTTGAAAAGCCACCTCTGCCTGGGCATAACCCTCAGCCCAGGCCAGCATATCAGCAAAATCCTTGGGTACTTCTTCTCCAGGGAGGATAGAATATCATTCTTCTAAAGACTATCCTTCAATGTGGCTATGGTTATGGATTGGACTAAGTTTTAGACCTCCAATGCAGCAGCATTGAAGTGGCTGACATAAGCTTGGATGGACTCTCCTTCCTTCTGCTTGACATTGATGAGGGAGTTCGAACCTCACCTTGGATGTCGGCTGCTTATGAAGTTAGCCATAAACTGATGACTCATTTGCTCAAAGAAGTAGATCATTTCTGACTTAAGGCTCAAGTACTAATTTCTTGTTGCTTCCTTCAGAGTTGAGAGAAAAGCTTGGCATAGAATAGCGTCTGGTGCATCATAAAGCAGCATCATGATTTGGAAGGCCTCAAGAAGGTCAATCAGATCTATGGTTCCATCATAACTCTCAAATTGAGGAAGTTTGAAGTTTGGCAAGATGGGCTCTTACATGATTTGAAGAGAGAATGGGCAGGGTCAGTGCAGATGTCGTTGATGTGATAAGGAGCAGCATGGCGGAGCTTCTCGATCTATCAATTCCTTTCTTAAAGCTTCTGATCGAGATGATCTTTTTGATCATGAATCTTAAGGGTCCTCTAGCTAAATGATGGCAGGGATCTTCCAAAGGTGGAGTCATGGTTAGAACAGGAGCTCTCCGCTCTCTGCTTTCCCTTCTCAAGGGTTATCGACTGACTTCCCCAAGTGTGCCTTCCTTGCACTAGATCTTGATATTTTGGCAAGGTTTCCTTTGGCTGGATTGGCACCAAGGGTTGCTCCATGTCCTACACTACCTCAGTGAGGCCCTTAACCTACTGAATCAGCACTGGGTGTTGCTGCATGGCCTGCATTTCTTCAGATCTACCATGACTGTCGGTGGAGTAGGCTGAGGCATCGGTGAGGGAATCAGAGCAAGTTGGTCTGGTTCAGATCTGGTGGTGGAGATAGTAGAGCATCGGGTAAAAGCCTTTCTTAGCTGCATCTTTCAAAAGCAAACAAAAATCAAAAGGAAAAGAACTAAAAAGGTTGAGAATAGAGGATAAAAAATGAGATCGACTGAGCACTCTTTTTAGAACAAGGGCTCAGGGCTCTTTCTCTAATGCCAATCTTATTGGTGTAGAATACTATGTCGATGCTGGTGTCGATGGAGTGGGAAGAGATAAGGCCACCGACGAGATCTACAAAAAAAAGTACAAATCGAAGGTGGGCAGCTCCAATAGGACCCTCCGATGCTCAAGTTAGTTCTCTGGCCAATAAGAATAGAGTGCTCAGAAAAAAATGAACAGAGTATTGAGTAGAGTTTGAGAGCTTAGAGAGAATATATCTAGAGGATTTTTTATGTAGACGGAGCTCATAACAAACTGATAGTAATAACCATAACTACCTGTTAGTGGGCCGTTCGGGGCAATGTGAAGTTTGTTATAAAGGGTCGTGTTCGTTGTCGCAACTTGCCAGTCCATTGGAGATTTATAGCTATAGTTCGGTCAAGACTATTGTGCCTGTAAGCAAACTGTTTAGAGCTCTGCATCCCAACAACACTGGAGAGGTTTGGCCATTTTTGAGGTTGTCCATAGGTTGTCGGATATTCACTGTGGGAGTTCAAACATCACCTTGGATGTCGGCTACTTATGAAGTGAGCCATAAATTGATGACTCATTTGATCAAAGGAGCAGGTCATACCCAGCTTAAAGCTCGAGTACCAATTTCTTGCTGCTCCCTTCAAAGTTAAGAGGAAAGCTTGGCACAAAATAGCATCTAGTGTGCCATGGAGCAGCATCATGGTTCAGAAGGCCTCAAGATGGTCAACCAGATCTGAGGGTCCATCATAACTCTCAAATTGAGGAAGTTTGAAGTTTGACAAGATGGGCTCTTGAATGATTTGAAGAGAGAATGGAGGGTCGGTGCAGATGTCGTTGTTGTAATAAGGAGCAGCATGGTGGTGCTTCTCGATCTACAGATTCATTTTTTGAAGCTTCTGATCGAGAACATCTTTTTGATCATGAATCTCATGGATCCTCAAGCTAAATGATGGCAGGGATCTTCTGAAGGTGGAGTCATGGTTAGAACAGAGGCTCGCCGCTCTCTGCTTCCCCTTCTCAGGGGTTATCGGCTGACATCCCCAAGTGTGCCTTCCTTGCATTAGATCTCGATATTTTGGTGAGGTTTCCTTTGTCTGGATTGGCACCAAGGATTGCTTCATGGACTACACTGCTTCAATGAGGCCCTTAACCTGTTGAATTAGCAACGGATGTTACTGCATGGCCTGCACTGCTACAGATCTACCATGACTATCGGTGGAGTAGGCTGAGGCATCGATGAGGGAATCAGAGTGAGTGGGTCTAGTTCAGATCTAACGATGGAGGTAGTAGATCATCGGGTAGAAGCCTTTCTTAGTAGCATCTTTCAAAAGCAAACAAAAATTAGAAGGAAAGGAACTAAAAGGGTTGAGAATAGAGGACAAAAAATGAGATCGACTGAGCACTCTTTTTGAACAAGGGCTCAGGGCTCTTTCTCTAACGTCAATCCTGTTGGTGTAGAAAACTATATCGATGCTGAGGTCGATGGAGTGGGAAGAGATAAGGCCACGAGCGAGACCTACAAGAAAAAGTCTAGATCGAAGGTGGGTAGCTCCGGTAGGACCCCCCAATGCTTAAGTTAGTTCTCTGACCAATAAGAATGGAGTGCTCAGGAAAAAATGAATAGAGTATCAAGTAGAGTATGAGAGCTTAGAGAGAAAACATATCTAGAGGATCCTTTATATAGGCAGAGCTCATAACAAACTGATGGTAACAACCGTAATTGCTTGTTAGTGGGCTGTTCGGGGCAACGTGTAGTTTGTTACAAAGGATAGTGTTCATTATCGCAACTTGCCAGTCCGTTGGAGATTAATAGCTATAGTTCGGTTAGGACTATTATGCTTGTGAGCAAACTATTTAGAGCTCTGCATCCCAGCAGCACTAGAGAGGTTTGGCCATTTTTGAAGATGTCCATAGGTTGTCGGATATTCGCTAAGTCAAGAGTTGAATTCATTTAAATGACGAGGTCCTTCTGCTGTTTAAGTTTGCTCAATTGATGCTCAGAATGTAAGGTAGTTAATTCAACCACCAAAAGGAGGGCTTCGACTAAAAGGAGTTTGACTGGAAGGAGTCCACTTAGTGACTGGAAGGAGTCTATTTGGTGTCTGGAAGGAGCTTGTTTGGATTAATAGTAATCAGGGGTTGGTTGGTAGTCAAGATAGGTGGACACACTTAGAACATTTTGATGAGTCTTAACTGCTCCTTTAAAGTTCAGCCATCTTCATGTAAGGATCGATTCACTGAAGACTAGAAGATCTAGAATCAACACTCAAATTTTTCTAAGATCTTTCAAATGTAACCATCTTGGGATAAATGTAGCATCTTCTTATCCCGATCTCTAAGAATATTCATGCCTAAGATCTTCCTTATAGGCTCAAAATCCTTCATCTCGAACTCTCAAGATAATGCAGACAACTTTCTTACTCTTGCATGCTATCACCATATCATCTATATACAAGGGTAAGAACATCCTAGATCCATCCTCCTGTTAGATATGTGTGCCCTGGAAGCCAGAATTGGCTAACACTTGTGATACACATCTAAGGGCAAAATTATAATTTTGACTATAAATAATAAAATAGGTTATTTTCTATCCCAGTGTGTATTTAAAAGTGTTTGTGATACATCCCTTGAGTTAATGGTAATGATAGTTCACACTTTCAAGAGTTGAAAATTTAAGACATGAATTTTTATTATTAACTCATAAAATGCTTCCGACTATAGGATCATCATAAGGATGGTGATTAATCTAGAAGATTGGTGTACGATCGCTTCTTTAGGATAGATGAGTCTTGAGTCTATGGTGTAGAGACACTAGAGCGAGAGTATAGGTACTCGTTATAGAACGAGGGCACTGAGCATGACCGCCTCGAGCAGTCATCAGGAAGTCTACCTTCTCGTCAATGACTAGCTCGAAGCTGCAATGGTGTGGCTGATTCTTTGACCTAAGGTGCATTAGCAGTTCACCTTGTTATAGTTTGACTATACCATAACTCGATCTCCTAGCCATTCAGAATTCTGAGTTGTATGTTGGCTATAGTATATTCATTGTAGGAATTGAATTGCACCAATAGGGGATCTATCTACCTCGGTAGATGAGGAGCAGCCCTATGATGATCATAAGAATCAAGTCCATAAGCCCATGGCCATGGTAGAGTGAAATAATAGAAAGAGTTTCTATTAGAATTTTCATATTGGACTTGAATCGAATGATTAATTCATATGACAGAAATTAGGATTTGATGAGATCACTATAAACCCTAATCCGATCCGGGCTCAAGATAGAGGAACTTAATCACATAAGTAACTACACCGAGAGATTCATTTTAAGTTCTGATGGGTTGCCACCATATGCTGCTAGGTGTCATTGGTGGATTTTGGGAGCAATTAGAATGATTTGGATGATCGATTATACTAATTGTCTGAATCAAAAAAGTTCTGATCCATCGGAAGATATTTTCGATGATGTCAATGATAGAGATCATGATATATCCCATTACCATACAGAATTGAACTTAACTGGATCATACAAATAAGAGTTTGGATCTAGATATCATCAATTGGACTAATCCAGTTTAATTGATTTGAATAAGATTCAATTAGGTTTAAGGACATCATGCTAGCACACGATTGAGCCTAATGTTCTCCTTCAATAATCATTAAGAGTTGTCTCGATTAAGCCAAATATGTTTGGACTCACTCAGGTACCTTTATTGGTTTGATTGGAGCTTGTCCAGATCAGAAAAAAGGTTGTCTTAATTTATAAGATAAATTTGAGATAGCACCTGCCATTTTCTATCACCTACTAAATCTTGTCTTTGGACTTTGGTCAAATATTGACCTTTGACACTTAGACATCTAGCCATGTGTCATGCACCCATAGGAGAGAGCTTTGACTCTTGTCCACCTGCTAAATAATAGAAAGGCAAGGAGCGCATGCCTCCCTAGGCATGCACCCAAAGTGGATAAGGATTGGAGTCCCATATAGATGGAACTCCAGTTGCTTGATGGAACTCCAGTTGTTTCATGCATTCAACTTGGGTGGCGCCAAAGAGTCATCTTTGACCAATCTTGGCACCACCTATGGAGGTTTGTAAGGGACTCTAATCTGATTAGATCAGATGATGTCATCCTCTCAATCAAATTTAGATCTGATTGCATGAAGAGCCATGATTGGTCGGGATGATGTGGCACTGCATGGCGCAGCAGGGTCTATATAAATTCTGTTTGTGCCTAGGATTTAGATCCTCTACCTTTTGCCCATGACACAAGGCTTCTCTCCCTCCCTCTCTATGCCATCTTCAGATACTCTCTCTCCTCTCCATTCCCAAGATGCTTTGGGCTTGAGTTTGGTGTGATCCAAGAAAGAGAAAGGCAATAAGAAAGAAGAAGGCAGCACTACTGCAAGAGACAACACCCGATCTTCTAAAGATGTTTTGAAGACCTTCAAGATCAGATCCAGATTTGATCTTTAGGGTACAGATCGAGAAGAAGAAGATCTCCAGATCTTGCTCGAATGGATACCGATAGAGGCTAGGTGCTTGCATGGCTACATCCAAAATCTCAGGCAAACATCGGGATCATCATAGGGTAATAGGATTACCCATAATAAGGTATAATTAAATTAGATTTAATTTATTTGATTTTATTTTTATTTTATTAAATTAATAAAATTAGATCTGAAGAGTCTCAGATCTGATTTAGATCTAAAAGAAAATTTTTTGAAATATTCCTCTTGGTCAAATCAAATTTGAATGAATCTGACCCGGAAAATAGGGTTTTCCCTTCAACTGGTATCAGAGCTAGGTTCCATAATTATTTAGATCTAATTTTAATATAATTTTGATCTGATAATTAGATGATCTTAGATGTTACATTAGATATGATTAGATCTAAAATAAAAAATTTAAAAAAAATTAAATAATCTAGATCTAAGATGTATGAGATGCATGACTAGACTAGGAATAGAATTATTCTATGTGTAGTCTAGGATGATCATAATTTTAATTTGATTAATTATAATTATATATATTTTTATTTATTATTTTTTGATATTATAAATATTATAATTAGATCTAAAAATAGAAAAAAAATTATTTAATTTTATTCATATGAGATATAATAGATGCATGTTTAGACTAGTTGTAAAATAGTTTTACAAAGTTATCTTGAATAAATTTAATTTGATATGATTAAATTTAAATTTTATTTTTTAGATATTTTTGAGATAATTTAGATCTAAAAATATGCATGATATGATACATGAGACATATGCAAGATATGTTTTTAAGTTAGATTAATTTTATATATGTGATATATATGTAGATCTAACTAGTTTTGTAGATTCATCACATTTCTGATTAAGGCATTTCCCTTGGTCGTCCGATCATAAGAATAAAGTAGGGTTTAAATGTCCTCTCCTTCTATTTGATGAGATGTGCTTATGATGTGTAGGGGTGCTGCACGTTCGTCCTTAATCAAAAATAAAAAAATATATTTTCTACAAAATCCTAGATCCTGAAACCCTAGGATTTTATTTACATGTTTTATTTATGAACCCTAAATTTAATTAAGAATTAAGATTATAAAATATATTAGATCTAAAATTGAAAATTTTTAGATCAAAGACATATTTATAAAATTGGGTTTAGACTTGGATAGCTCAATTAGGTCTAGCAGTTGATCAAACCGAATCAAGAGTCAGTTAGATGGGATCAAGAGTGCTTAAATTGAGCAGCCTAATAGGATTAAGTCTGGGTCAAGGTCGAGTCATATGAGTGATCGATCAAGTTAAGACCTAATTAGGCTCAGTGGTTAGAGTCTATATTGTAGGCTAACCTGATTGATTCTGGCTCAATAATTTGGTGTCTAAGATAAGTTTGGTAGATACGATCGACTGATTTTTAATTGGGAGCTACTCGACTCGAATGCAGAGTTAATGGCATATCCCTTCCATCGATCTCACTTACCTAGCCATATTTATCGACTCAGTCCTGATCTGAGGTGGCTAATAATTTGAGCTAACCCATGCCACTAGGTTAGTCATATTGGTTATGACTATGTCAAGTCAAGTTTAAAGAGGCCTAAATCAAATCTTCCTAAGAAAAGATTAAGTCTAAGATCTTCCACCATTGTAGATGTGCAGAGCCTTCTCGGGGTTGATTATTCTCGGCTAGTCACAGTGGTTCAGTTGCATCAGAAAGACGCAACAATGTCTATTGGGCATTGGATGCTACAGACTGGAGGATGGATTGGGCTCAATATTCTAAATATGGTGAGAGATTCAATTAAAAATCTAATATGTGCAAATGGTAGGTCTGACTCAATATTTCGGACATGGTGAGATTCATGAATTAGAGACCAAGCCTTGGTGCACCATGATTAGAAAATCATTGGACAAGAGTTATTCACTCATTGGCTAACCAATCATCAATAACTGTTAGATGAGGTCATGAGTCAATTGGTGGAACTGCACAATCCACTAGAAATCGTTAATCATGAAGATCTTCGCATCTCTATAGAGGGAGTATAGGGATTTGATAAAATAGTGGAAGCTAATTTGTTTAAAAATCAAACTCCTAAATAAATTATTCAAGTCTTAATTACAAAATCTAACTAGAAACTTTGACTCTCTATAGAAAAAAAAATGTCTGCATCCAACCCACTAGCCCATATCCTGGACACCCATAGACTGACCAGACCCAATTACAAGGATTGGCTCCAAAACTTCAAAATTATTTTGGATTTTGAAAAGTTAACTCATGTATTGGACCAGGATCCCCCCACCATACCAGCCCATCCGTCCACTAAATAGAGAGCATCTCTTGATAAATAGATGGATGAAGATAATAAGGTCGGATACTACATGTTGGGCTTAATGCTTGATGAGCTTCAACACCAACTTAAAGATATTAACACTGCCCGCCAAATATTGGCTCACCAGCAAGAGTTGTTTGGTGAACAGAGTCGTGCAGTCAAATATCAGATCACTAAATGACTATTTAAGGCTAAAATGCGTGATGGGCAGTCAGTCCAAGATCATTATCTGATGATGATCAAGGACTTGGAAGAGCTTGAGAAGCTTGGAGTGAAGTTAGACCAAGATCTACAGAATGACATAATTTTGCAATCCTTGACTGATGCATATGGATAGTTCATCATGAACTACCATATGCATAAACTTCAGAGTACTCTGATCGAGCTTATGAACATGCTGGTTACTGCTGAGCTTTCTATAAAAGGTTCTAAAGGCTCAGTACTTGCTATGGAATGGACTTCTATCAAGATAAAGTCTTTTGAAAAGAAGAAGAAGTCTGTGAAAAGATAGAAGGTGGAAGGTGAAAAAAAAAGAAGATAGAGCTGAAGAAGAAGGCTGCTAATAAGAAAAAATATTTCTATTGTAATACAGACGGCCACTGAAAGCGGAACTGCCCTATATACCTAGCCACCCTCAAGAATAAAAAGGAGACAGGTCCTTCTGGGGATATGCTTGTTATTGAATCTAACCTTACAGCTTCTTCTGCATCTAGTTGGATGCTTGACTCTAGTTCTAGTGCTCATTTGTGCACTTCCATGCAGGATCTTAAGGATAGCAGGAGGCTGAGGGATGGTGAGATGATCCTACACGTCGGAAATGAAGCAAGAATTACTGCTATGGCCATGAGAACCCACCCTCTTCGACTACCATCTAGCTTAGATTTAGTACTTAGGGATTGTTATTATGTGCCTGCTACAAGAAGAAATTTGATTTCTATTTCATGTTTAGCACAAGAAGGCTATGTAATTAGTTTTCTTAAGGACCATTGTAATATTCTTTATGAAAAAAATAAAATTGTAAGTGATTTCCTCATTAATGGTCTCTATCAGTTACATATTGATGTATCTATCTTTAATATCTAGTAAAATGTGAATGCTGTAAAATAACCCAGGGATAGTTCAAATGATAGGTATCTATGGCACCTAAGGCTAGGTCATATAGTAGAAGATAGGGTTAACAAATTGAAGAAAATTGGGCTATTTAGTCTGTTGACTTTCGAGTCATATCCAACTTGTGAATCATGTCTTCATGGCAAAATGACTAAGCTTCCTTTTGTGGGACATAGGAAAAGGGCCACAGATCTACTTGCTCTAGTACATACTGATGTGTCCGGCTCATTTGATGTGCCGGCTAGAGGCAACTTTGTCTACTTCATAATCTTTATCGATGATTTATCTCAGAATGGGTACGTGCATCTTATGAGACACAAGTCTAAAGCTTTTGAAAAGTTTAAGAAATTTGGATATGAAGTAGAAAAGCAAACTGAAAACCCATTAAGATTCTTCGATCAGATCAAGGAGGTGAATACCTTAGTTGGAAATTCTTTTACTATCTTAAGAAAAATGGCATAATCTCTCAATGGACTCCATCTGAAATACCTCAACTCAATGGGGTTTCAGAACAGAGCAATCAGACCCTATTAGATATGGTTCGATCTATGATGAGCTTCACAGACCTTTCTGATTTTCTTTGGGGACATAGTCTATTAATTGCTATATATTTATTGAATAGGGTTTCCTCTAAAATCATTCCTACCACACCGTATGAGATATGGCATGGTAAGAAATCAAGTCTAAGTTATCTCAAAATTTGGGATTGTCCGGCTCATGTCAAAAGACAACAAGCAGGACAAGTTAGATTTTTAGGTCCTTTAGAGCTTGATTCATAGGATATTCCTAAAGAGTCATTAGGATACTATTTCTACATTCCAGAAGACCACAATGTGATTGTGAGTCGACATGCCATCTTTCTTGAAAAATAGTTTATTCAAGATAGCAGCATTGGAAAGCAGATTAAGCTTGATGAGAAAGTCTCACAAGTACAACGAGCTAAGGACCAATTGGAACCAAATCAGGTTGAGCCAATAAGAATCACTACTCTCCTCCACCTCGTAGATCGGAAAAGAGTTTTCCATCCTCCTGAGAAGATACTTAGGTATTATTTCAGAGAAAGTAGAGAAAATGTTCCTCGTAGGTAATGGTGCTCATGGTGATGATCCCAAAACCTACAATGAGGCGATATCAGATATCGACTCCGAGAAATGGTTAGAGGCAATGCAGTCAGAAATTGACTCGATGCACTCAAACCAAGTCTGGACCTTGGTAGATCCACCAGAAGGTATAGTACCTATTGGGTGTAAATGGATCTTCAAGAGAAAGATTGGTGCAGATGGAAATGTGGAGACATTCAAGGCTAGACTAGTGGCAAAAGGTTATAGTCAACGCGAAGGCATTGACTATCAGGATACCTTTTCTTCAGTGGCTATGCTAAAATCCATCCGCACATTGCTTGCCGTTGCAGCCTATTTCGATTATGAAATATGGCAAATGGATGTGAAAATGGCATTCTTAAATGGATATCTTGAGGAAGATATCTATATGGAACAGCCGCTAGGTTTCACATCCAGTGATACTGATCACAAGGTTTGCAAGCTGCAAAGGTCCATATATGGACTTAAGCAAGCATCTCGGAGCTGGAACACTCGATTTCAATGATGTGATCAAAATGTTTGGTTTCATCAAAAATGAAGAGGAACCATGTGTCTTCAAAAAGGTTAGTGGGAGCGCTGTTGTCTTCCTCGTATTGTACGTGGATGACATCCTCCTTATTGGGAATGATATTCCCATGTTGACAACAGTCAAAATATGGTTGTCCAAGGAATTCTCCATGAAAGACCTAGGTGAAGCATCCTTTATTCTAGAAATTAAGGTCTATAGGGATAGACCGAATAGGATGCTAGGACTTTCACAGAAGATGTACATAGAGAAAGTACTAAAGAGGTTTAGTATGAAAAACTCTAAGAGGGGATTAATACCCTTCAGACATGGCATTCATCTTTCCAAGAAGATGTGCCCTAGCACACCTGAGGAAATAGAACGCATGAGCAAGATCCCTTATGCTTCTGCAATAGGGAGCCTCATGTATGCCATGCTATGTACACGACCTGATATAGCCCATGCTGTGAGTGTCACGAGCAGATATCAGTCGAATCCAGGTGAAGAACACTGGACTTCTATGAAATGTATCCTTAAGTACTTGAGAAGAACTAAGGATATGATGTTGGTCTTTGGTAATGGAGAACTCCAAGTCCAGGGATACACAGACTCAAATTTTATGTCCGATATAGATGATCGAAAGTCGACATCTGGGAGTCTGTTTGTGTGCAATAGTGGTGCTGTCAGTTGGAAAAGTTCCAGCAGATAATGATAGCAGATTCCACCATGGAAGTAGAATACATCGCTGTGTCAGAAGCTGCGAAGGAGGCATTCTGGTATAAGAAATTCACCATAGAAATTGGAGTGATGCCATCAGATGCCATTTCTCTATACTGCAACAACAATGGTGCCATAGCCCTTGCTAAGGAGATGAGGTCTCACCAGAAATCCAAACACATTGAGTGGCGATACCACCTCATCTACGATTATCTCGAGAAGGGTTATGTCGAGGTCAAGAGAGTCAACTTTGCAGACAATGCGGCACACCCACTCACAAAGCCGTTGGGCCAGCAGAAGATCAAAACCCATCTTGAGAAGATGGAACTTAGATTTGTAGCCAATTGGCTTTAGGTAAAGTGGGAGTTTGTTAGATATGTGTGCCCTAGAAGCCAGAATTGGCTAACACTTATAATACACATCTAAGGACAAAATTATAATTTTGACTATAACTAATAAAATGGATTATTTTCAATCATAGTATGTATTTAAAAGTGTCTGTGATACATCCCTTAAGTTAATGGTAATGATAGTTCATATTTTCAAGAGTTAAAAACTTAAGACATGAATTTTATTATTAACACATAAAATGCTCGCAACCATAGGATCATCATGAGGATGGTGATTGATCTAGAAGTTTGGTGTACGATCGCTTCTTTAGGATAGATGAGTCTCGAGTCTATGATGTAGAGACATCGGAGCAAGAGTACAGGTACTTGTTAGAGAATGAAGGCACTAAGCGTGACAACCTTGAGCAGTCATTAGGAAGTCTACCTTCTCGTTAATAACTAGCTCGAAGCTGCAGTGGTGTATCTGGTTCTTTGACCTGAGGTGCATCAATAGTTCACCTTGAGGGTATTATAGTTTGACTATACCATAACTCGATCTCCTAGCCATTCGGAACCTTTCGATATATGTTGGCTATAGCATGTTAATTGTAGGAATTGGATTGCAACAATAGGGGATCTATCTACCTCGGTAAATGAGGAGCAGCCATATGATGATCATAAGAATCAAGTCCATAAGCCCATGGCCATGGTAGAGTGAAATAATAAAAAGAATTTTTATTAGGATTTTCACATTAGACTTGAATCGAATGATTAATTCATATGATGAAAATTAGGGTTTGACGAGATCACCTTAAACCCTAATCCGATTGGGGCTCAAGATAAAGGAACTTAATCACACAGGTAACTGCACCGAGTGATTCATTTTTAATTCTGATGGGTTGGCACCATATGCTGTTAGGTGTTACTGGTAAATTTGGGTGCAATTAGAATTATTTGGATGATCGATCATATTAATTGTCTGAATCAAAAAAGTTTTGATCCATCGGAAGGTGTTTTCGATGATGTCGATGATAAAGATCATGACATATCCTATTATCATATGGAACTAAACCTAACTGGATCAAACAAACAAGAGTTTCGATCTAGATATCATCAATTGGACTAACCCAGTTCAATTGATTTGAATAAGATTCAATTAGGTTCAAGAAAATTGTGCTAGCACATGATTGAGCGTAATGTTCTCCTTCAACAATTATTAAGAGTTATCTCGACTGAGCCAAATATATTTGAGCTCACTCAGGTACCTTTACTTGATCTAAGTAGAGTTTGTTCAGGTCAAAAAAAGGGTTGTCTTAATTTATAAGATAAATTTGAGACAACACCTGCCATTTTCCGTCACCTGCTAAATCTTATCTTTGAACTTTGGTCAAATATTAACCTTTGACACTTAGACATCTGTCCATGTGTCATGCACCCATAGGAGAGAGCTTCGACCCTTGCCCACCTACTAAATAGCAAAAAGGCAATTGGTGCATGCATAGGGAGGCGTGCGCCCATAGTGGATAAGGATTAGAGTCCCATATAGATGGGACTCCAGTTGCTTCATGCATTCAACTTGGGTGGTGCCAAAGACTCATCTTTGACCAATCTTGGCACCACCTAAGTAGATTTATGAGGGGCTCTAATCTGATTAGATTAGATGATGTAATCCTACCTATTAGATTTAAATCTAATTACACAAAGAGCCATGATTGGCCGGGATGATGTGGCAATGCATGGCACAGCAGGGTTTATATAAATCCTATCTACGCCTAGGATTTAGATCCTCTACCTTTTGCCCATGTCACAAGGCTTCTCTCACTCCTTCTCCACGCCATCATTAGATCCTCTCTCTCCTCTCCACGCCCAAGAAGCTTTGGGCTCGAGTTTGCTATGATCTAAGTAAGAGAAAAGCGACAAGAAAGAAGAAGGCAACACTGCTGCAAGAGACAACACCTGATCTTCAAAAGGTATTTTGAAGACCTTCAAGATCAGATCTAGATCTGATCTTTGGAGTACAAATTGAGAAGGAGAAGATCTCCAGATTCTGCCCGAGTGGATATCGGTATAGGCCAGGCGCTTGCGTGGCTACATCCAAAACCTCAGGCAAACATCGGGATCATCATAGGATAATAGGATTACCTATAACAAGGTACAATTAAATTAGATTTAATTTAATTTATTTTATTTTTATTTTATCAGATTGATGAAATTAGTTCTGAAGAGTCTTAGATCTGATTTGGATCTAAGAGAAAAATTTTTAAAATATCCCTTTGGTCAAATCAGATCTGAACGAACCTGATCCGAGAAATAGGATTTTTTCTTCACCTCCAGAGATTGAACATACACACAAGGATCAAATTCACACCTAGAAAGACCAATGCTCCTCATGAAGATATCGAAGTGCTTGTACCACTTGCTCGATGACTACTTCAGCCCATATAGTGACTTTATAGAAAACATGCCTTCTCTTCTATTCTAGAATCTTTGAACCCTAGTGGCTGCTACATGTAGATACTCTCCTGTAGATGTCCATGGAAAAATGCCATCTTAACATCCATCTACTCCAACTCCAAGTCCTAAGCTACAACAATGCTCAACAGCATCCTGATAGATGTATGCCTGACGACCAGAGAGAAAACTTCACTGAAGTTGATGCCTTCCCCATGGGAGTATCCTATGGCCACCAATCATGCTTTGTACCTGATACCTTCCTGCTCTGAAGGCCCCTCTTTGCATTAGAAAACCCATTTGCATCCAATGGGCTTATTCCCTTGTGGCAGTTGCACCAAATGCCATGTCTGATTCTTTTGGAGAAACTGCATCTCCTCGGCTATAGCTTTAACCAACTTATCTCTATCTTAGCTCTCTATATTCTCTTCATAGGTGTAGAGGTCTTTATTCGCTGTCACCAGGGCTTATGATACCGAATCATCAAAGGCATATCAATTTGGCTATCACACGTTCTTCTTTCGCTTGCGCAGTGCAACGCCGATGTCAGTCCTTGATTCAGCTCAGTCTCACTGATCTTCCTGGCTTCTTACCTCTATTTTAGTCCTCTGCATTTATGAAGACACCTTTAAAGAATCCTCCACCTAAAACTCAAGTCGTCTCGGTGCACCTATAAGTGGCAAAATAGAACAAGAGATTAGTTGTCCAGCACTGCCTTGCTAGACCATTTGCTGCTCTTGCTGTCTTTTCATGCCACCTCATCTATGTAGAACTGAGTTTTCATCAAAGGCCATATTCATACTGATGACAACCTTCTTCTCCAAGAGATTCCATAGCCAGTCCCCCTTAACACCTCATGGATATCCCAAGAATGCCATCTTCTTTGCCTTATCGTCCAATTTGCTCCGCTCACCAACACTGATGTGCACAAATGCTGTGCACGCAAACACCCTTAGATGGTTTAGGTTTATACTCCTTCCAGACCATTTCTCCTCTAAAATTCCTTCATCTAACCTGGTATGAGGTGACCGATTCACTAGAAAGCAGGCTGTATCCAATGAATCTACCTAGAATACCTTCGGAAGCCCTACCTGTAGCCTCATGCATCTTGCTTTATCCATAAGGGTCCTGTTCATTCTCTCGGCCACCCCATTTTGCTAAGGAGTCTCCTTCATTGAGAAGTATCTTTTGATGCCACACTCCTTACAAAAAATATGAAACTCCTTGCTAGTATACTCTCCGTCATCATCAGACCTCAAATACTTCACACTTTTGCCCTGTTCCTTCTCCACCTCGGCCTTCCAAACTTTAAATTTGGTGAAGACTTCTGATTTCTCCCTCAAAATGTAGATCCAAACTTTCCTTAAGAAATCATCTATCAGGGTCATGAAGTATCTTGCTCCATTTTTGGCTGAAATCAGAGTTGGTCCCCACACATCCATGTGAACTAGCTCCAGTGGGGCTTCCGTGCAGGCTGTGCTGACTGCAAACTGAACTCTCCTCTATTTTCCATCTGGCATGGCTCATAAAGATCAGAAACTCCTCCACCTAGATCAGAGGTCAATCCCTTTTTGCTTAGCTCCTTCATCCCTTTATCTCCCTTGTGGCCTAGATAATAATGCCACAACCGATAAGTCCCTTACTGATCCTGCATTGCTGCAGCTATATCGGATCCTTTGGTCACCATAGATCCCTCCATCTTGTAGAGATTTTTTTTTAACCTTCTACCTCTCATCACTATCATGGCTCCATTGAAGATATTCAATACTCCACTTCTGTTATGACTGTTAAAGCTGTAGCCGCTCCGCTCTAGGTAGCCCCATGACATAAGGTTTTTCTTTAGCTCCAGGATATGCTTCACATTCGTGAGAGTCCACACTATCCCATCAAACATCCTCGCCCTAATTATCCCAATACCAGTGACCATACAAAGGTGATCATCCCCAAGTATCATACTCCCCCCATCGATCTTAATGTATGTAGATAACCAAGACTGGTTTGGGATGTAGTGAAGCGAACAGGTTGAATCCAGGGTTCAAATTTCTATACTTTGCCCATGACCGTCCGACTGAAGGAAAATCCTAATTTTCCGTACCAGGTTCATTCAGATATGATCGAATTAAGAGATATATTTCATTTTTTTTTTTGATCCTAATCAAATCTGAAATGTTTTAGATCAGATTATTATTATTTTAGAAATAAAATAAAATCTTGATAAATTAAAATCTAGATAAATTTAATTTAATTTAATTTACCTTGATATGGGTAATCCTATTATCCATTGATGATCCTGTATGCAGCGGAAGATTCTGGATCTAGCCACGCAAGTGCCTAACCTCTACCGGTATCCACTCGGGCTGAATCTGAAGATCCTCTTTTTCTCTATCACATCTCCAAAAATTAGATATAGATCAGATATGGAGGATCTTCAAAACTTCTTTTGAAGATCAGCAGTCGTCCTATGCAGCAGTGCAGCCTTCTAGCTTTCAGTCGCCTTTCTTTGATCTGGATCGCACCAACCAAGCTCCAAAACTCTTTTGGACGTGGAGAGGAGAGGGAGAAGATGGGTTTGGCATGGAGGAAGAGGGAAGAGGCAGCCTTGGGGTGTGGAGAATTGTAATTCTCAAACTTTCAATCACCATCTGGGTTGGGCGCAGGGTCTTATTTATAGATTTTCTGTGATCCAACTTCTCTTCTTTCTAACCAATCACAACTCTTTATGAAATCAGATCTAAATCTGATTGGTGGGAATAGAGTCCCCTAGATTCCTCCTTAGAGGGCATCTAAGACCAGTCAAAGTTGGTTCTTAGGAGAACTCTAATTGGAATCCAAAAAGGAGATGGAGTCCCTGTCCAATAGGGACTCCTAGGTGCCTCCAACTTGGGCACATGCCAAAGGTGGCGTGCGCCCTCTTCCTTGCCAGGTTCTGATAGGGGGACAGACCCCCACCGGCTCTCCAATAGGTGCATGACATGTGGTCAAAAGTCAAAGTGTCAATGGTCAACATTTGACCAATCAAAGGTAGACTTTTGACCAAAGTCAAAGAACAAGAAATGGCAGGTGACCAAAAATGGTAGGTAATGTCTTACAAAATAAGACAACCTTTTTTGACTTGGACAACCTCCAGTCAGACCATATGAAGGCCTCTGATTGAGCACAAACTCCTTTGGCTCAGTCAGGACAACTAATTTATGATAGCAAAAGAAGAACGTTAGGTTCAATCGAGTGCTAGCACGATTTCCTTGAACCTAATTGAATCTCATTCAGATCAATTGAACTGGATCAGTTCAATTGATGATCACCAGATTCAAACCCTTGTTTGTGTGACCCAGTTAGGTTCAGTTCTGTATGGTAATGGGATATGTCATGATCTCTATCATCGACATCATCGAAACTCCTTTCGATGGATCAAAACTCTTCTAATTCGAATAGCTAGAATGATCGATCATCTAAATCATTCTAATTGCTCCCAAAATCCACCAGTGACACCTAGCAGTATATGGTGGCAACCCATCAGAGCTAAATGCGAACCTCTTGGTGCAGCTACTTATGTGATTAAGTTCTTCTATCTTGAGCCCCGATCAGATTAGGGTTAAGGTGAACTCGTCAAACCCTAGTCTCTGTCATATGATGTAATCATTCGATTCAAGTCCTATGTGAAAATCTAAATAGAAACTCTTTCTATTATTTCACTCTGACCATGGTCATGGACTTCTGGACTTGATTCTCATGATCATCATAGGGCTGCTCCTCTACCACCGAGGTAGATAGATTCCATCTTGATGCTATCCAATTCCTACAATGAACATGCTATAGCCAACATACACCTCAGGGTTCAATATGGCTAGGAGATCGAGTAATGGTGTTGTCAAACTATAACACCCTCAAGGTGAGCTGCCGATGCACCTCAGGTCAAAGAATCAGACGCACCATTGCAGCATCGAGTCAGTCATCGACGAGAAGGTAGACTCCCTAATGACTACTCGAGGTGGTCATGCTCAGTGCCCTCGTTCTCTAACGAGTACCTATACTCTCACTTCGGTGTCTCCACACCGTAGACTCAAGACTCATCTACTAAAGAGAAGCGATTGTACACCAACCTTTTGGATCAATCACCATCCTCATGATGATCCTATGATCGGGAGCTTTTTATGAGTTAACAATGATTATTCATGTCTTAAATTTTCAACTCTTGAAAATATGAATTATCATTACCATTAACTCAAAGGATGTATCATAGACACTAAATACACATATGTGATAGAAAATAACCCATTTTATTGATATTAGTCAAAATTATAATTTTGCCCCTAGAAGTGTATTATAAGTGTCAGCCAATTCTAGCTTCTAGGGCACATATATCTAACAATCTTCCACTTGTCCTAAAGCCAATTGGCTACAAGTCTAAGTCCCATCTTCTCAAGATGGACTTCGATCTTCTGTTGGCCCAATGACTTTGTAAGTGGGTCTGCCACATTATCTGTGGAGTTGACTCTCTT
>QRFJ01001090.1:23079-61488 GCA_006176705.1 Cocos nucifera | reverse complement strand
AGGTTCAGTTCTGTATGGTAATGGGATATGTCATGATCTCTATCATCGACATCATCGAAACTCCTTTCGATGGATCAGAACTCTTCTGATTCGAACAGCTAGAATGATCGATCATCTAAATCATTCTAATTGCTCCCAAAATCCACCAGTGACACCTAGCAGTATATGGTGGCAACCCATTAGAGCTGAATGTGAACCTCTTGGTGCAGCTACTTATGTGATTAAGTTCTTCTATCTTGAGCTCCGATCAGATTAGGGTTATGGTGAACTCATCAAACCCTAGTCTCTGTCATATGATGTAATCATTCGATTCAAGTCCTATGTGAAAATCTAAATAGAAACTCTTTCTATTATTTCACTCTGCCATGGCCATGGACTTTTGGACTTGATTCTCATGATCATCATAGGGCTGCTCCTCTACCACCGAGGTAGATAGATTCCATCTTGATGCTATCCAGTTCCTACAATGAACATGCTATAGCCAACATACACCTCAGGGTTCCATATGGCTAGGAGATCGAGTAATGGTGTAGTCAAACTATAACACCCTCAAGGTGAACTATCGATGCATCTCAGGTCAAAGAACCAGACACACTACTGCAGCATCGAGTCAGTCATCGATGAGAAGGTAGACTCCCTAATGACTACTCGAGGTGGTCACGCTCAGTGCCCTCATTCTCTAACGAGTACCTATACTCTCGCTTCGGTGTCTCCACACCATAGACTCAAGACTCATCTACTAAAGAGAAGCGATTGTACACCAACCTTCCGGATCAATCACCATCCTCGTGATGATCCTATGGTCGGAAGCATTTTATGAGTTAACAATGATTATTCATGTCTTAAATTTTCAACTCTTGAAAATATGAATTATCATTATCATTAACTCAAAGGATGTATCACAGACACTAAATACACATATGTGATAGAAAATAACCCATTTTATTGATATTAGTCAAAATTACAATTTTGCCCCTACAAGTGTATTACAAGTGTCAGCCAATTCTGGCTTCTAGGGCACATATATCTAACATCGACACCACCAGGTCATCCTCCACCTCCTGATTAGCAACTATACTCAAAAAATCTGATCCTCTATTTTCTTTTTTTTGATTCTTCAACTGCGGACAATCACGACGAAAATGCTCGATCTCGTTGCATTTGTAACATTTTACTAATTTTCTGCCTTTTCTAGGATTTTGATCGTTCCCTTGATTTTCCTCTTATCCTTCCTCTTTCAGATCTCTCTCCTACAACCAAACCTTCCTGGGGAACACCATCCTTGGTTATTTTCTCGCTCTACTCATTTGTGCATAGCATCGAGATAATGTCTTGATAGTATAGTGTCTCTTTCCCATAGAGCAGTGTCATGACTAGTGGATCAAAGAAAGGAGGCAATGAACAAAGTAATAGCAATGATTTAACTTCTTTCTCCATCTTTATCCTAACATTCAGTAATACATTGCTCACTTGATCAAACAACTATATGTGACAGAGGACATCTCCACTTTTAACCATGCGAAGGCCATACAGCCTCTTCTTCAACATAAGTTTGTTGCACATATTCTTTTCTATGTAAAGATTCTACAACTTTGACCAAAGTCCTTTAGGGGTTTTCTCTTTCAGCACTGAATAGAGGGTTGAGTCTGCCAAACACCCTATAATCATAGAATATGCCTGTTTCTCCATCGGCATCCATTATCGGGCCTGATCTAATTCAACAAGGAGAATGAAATATCTAAGGGGATAAATAATTGATATTGTTAGATATATGTGCCCTAGAAGCCAGAATTGGCTGACACTTGTAATACACTTCTAGGGGCAAAATTATAATTTTGACTATAATTAATAAAATGGGTTATTTTCTATCACATATGTGTATTTAGTGTCTGTGATACATCCTTTGAGTTAATGGTAATGATAATTCATATTTTCAAGAGTTGAAAATTTAAGACATGAATAATCATTATTAACTCATAAACAGCTCCCGACCATAGGATCATCACGAGGATGGTGATTGATCCGGAAGGTTGGTGTACAATCGCTTCTCTTTAGTAGATGAGTCTTGAGTCTACGGTGTGGAGACACCGAAGCGAGAGTACAGGTACTCGTTACTCGTTAGAGAACGAGGGCACTGAGCGTGACCACCTCGAGTAGTCATTAGGGAAGTCTACCTTCTCGTCAATGACTGACTCGATGCTGCAGTAGTGTGTCTGGTTCTTTGACCTGAGATGCATCGGCAGTTCACCTTGAGGGTGTTATAGTTTGACTACACCATTACTCGGTCTCCTAGCCATATGGAACCCTGAGGTGTATGTTGGCTATAGCATGTTCATTGTAGGAACTGGATTGCATCAAGATGGGAATCTATCTACCTCGGTGGTAGAGGAGCAGCCCTATGATGATCATGAGAATCAAGTCCAGAAGCCCATGGCCATGGCAGAGTGAAATAATAGAAAGAGTTTCTATTTAGATTTTCACATTGGACTCGAATCGAATGATTACATCATATGACAGAGACTAGGGTTTGACGAGTTCACCTTAACCCTAATCTGATCGGGGCTCAAGATAGAAGAACTTAATCACACAGGTAGCTGCACCAAGAGGTTCGCATTCAGCTCTGATGGGTTGCCACCATATACTGCTAGGTGTCACTGGTGGATTTTGGGAGCAATTAGAATGATTTAGATGATCGATCATCTAGCTGTTCGAATCAGAAGAGTTCTGATCCATCGAAAGGAGTTTCGATGATGTCGATGATAGAGATCATGACATATCCCATTACCATACAGAACTGAACCTAACTGGGTCACACAAACAAGGGTTTGAATCTGGTGATCATCAATTGAACTGATCTAGTTCAATTGATCTGAATGAGATTCAATTAGGTTCAAGGAAATCGTGCTAGCACTCGATTGAACCTAACGTTCTTCTTTTACTATCATAAATAAGTTGTCCTGACTGAGCCAAAGGAGTTTGTGCTCAATCAGAGGCCTTCATATGGTCTGACTGGAGGTTGTCCAAGTCAGAATAAGGTTGTCTTATTTGTAAGACATTACCTGCCATTTTTGGTCACCTGCCATTTCTTGTTCTTTGACTTTGGTCAAAAGTCTACCTTTGACTGGTCAAATGTTGACCATTGACACTTTGACTTTTGACCACATGTCATGCACCTATTGGAGAGCTGGTGGGGGCCTGTCCCCCTGCCAGAACCTGGCAAGGAGAAGGGCGCACGCCAAGGGTGGCGTGAGCCCAAGTAGGAGGCGCCTAGGAGTCCTTGTTGGACAAGGACTCCATCTCCCTTTTGGGATTCCAATTAGAGTTCTACTAAGAATCCAGTTTGACTGGTCTTAGGCGCCCTCTAAGGAGGAATCCAGGGGTCTCTATTCCAACCAATCAGATTTAGATCTGATTTCACAAAGGGTTGTGATTGGTTGAGAAGGAAGAGGAGTTGGATCACGCTTAGTCTATAAATAAGACCCTGCGCCCAACTCAGATTCTAAAAAATTCAATAAGATTTCCCCACGCCCCAAGGCTGCCTCTCCCCTCCTTCCTCCATGCCAAACTTCTCCTTCTCCTCTCCACGTCCAAAAGGAGTTTTGGACTTAGGTTGGTGCGATTCAGATCAAGGAAAGGCGATCAAAAGCAAGAAGGCTGCGCTGCTGCAAAAGGACGACTGCAGATCTTCAAAAGAGTTTTGAAGATCCTCCAGATCAGATCCAGATCTAATTTTTGGAGGTGATAGAGAAGAAGAGGATCTCCAGATCCAACCCGAGTGGATACCGGTAGAGGCCAGGCGCTTGCGTGGCTAAGATCCAGAACCTTCCGCTGCAATCAGGATCATCTACAGGGTAATAGGATTACCCAAATCAGGTAAATTAAATTTGATTTAATTTATCTTTATTTTATTTTATTTATTAAAATAATAAGAATCAGATCTAAAACATATCAAGATCTGATTGGGATCAAAGAAAAAAATTTTTGAAATATATCTCTTGATCTGATCAGATCTGGAACGAACCTGGACCGGGAAATCAGGATTTCCCTTCAACTGGTATCAGAGCCATGGTTCTAAAATTGTTTAGATCTGATTTTAATTTTATTTTAATTAGAAAATAAAGTGATTTCAGATGTCACATGAGATGTGATCAGATCTGAAATCAGAAAAAATTAAAATTAAATGATTTGGATCTAAGAACATGAAGATATGCATGACTAGTTCTAGAATAGAATAGTTCTATAGAATAGTTTTGCATGTCTTTGATTTAATCTGATTAAATCATATTTTAGATCTTCTTATTTACTATTTTTTGATATTATAAGTGTTATAATAACATCTGATAAATAGCAAATAAAAAATTATTTAATTTTAAATATCATATGAGATATGATTGATGCATGTCTAGACTAGTTGTAGAATAGTTCTACATAATTGTCTAGATTAGAATTTATTTTGATTAGATCAATTTAAATCTAATTTTTTAGATTATTATGAGATAATTTAGATCTGAAAAATATGCATGATTTGATACATGAGATGTATGCAAAATATGCCATGATTAGATCTAAATTTGTATATGAGATATATGATATAGATCTAATATTATTTTGTAGTATTGAATGTTCCTGATTAAGGCGTTCCTCTTGGCCGTCCGGTCATAAGAACGAAGAAGGGTTTAAAGGCCCTCTCTTCCCATTCGATGGGGTGTTCTTATGACGTGTAGGGGTGCTGCGTGTTCGTCCTTAATCAGAAACCCAAAACTTACTTTCTGCAAAACCCTAGATCCTGAAACCCTAGGATTTATTGTGCATATTTTGTTTATGAACCCAACTTAATTAAGAATTAAGTTTATGGAATATTAATTAGGTCTAAAATTGAGAATTTCAGATCTAAGACATATTCATAATACTGGGTTCGGGCTTGGGTAGCTCAATTAGGTCTAAGCGGTTGATCAAACCGAATCAAGAGTTGGTTAGATGGGATCAACAATGCTTAAATTGACCAGCCTAATAGGATTAAGTCTGGGTCAAGATCGAGTCACGATCAAGCAAGACCTAATTAGGCTCAGAGGTTAGAGTCTGGATTGTAGGCTAACCCAATTGGTTCTGACTCAACAATTTGGTGTCTAAGGTAAGTTTGGCACAGACGACCGACTGGTTTTTAATTGGAAGCTACTCGACCTGAATGCGTTCTTGTACGAGTTAATGGCATATTCCTTCCACCGGTCTCACTTACCTGGCCATATCTGTTGACACAGTTCTGATCTGAGGTGGTCAATAATCCGAGCTAACCCATGCCACTAGGTTAGTCATAATTGTTATGACTAAGCCAAGTCTAGTTTAATGAGACCTGAATCAATTCTCCCTAAGAAAAGATTAAGTCTGAGGTCTTCCACCATTGTAGATGTGCGGGCCCTTCCCGGGGTTGATTGTTCTCGGCTGGATACAGTGGCTCAGTTGCACCGGGAAGATGCAACCATGTCTATTAGGCATTGGATGCTATGGGCTGGAGGATGAGTTGGGCTCAATATTCCGGATACGGTGAGAGACTCAATTAGGAACCCAGTCTATGCAAATGGTGGGTCTGACTTAACTAAGGAGTGGATCAATATTTCCGGATACGGTGAGATTCATGAATTAGAGACCAAGTTTGGGTGCACCATGATTAGAGAATCATTGAACAAGAGTTGTTCACTCATTGGCTAACCCATCACCAATAACTGTTAGGTGAGGTGATGAGTCAGTTGGTGAGACCGCACCACCCACTAGAAATCATTAATCGCGGAGATTTTCGCATCTCTACAGAGGGAGTGTAGGGATCCGAGAAAATAGTGGGAGCTAATTTGTTTAAAAATAAAATCCCTAAACAAATTGGTCAAGTCAAAATTACAGTATCTAACTAGAATCTTTGACTCTCTACAGGAAAATGTCTGCGTCCAACCCATTGGCACGTATCCTGGACACACATAGACTGACTGGACCCAATTATAAAGATTGGCTCAGGAACTACAAAATTGTTTTGGGTTTCAGAGAAGTTAACCCATGTTTTGGACCAGGACCCTCCCACCTTACCAGCCCGTCCATCCACTGTTGAACAGAGAGCGTCTCTGGAAAAATGGATTGACGAAGATAATAAGGCCAGATACTTACATGTTGGGCTCGATGTCTGATGAGCTCCAGCGCCAACATGAAGATATCGGGACTGCTCGCCAAATGTTGGCTCACCTGCAGGAGATGTTTGGTGAACAGAGTCGCGCAGCCAAATATCAAGTCACGAAATGACTTTTTAAGGCTAAGATGCGTGATGGGCAGTCAGTCCAAGATCACTGTCTGACAATGATCAAGGACATGGAAGAGCTTGAGAAGCTCGGTGTGAAGTTGGACTTGGATCTGCAGAACGATATTATTCTGCAATCCTTGACTGATGCATATGGGCAATTCATCATGAATTACCACATGCATAAACTTCAAAATTCCTTGGCCGAGTTAATGAATATGCTGGTTACCGCTGAGCTTTCTATGAAAGGTTCTAAAGGCTCAGTTCTTGCTATGGAACGGACTTCTTCCAAAAGAAAGTCTTATGGAAAGAAAAAGAAGTCTGTGAAAAAGCAAAAGGTGGAAGGATCAAAGAAGAAGAAGGCAGAATCCGAAGAAAAAGGCCGATGGCAAAGGAAAGTGTTTCCATTGCAACAGCGACGGCCATTGGAAGCGGAACTGCCCTACTTACCTGGCCACCCTGAAGAACAAGAAGGAAGGTCCTTCTGGAGGTATGCTCGTTATTGAGTCTAACCTTACGGTTTCTTCTGCATCCAGTTGGGTGCTTGACTCTGGTTCTAGTGCTCATCTGTGCACTTCTATGCAGGGTCTTGAGGATAGCAGGAGGCTGAGGGATGGAGACATGATCCTACGCATCGGTAATGGAGCAAGAGTTGCTGCAGTAGCCGTGGGAACATACCCTCTTCGATTACCATCTGGTTTAGACTTAGTTTTAAAAGACTGTTATTATGTGCCTGCAGCTAGCAGGAATTTGATTTCTGTTTCATGCTTAGCACAAGAAGGTTATGTGATCACCTTCTTTAAGGACCATTGTAACATTCTTTATGAAAGAAATAAAATTGCAAATGGTTTCCTTATTAATGGTCTTTATCAGCTACATATTGATGTACCTGTTTTTAACTATCGAGCAAAACGTGAATGCCAAACGACCTAGGGATAGTCCAAACGACAGATATCTATGGCACCTGAGATTAGGTCATATAGCAGAAGATAGGATCAACAAATTGGAGAAAAATGGGCTATTGAGTCCATTGACTTTTGAGTCATATCCAACTTGTGAATCTTGTCTTCAAGGCAAAATGACTAAACTCCCTTTTGTTGGACATGGGGAGAGGGCCACAGATCTCCTTGCCCTAGTACATACTGATGTGTGTGCGGCCCATTTGATGTGCCGGCTAGAGGCAATTTTGTCTACTTCATTACCTTTACCGATGATCTGTCTAGGTATGGGTATGTGTATCTTATGAGACACAAGTCTGAAGCTTTTGAAAAGTTCAAAGAATTCAGACATGAAGTAGAAAAACAAACTGGAAAAACCCATTAAGGTTCTTCGATCAGATCGAGGAGGTGAATACCTTAGCCGGGAATTCCTAGACTATCTTAAGGAAAATGGCATAGTCTCTCAATGGACTCCACCAGGAACACCTCAACTCAACGGGGTTTCAGAATGGAGAAATCGGACTCTATTGGATATGGTTCGATCCATGATGAGCTTCACAGACCTCCCTGATTTTCTTTGGGGACATTCATTATTAACTTCAATCTTATCTACTGAATAGGGTTCCCTCTAAAACCGTTCCTACCACACCGTATGAGATATGGCACGGTAAGAAACCAAGTCTGAGTCATCTCAGAATTTGGGGTTGTCCGGCTCATGTCAAAAGACAACAAGCGGACAAGTTAGAGTTTAGGTCCTTTAGAGCTCGATTCATAGGATATCCTAAAGAGTCATTAGGATACTATTTCTACATTCCAGAAGACCACAATGTGATTGTGAGTCGACATGCCATATTTCTTGAAAAATAGTTTATTCAAGATAGCGGCATTGGAAAGCAGATTAAGCTTGATGAGAAAGTCTCACAAGCAGAAAGAGCTAAGGACCAAGTGGAACCAAATCAGGTTGAGCCAATAAGAACACTACCTCCTCCACCTCGTAGATCGGAAAGAGTTTCCCGTCCCCCTGAAAGATACTTAGGTATTATTTCAGAGGATGTAGAGGAAATGTTCCTCATAGGTAATGGTGCTCATGGTGATGATCCCAAAACCTACAACGAGGCGATATCAGATATCGACTCCGAGAAATGGCTTGAGGCAATGAAGTCAGAGAATTGACTCGATGCACTCAAACCAAGTCTGGACCTTGGTAGATCCACCAGAAGGTATAGTACCTATTGGGTGTAAATGGATCTTCAAGAGAAAGATTGGTGCAGATGGGAATGTGGAGACATTCAAGGCTAGACTGGTGGCAAAAGGTTATAGTCAACGTGAAGGCATTGACTATCAGGATACCTTTTCCCCAGTAGCTATGCTAAAATCCATCCGCACATTGCTTGCTGTTGCAGCCTATTTCGATTATGAAATATGGCAAATGGACGTGAAAACGGCATTCCTAAATGGATATCTTGAGGAAGATATCTATATGGAACAGCCGCTAGGTTTCACATCCAGTGATACTGATCACAAGGTTTGCAAGCTGCAAAGGTCCATATATGGACTTAAGCAAGCATCTCGGAGCTGGAACACTCGTTTCAATGATGTGATCAAAAAGTTTGGTTTCATCAAAAATGAAGAGGAACCATGTGTTTTCAAAAGGGTCAGTGGGAGCGCTGTTGTCTTCCTCGTATTGTACGTGGATGACATCCTCCTTATTGGGAATGATATTCCCATGTTGACATCAGTCAAGATGTGGTTGTCCAAGGAATTCTCCATGAAAGACCTAGGTGAAGCATCCTTTATTCTAGGAATTAAGGTCTATAGGGATAGACCGAATAGGATGCTAGGACTTTCACAGAAGATGTACATAGAGGAAGTACTAAAGAGGTTTAGTATGGAAAACTCTAAGAGGGGATTAATACCCTTCAGACATGGTATTCATCTTTCCAAGAAGATGTGCCCCAGCACACCTGAGGAAATAGAACGCATGAGCAAGATCCCTTATGCTTCTGCAATAGGGAGCCTCATGTATGCCATGCTATGTACACGACCTGATATAGCCCATGCTGTGAGTGTCACAAGCAGATATCAGTCAAATCCAGGTGAAGAACACTGGACTTCTGTGAAATGTATCCTTAAGTACTTGAGAAGAACTAAGGATATGATGTTGGTCTTTGGTAATGGAGAACTCCAAGTTCCAGGGATACACAGACTCGGACTTTCATGTCCGATATAGATGATCGAAAGTCGACATCTGGAAGTCTGTTTGTGTGCAATGGTGGAGCTGTCAGCTGGAAGAGTTCCAAGCAAACTGTGATAGCAGATTCCACCATGGAAGCAGAATATATAGCTGCATCAGAGGCTGCAAAGGAAGCATTCTGGTACAAGAAGTTTGCTGCAGAAATTGGAGTAATGCCATCAGATGCCATTCCTCTTTACTGCGACAACAATGGCGCCATAGCCCTTGCTAAGGAGCCGAGGTCTCACCAGAAGTCCAAGCACATTGAGCGGCGATATCCATCTCATCCGCGATTACCTTGAGAAAGGTTACGTTGAGGTCAAGAGAGTCAACTCCGCAGATAATGTGGCAGACCCACTTACAAAGCCGTTGGGCCAGCAGAAGATCGAAGCCCACCTTGAGAAGATGGGACTTAGACTTGTAGCCAATTGGCTTTAGGACAAGTGGGAGATTGTTAGATATATGTGCCCTAGAAGCCAGAATTGGCTGACACTTGTAATACACTTCTAGGGGCAAAATTATAATTTTGACTATAATTAATAAAATGGGTTATTTTCTATCACATATGTGTATTTAGTGTCTGTGATACATCCTTTGAGTTAATGGTAATGATAATTCATATTTTCAAGAGTTGAAAATTTAAGACATGAATAATCATTATTAACTCATAAACAGCTCCCGACCATAGGATCATCACGAGGATGGTGATTGATCCGGAAGGTTGGTGTACGAATCGCTTCTCTTTAGTAGATGAGTCTTGAGTCTACGGTGTGGAGACACCGGAGCGAGAGTACAGGTACTCGTTAGAGAACGAGGGCACTGAGCGTGACCACCTCGAGTAGTCATTAGGGAAGTCTACCTTCTCGTCAATGACTGACTCGATGCTGCAGTAGTGTGTCTGGTTCTTTGACCTGAGATGCATCGGCAGTTCACCTTGAGGGTGTTATAGTTTGACTACACCATTACTCGGTCTCCTAGCCATATGGAACCCTGAGGTGTATGTTGGCTATAGCATGTTCATTGTAGGAACTGGATTGCATCAAGATGGGAATCTATCTACCTCGGTGGTAGAGGAGCAGCCCTATGATGATCATGAGAATCAAGTCCAGAAGCCCATGGCCATGGCAGAGTGAAATAATAGAAAGAGTTTCTATTTAGATTTTCACATTGGACTCGAATCGAATGATTACATCATATGACAGAGACTAGGGTTTGACGAGTTCACCTTAACCCTAATCTGATCGGGGCTCAAGATAGAAGAACTTAATCACACAGGTAGCTGCACCAAGAGGTTCGCATTCAGCTCTGATGGGTTGCCACCATATACTGCTAGGTGTCACTGGTGGATTTTGGGAGCAATTAGAATGATTTAGATGATCGATCATTCTAGCTGTTCGAATCAGAAGAGTTCTGATCCATCGAAAGGAGTTTCGATGATGTCGATGATAGAGATCATGACATATCCCATTACCATACAGAACTGAACCTAACTGGGTCACACAAACAAGGGTTTGAATCTGGTGATCATCAATTGAACTGATCTAGTTCAATTGATCTGAATGAGATTCAATTAGGTTCAAGGAAAATCGTGCTAGCACTCGATTGAACCTAACGTTCTTCTTTTACTATCATAAATAAGTTGTCCTGACTGAGCCAAAGGAGTTTGTGCTCAATCAGAGGCCTTCATATGGTCTGACTGGAGGTTGTCCAAGTCAGAATAAGGTTGTCTTATTTGTAAGACATTACCTGCCATTTTTGGTCACCTGCCATTTCTTGTTCTTTGACTTTGGTCAAAAGTCTACCTTTGACTGGTCAAATGTTGACCATTGACACTTTGACTTTTGACCACATGTCATGCACCTATTGGAGAGCTGGTGGGGGCCTGTCCCCCTGCCAGAACCTGGCAAGGAGAAGGGCGCACGCCAAGGGTGGCGTGAGCCCAAGTAGGAGGCGCCTAGGAGTCCTTGTTGGACAAGGACTCCATCTCCTTTTGGATTCCAATTAGAGTTCTACTAAGAATCCAGTTTGACTGGTCTTAGGCACCCTCTAAGGAGGAATCCAGGGGTCTCTATTCCCACCAATCAGATTTAGATCTGATTTCACAAAGGGTTGTGATTGGTTGAGAGGAAGAGGAGTTGGATCACGCTTAGTCTATAAATAAGACCCTGCGCCCAACTCAGATGCAAACGAAATTCAATAGAGATTTTCCCACGCCCCAAGGCTGCCTCTCCCCTCTTCCTCCATGCCTAAACTTCTTCTCCCTTCTCCTCTCCACGTCCAAAAGGTTTTGGACTTAGGTTGGTGCGATTCAGATCAAGGAAAGGCGATCAAAAGCAAGAAGGCTGCGCTGCTGCAAAAGGACGACTGCAGATCTTCAAAAGAGTTTTGAAGATCCTCCAGATCAGATCCAGATCTAATTTTTGGAGATGTGATAGAGAAGAAGAGGATCTCCAGATCCAACCCGAGTGGATACCGGTAGAGGACAAGCGCTTGCATGGCTAGATCCAGAATCTTCCGCTGCAATTAGGATCATCTATAGGGTAATAGGATTACCCAAATCAGATAAATTAAATTTGATTTAATTTATCTTATTTTATTTTATTTATTAAAATAATAAGAATCAGATCTGAAACATATCAAGATCTGATTGGGATCAAGAGAAAAATTTTTGAAATATATCTCTTGATCTGATCAGATCTGGACGAATCTGGACCGAAAAATCAGGATTTCCCTTCAGATATATGAGAAATACCTCGATCGAGTCCTATTGAAACTTCAACCTTTATAGATCTCTTCCTTCTGTGATCTTCTTCTTCCTCCACATGACCTAAGCTCTGATACCAATTGTAAGGATTGATTCACTAGAGACTAAAAGATCTGGAGTCACATCCCCCCTTAGCGGTGCACCCCACATGGATAAGATAAGGGAGAGAGAGCCCCATTCAAATGGGATTTGAATGGGTCAAACATTTGATTTCAAATCAAACACTTTGGGGATTAATTTGTTGCACCGACCCAACTTATTCCATCCATCTCCACACCAAATTTCTAGAATTTTGTGTGATAAAATTCTAAGAAAAAGGGTGTGGGGTGTGGAGATCAGATTGGGAGTCCTTCTGCTTTAAGCAATTCAGTTGCTTAAAGCTCCAGGACTCCAAGGTGGCACTAGGTCTATAAAAAGGGCCCTATGCTAGTTGTTTCATCATCATAGTTTCTATGCGGCGAAGCCCTACCAAAATCTCCATCTCCATGCCCATATTTCAGATATCCTCTTTCTCTTCTATTCCCAAGGAGTGGACAAAAATCAGAGATCAAGTGTTGGCCTTTGATCCTACAAAGTTGTGCGACTAGTTTATGCATCAAGAGATGAAGGTGCTACCATCGAGGATCAGTTCAAAGGCATCCACAATTGATTCTAGATCTGATCTTTCAAGATTAGATTCAAAAGGAGGAGACTTTCATATCTGATCTGAGTGGATATCAGTAGAGGTTGGACGCATGTGCGGCTCAATAAGAACCTCGGATCAGTAGTCAGATCATCACAACGGATAAATGCTTTATCCGATCAGGTAATAATTGTTATCACTATTTTTGATTTATTTTTGCTTCTAATTTTAGATCAATCAAATTAGATTTGAGAACTCTTAAATCTGATTAGATCATAAAAAAATTTAAAATATTTTGCTATAAATTTGATCTGATTAAATGGATCCTGTAGTAGGAAAAACTAGCATTTTTCTTTAGTTAGGCTTGTCACAGAAGATGTATATAGAGAAGGTGTTGAAGAGGTTTAGCATGGAGAGCTCTAAGAGAGGTTTAGTGCCTTTGAAACATGGTATTCATCTCTCCAAGAAGATGTGCCCTAATACATCAGAAGAGATTGAATGCATGAGCAAGAACTCTTATGCTTTAGCAATAGGAAGTCTTATGTATGCCATGTTATATACATGACCTGATATCGCCCATGCTGTGAGTGTCACAAGTAGGTATCAGTCAAATTTAGATGAAAAACACTAGACTTCTATAAAATATATCCTTAAGTACTTGAGAAGGACTAAGGATATGTTTTTGGTCTTTGATAATGGAGAACTCCAGATGTAGGGGTATACAGACTCAAACTTTATGTCTGATATTGATGACCAAAAGTCGATATCTGGTAGTTTATTTTTGTGCAATGGTGGTGCTCTTAATTGAAAGAGTTACAAGCAGATAGTGATAGCAAACTCCACCATGGAAGCAGAGTACATTGCTACTTAGGAAGCTACGAAGGAGGCATTCTAGCTCAAAAAGTTCATTATAGAGCTTGGAGTGATGCAATCTAATGCCATCCCTCTATACTGCAACAACAACGACACCATAGCCTTAGCTAAGAAGTTGAGGTCTCATCAGAAGTCCAAGCACATCGAGTGGTGGTTCTATCTCATCCACGATCATCTCGAGAAGGAATATGTTGAGGTCAAGAGAGTCAACAGTGTGAAAAATGAGGCTATCCCACTGACAAAGTCTTTTAGCTAATAAAAGACTGAAGCCCATCTTGAGAAGATGGAACTTAGATTTGTAGCCAATTAGCTTTAGGTCAAGTGAAAGTTTGTTGGATGTATGCCCTAGAAGCTAGATTGGTCGACACTTATAATACTTTCTAAGGGCAAAATTATAATTTTGACTTATAATTAATAAATGAGATTATTCTTTCTATCATATTTGGGGGTTAAGTGTCTGTGATACATCCATTGGATTAACGGGTATGATAACATATATTCTTAAAAGTTGAAAATTTAAAACATGTGTTATCATAATGAACTTATAAACTACTTTTGATCATAGGATCATCATGAGGATGGTGATCGATCAATGTTGGTGTGGAGAAAAATGGTGTAGATGCCGGAGATTGTTGGAGCTGGAGAGGTTGGGATCATCGACAAGTCTTGCAAGATGAAGTCCTAGCTAGAATTGGCTTCAATAAGATCCTCCGATAGTCAAGCTAGTTCTCACCCTCAACAAGAATTGAGTACTCAAGAATAAAATGAAAAGAGTAAGGATAGAGAATTTGAGCTTAGAAAAGAAAGTGTATCTAGAGGATCCTTTATATAGATAGAGCATGTAATAAACTAATAGTGATAATCATAACTGCCTGCTAGTGGGCCATTCGGGTCACATGAAGTTTGTTATGGAGAGTGAGATATCATTTATCATGACCTGCTAGCTTGTTGGGCATCCATAGTAGGAGTTCAAGCAGAACCATTGCACCCGTATGCAGACTTATGTGTATAAGGATGAAGAGCTCAAGACTAGTAAAACTTGGAGATCGACTATTACATGGCAGAGGATGAACTACACCTGATGGGACTAATTATAGTTTGTTGGTTTTTCCCTCAATGACTTGGAGAAGTTTGGTCAGCTAATCAAGGATAGTTTTCTTTGAAGGAATTCAACTGGAAGAAGCATGACTGGAGGGAGTACAGCTAGAAGGTATTTAGACGGCAAGAGCGCTATTGGAGGGGGTGCAGGGAGTGCGGCTGGAAGGAGTTTAGCTAGAAAGAGTCCAACTGGAAGGAGTTCATCTAGAAGGAGTTTGACTGGAAGGAGTTTGTCGATCCTCAGAATCCATTATTTGTTAGGGCTGGATGGGTTGGGGCTTCAATGCTAAAAATTATGTTATTCATATTCAGTCAAAAAGTAAAGTTAATGAAATAGTACTTCTTTTTATTGCCCAAGTTCATCCTATTGAGCTTTAGTAGGCCTTGGACAAGTTCTGCAATCAGGGGTTGTTGTTGGAAAGATTGGTAAGTTTTCATAGAATAGTGGTTGGCCACTAAGGACTTCGACGGAGGTTATTTTACACCCAACACTTATCCTCGTACTTTCAAGTTTGAATTTTGAATAAAAAATGTATAAAAATCATAGCAGCCGAAGTCCTTTACCACTTTTACGCTCTCAGGAGATGAGAAAATCTTGGTTTTTTTTTTTGGTACCGAAGCTTCTTAATGGATGAATGATCCAAAGAGTCACCTTCTTTTGAAAACTCGTCCAGCATGGAGCCCTATGTATGGTGCAATTATTGCTCTATTAGGCGTCAAAATTGGCATGATGGATGGGATACATGGTAGATCAGGATTGGCTAAGGTGGGTCAACAATTATAACCATTTTGGACTTCTTCTTGTTATTTGAACATATTTTCCTTCCGACCTCTCATTCTTGTATGAGTCTTCTTTCTTCCTCCTTCGCTTCTTGCTTTCTCTGCATACCTTATTCTTCCTCCGCTGCGATTTCCCAACCATTGACATCCTCCTTAACCGTCTTCTATCTTTCTAATTGCCTCTCCGAGCTCTTCGTCTGACTTAGGTTAGTTTCACATCCTTCTCCCTTTGTTTCTCTACTTTTCACTTGTGTTTTATGTCTTTTTTAGATTTTCTATGCAGGTTTCACTGTCTTTTTCTTTTAGAATTTTACTATTCTTTTCTCTTGATTTTTTGGGAATTTTTTATTTATTTTGATCCAAATGTCTTTGGAAGTGTCCTAGTCATTCGATTCTTGGAGCTCGATCGATCTGAACTCCCAAAATTCCGAATCCAGGATAGAAGTCAAGCTTAGGATAGTATCTCATCCAGTTTTCATACCTAAAACCATTTCTTATTTTGTGCACCCTGATGACCTTTCTCTGATAAGAATTCCGTATGCGGTGCCTTCAAAGTACAAATTGAAACTCCCCGAGCAGAGCTACCGAGCTTGTCCTCCTCTCTCAGGTTGCTTCTATTTGTACACTGAAGCCCTTCATGCTGGACTTCGTCTTTCAATTTCTCCTTTTGTCATAGCTCTTTTTTTATTTCTAGATATTTCCCTCGCCTTCATGGTCCCAAATTCTTTTAGGTTCATCATAGGTTTTCTTTTCCTTTATATCTTGGCTAAAGTTTGGCCATCTATTTTCTTATTCCGTAGCTATTACACCTTCAAACACCATCCTACATCCAAGGATTGGTGGTACCTATCCCCCCAGTTTAGCAAGAAAGGGTTGCTTAAAGGCATCCCTTCTTTCATTCATCACTAGAAGGAAAGGTTTTTCTTTGTCTCATGCCCATCTCTTAGGTTAGGACTTTCTTCTTGGGGGTAGCTGAGAGATTCAATTCACCAAGCTCCTAATTTCGAGAAGGACGATCTTGATTCTATCAGCAAGCTTAGAATTTTCCTAGCTCCCTTTCTTTTCAAACTTATAAAAGATCAAACTCTGCTTAATCTGGGCCTGAGTTCCTTTAATCCAACAGGTATATTTCTTAATTTCGTAGGTTACTTTCTTATCCTTTTTTCTAATGGGAATTTATTTTTTATTGTAGAAATGGATGCGGGCAAACTTTAGAAGCTCTCCTAGGGACTTCGAGCCCATAAAATGAAGGGTGCCGTGCCCAGCAAGCCTTCAAAAAAGATAAGAATCAATGCCCAGAGCTCCATCGCTGGCACTGTTGACATCCCTGCAACTACTGCTGCCACCGAGGTTATTACTACCACCAAGGTTGCAGCACCTTCAACATCCTCAAGCCCTCTGGTCGAAGTTCAAACTTTAGAAACTCCCATCGAGAAGGAAAAGGGAGTGGAGAAGAAGAAAGCGAAGATGGCCTCAAAAATGGTCAAGCGCAAGACTCATCCTAGAAGGTCCAATGCTTTTGAAGAGGATCTGGGAGAAAACCCTTTCCATAATCAGAAGATTGTCAAGAAATTGATCGATGGGTGCACCTTGGTCGAGGTTGTGGATAAAATTGTTGATGCCGATCCTGAGTAGCATACTTGGGACTCTTTAAGGTCCTTCCTTAAGGTAATGACTTTGCCTCTCTCTTTTGATTGACTTGTCTATAAGCCTCTTTATTTGCCTAACCCACTTTATTACTTTTATAGATGAGCCACCAACTGATCGCCAATATAAAGGTGATGAACTGCATGAGATTAGTGGTGGTGAAGATTCAAGAAGATCATCAAGCTGAGACCAGTCACCTCCTCAAAGAGAAAGCTGAGGTTGACCATCTCCTTAAAAAAAAAATTGGCCAAGGTTGGGATCCTCTAGGAGATGGTACAAAACATTGAGCATGCCTTGGCAAAAGCAAAGGAGGAACTAAACTTGGAGATCAAGAGGAGGGAGAGGGCCAAGGCCGAAGTTGTTGAGATGAAGGAACAAGTCTCAAGGCAACTTCGAGAGGCGAAGGCTCAAGCGGTGGAAGAGTTCAAGGCTTCTTCAAAAATGAAGGACATAAAGGTCGAGTTTGCCTTGCTCTTCATCAAGAGGTACGAGCTCTGTCAAAAGAATACGACTGATAGATTCCCTGAGCTTGACCTTAGCTTCATGGATGAAGGAGCTTCTGATGATGAGGCGGGACCATCTATCATAGCCACCGATCTTTCATCGGTCGATCCTTCCTCCACTGCACCTTTGTCACACCTGCTCCCTCTACCATTGAAAAACCTGCACCAATTGAGGTTGTGCTGAACTCTTTTGCTGCTCCTCCAAAGGTCAAGACAACTTATTATTGTACCTTTTTATTTTTCCTTCCTTCCTATACTTAATGAATATTTTGATTAATAAAAACAAACCTTTTCTTTAGCGACACCTTTCCATTATGATATATATATATATATACATATATATATATTTATATATATATATATATTTATGTATGTATGTATGTATGTATATATATATATATATCTTTATACACTAAATGTAGTCTCTTATCAAAGCTAATCCTCTACCTCAAGGTATCCCCTTGAAGGCTCATGTTAGGCATTTAAAGAAAGAAGTTTACTAGACTAACAAGAAGTTGAAGAAGGTAAAAGATGAACTTTGAAAGTCAAAGAAAAATTATGCGGAGGCCATAATTGAAATTACCCATCTTCACCTAGCACATAAAATGGATTCCATGGATTATATTAACAAAAAGCATCATCTGAAAGAAGAGCTTAAGGGGTTTAAAAGATGCGCTGGCAAAAAGTCTTGGACCTTGATAGCCAAGATTTGCTCTCTTGAAGCCAAACTCCATGAAGCAAGAGGAAAGATTGATCAATTTGAGAGAGGTTCGGCTTGGGCTCAGAGTCAAGCGAAATTTGGTTGGTCCAAGAAGTTTTCGAACCTTCAAAAGTAGTTAGATGATGCTGAAAAAGCATACAATACCTACCAGATCAATTGGTGTGGGCAGATCGATGATTGCAAAAAGAAACTCAAGATGGCGAACTCCAAAATAATGCAACTTCAAAAGCAGTTGGTGGATAAAGATTAGACTAACTCGAAGACAAATTTAGACGAAGTTGCCATCTTGAAGAGTACTCTTGGAAATCTCACTATGACTTTTAAGAGTACTAAGAAGGAGCTTCATGAACTAAAAATTTAGATGGTCCACTAGGAAGGCTTAGTGAAGGATGCTGAGGCTGAGTCAGTGATTTTGCGAAAGAGTCTAAGAGAAGTGGAAGATGATCTTTGGAGGTCTAATAAATTGCTTGGTGAGAGCTTAGCAGTGAGGCAAGATCTCTAAGATAAAGTTGAAGATTTGAAACATTTTCTTGTATTGGGTGGGGCTGGTAGTCCAAAGTTTGATGGTTTGGGACTTCTTAGAACTTTGGCTATTCTTTCTTCAAATTTTTTTTTTTGAATGGTCGCAAACCTCCATTGTAATGAATTTTGTTTTAATGAAATGATATCCCTTTGATTTCTTCTTCATTGTTGTCTCGATCAAATATTGATATATTTCTTTTGTTGCATTGTTTTTGATATTTGGGTTGCTTTTCAAAGCGATGTTCTTTGCTTGTCATTTTGTAAGTCCGTCCCTCTTGTCTATGATTGGGTATCCCGCGACTTAGTTAGGAGTGGATATTTCCTTGTTCAAGAATTGGGAGTCTTTATTCAATGCCTATAGTTAACTTCCCGTTTAAAGACCTAGGGCCTTGTCAAGATGAGGTCTTCCTGTTCCTATTGCGTGTAGATGTTACCCTTATCAAAATGAGGTCCTTCTTCTATTCTTGGAAAGATCGTTAGGGCACAAAAGGACTATTGAGAGGGCTTCTTTCCGTTACCTCTTATTTATAAATAGGAGGTTTTCTATCCCCTGTAGGGGTCTTCCTCCACTTCAAGATGGGGTTCTTCTCCTGTTCCTAAAAAAACTATCAGAACATAAAAGAGTCATTGAAAGGATCTCTCTCCTTTTTTCATATTAGGATAAGGTTCTTCTCCTATTCTTGACATGGTGGGCTTTTACCTTTATTAGGATGAGGTTCTCCTCCTATTCCTAATAAGAACGTCAGGGCACAGAAAGGCCATTGAAAGGGCCTCTCCCCTTTTTTCATATCAGGATGAGGTCCTCCTCCTATTCCTAACATGGTGGGCTTTTACTCCTATTTGTAACAAGGGCATCAGGACACAAAAGGGCTGTTGAAGGGCCTCTCCCCTTTTCTCATGTCAGGATGAGGTCCTCCTTCTATTCCTGACATGATGGACTTTTATCCTTGTTAAAACAAAATTCTCCTCCTATTCTTAATAAGAGCATCAGGGCACAAAAGGGCCGTTGAAAGGGCCTCACTCCATTCCCTCCTGTTTATAAATAAGAGGTCTTATACTTCATTTGAAAATGAAGTTCGATTGGATAATTTCCTATCATTGTACAACTTTGCACTAAAGACAAGAATTATTAAAGAAAATTTTATTGAAATGGTCATTAATGGTACATCCGTAGGTTTTCTGAGTTTCAAGGTCGCAAGAACATCGACCTTCCAAGCTCTTTTAGATAATGAGTTTTCGATGGAATAATTTTCACGACCTCATAAGGACCTTCTCAGTTTAGGATGAGCTCTCCTTGATTCTGTGGTTGTAAAATATCTATTCGTCGAGACACCAGATCTCCAACACTGAATGTTTTGCCCTTCACTTTAGAATTATAGTGACGAGCTACTCTTTGCCTGTAGGCGGCCATCTTGATATGAGCATTTTCTCATTTTTTCTCCAATAGATCAAGGTTTGTCCTAAGATCTTGTGAATTATTTTGTTCATTGAAAGCTTCAACTTGTGCTATGGAGAGTTCAAGTTTAATCGGGATGACTGCCTTTGTTCCAAAGGCTAATGCAAAAGGACTTTCTCTTGTTGGCAGTCTTTGGATAGTTCGATAGGTCCAGAGCATATAATAGAGTTCATCCATTTATGTACCTTTTGCTCTTTCAATTCTTGCTTTTATCCCCCAAAGTAGGTCCTATTGGTTACCTCGGCTTCACCATTTGCTTAAGCGTGCGCCATAGATGTGAAATGATGGAAAATATTCAAGTCTTCACAAAACTCGACGAACTTTGCTCCTGCAAACTAGGGCCCATTATAGTGATTAGCATCTAAGGTAGGCTAAATCTGCAAACTATCGACTTTCAGATGAAGTCTTGCACCTTGGTTTTAGTTATTTTTGCCAGAGGTTCGGCCTTTACCCACTTAGTAAAATAGCTCACTACTATCAAAAGAAATTTCTATTATTTAGATGCCATGGAAAAAGGCCCAAGTATATCCATCCGCCACTATACAAATATCCAAGGGGCACTTAAAGATATGAGTTGTGTAGTCGGTTGTCTTTGAATGCTTGCATTCCTCTGGCGTCGATCATATTTTCTCACATAATTTATGGCATCCTAGTACATGGTTGGCCAATAATATCCTTGCCGAAGTAACTTGTAAGATAAAGATTTGGCTCCTAGATGGTACCCACATATTTCCTCATGAACTTCTCTCAGAGCATAGTCAGCTTTGGAAGGTTGGAGACACTTAAGGAGTGGCAAGGAATACGATCACTTATACAACTTATTTTCATACAAAATATAATGGAAGGCTTGATTTCTCAATTTTGAGCTTCCTTGGGTTCTCTAGGAAGAACTTCATCTTTAAGATATGAAATTAAAGGGTCGATCTAGCTGAGCTTATGGTTGACCTGCATTACAGCTTGGGATTCTTTTGAGCTTGGATGTTGCAGAACTTCAAAGAAAACTTCTTTTGGCAATTCACTCAGGGCTAAAGTTGCCAACTTAGAAAGAAGATCAGCTCTGATGTTTTCTACTTTGAGGATCTATTGAATATCAAAACTATTGAAGGTTGAGGTCAGGCTTCTTACTTTCTCCAAGTACTTCTTCATACTTTCCTCCTGAGCTTCGTATGTATTAAAGACCTATCCCACCAATAACTAATAATTATTATAAACCTTCAAATGCCCTACTTTCAGTTCTTTAGCTATCCTCAATCTTGAGATTAGGGCTTCATATTTAGCTCCATTATTGGTGGCGAGAAACTCGAAGTGCAGAGCATACTCAGCAATAATCCCCTCTGGATTGATTAAAATCAATCTTGCACCTGCCCTTGAAGCGTTGGATGAACCATCTACATATAAAGCCCATAAATCTTTAGGAAGATCAACTTTTTCTTCAGAATAGCAAGAGTACAAACTTCTTGGTGCTCAGGTCAGCTTTATATGGGATGGTGCACTCTACTATAAAGTTAGCCAATATCTGAGCTTTAATGGATGGCCAAGGTTAAAAATTGATATCAAACTCAGTCAGCTCGATCGCCCAATTTGCTATCCTTCTGAAAGTATTAGGTCGGTGAAGAGCTGCCTTTATGGGATGATCAGTGAGGATGGTAATTATATGCCCCTAAAAATAAGCTCAAAGCTTCCTAGCTACAATCAACAAAGCATAAGTCAGTTTTTCTAGTTTGGTATACCTTGTCTCCGCATCTCTCAGAACTCTACTTATATAGTAGATTAACTTTTGAATTTTAGTTTCTTCTCTAACTAGGATAGCTCTAATGGCCATTTGGGACATCGCCAAATATAAAAATAATTCTTCTCCAGGTTCAGGCTTAGTGAGGACTGAAAGTGAGCTAAGGTAATTCTTCAATTCTTCAAATGCCTGCTGATACTCAGGAGGCCAATCAAAATTCTTAGGTTGCTTAAGTACTTGGAAGAAGGGCATGCAATGCTCCGCTAATCTCAAGATGAAGTAATTCAGGGCTGCCACTTTGCCGTGCGGTATTGAACTTTTTTTATTATTTTATGGACAGTCATCTCTTGGATAGCTCTAATCTTCTTGGGTTTATCTCGATACCGCATCCTAATACCATGAATCCTAGAAACTTTCTCAAAGTCACTCCAAAAGCATATTTTGTTGGATTCAGCTTCATCTTATACCTCGAAAGGGTGCTGAAGCTCTCCTCAAGGTCGGCGATGTGATTTGATGAAGATCAGCTTTTAACAAGCATGTCATCTATATAGATCTTCATATTGCGGTCGATCTACTCTTTGAAGATCTTATTCACTAGATTCTGATAAGTGGCATTTGCGTTCTTTAGCTCAAATGGCATAACCCTATAACAATAAAGACCATGGTCAGTAATAAAAGTAGTTTTTTCCTCATCTTCTGATGCCATCTGAATTTGATTATAGCCAAAAAAAAGAATCCATGAAAGTGAAGAGCTCATGGCCCAAAGTTGCATCAACCAGTTGATCAATTCTTGACAAGGGATAGCTGTCTTTTAGGCAGGCTTGTTTATCTCTATCAAGTCTATGCACATCCTCCATTTGCCATTTGCCTTTTTGACGAGGATGACATTGGCAATCCAATCCAAATAGTATACTTTTTGAAAGAACTCGATTTTGAGGAGTTTGTCGACCTCTCCACTATGGCTTCCTATCGCTCTAGTGCAAAGCTGTGCCTTCTTTGCTTTACCAGTCGGCATTTGAGGTTCACGCCCAATCGATGCTCCATGACTTCAGCATCAATCCTAGGCATATCCATCGATACCCAGGCAAAAATATTAGCATATTTTTGTAAGTTGGTGACGAGCTACTCTCTGACCTCCTCCCTCAAGTTGGAGCCAATCTTAATAGTATGATCTTCATGCCCATTGTTTGAAGGAATTGTAATATGATCTTTGATTGGTTCTCCTTGTTCTTCTATTAGATCATCACGAGCATGAAGCCCATCTACTGAATAAGATTCCATCTGCTTTCCTCCTTGTAAAGCAATAGTATAACAATGTCATGCAAGATCTTGATGTCCTCTGACTTTTTCAATCCTATAATTGGTTGGAAACTTCATTTTTAGGTAATAGATCGAAACCATTGCCCGAAGTGCATTCAAGCCAGGCCAGTCGAGAATGGCATTGTAAGCTAAGGGAGCCTTCACTACCAAAAAATCCACTAAGCCTTTGACTGCCTTGGGTACCGACCTGACATGATAGATAAGGTTATTATTCATTCAACCAGCACTGCATCGCCAGTGAATCCCACCAGTGAAAAACTCATTAGCCCCATTCTACTATCAAGTATAGACATTTTAGAGAAGGCATCATAAAATAAAACATCAGTAGAGCTTTCATTATGAATTAAAATACGGTGTACATCATAATCAGCAATATTTAAAGTTACTACAGCCGCATCATTATATAGGAATTGAACTCCTTAAGCATCTTCTTTAGTAAAAGCGATGGATTCTTCAGTTCATTGCTTCTTCATCTGCTCTATCGATCTACTTACCTCCTTCCATCGATATCCTCTAGCAATGGTGTTGATTATTCCAAGTAGAGGCCAATCTCCCTGCAACTTGTCTCTCTAAGATGGTTCAGACTGGGTAGGACCCTTGGCTGATCTTTACTTTTTTTCGATCGGCATCTAAGGAATCGATCCAGCCAACCTCTTCTGATGAGCTCCTCGATCTCATCTTGGAGCTGAATGTATTCTTCTATATCATGGCCATGGTCACGATGGTAGAGGCAATATTTGTTGGGGTTATGCCAGGCTAGGTGAGTCCTCCTTTTAGGCCTTGGCAATTGCACTTTTATCTCCATCAGTACTTGGGTCTTAAGACTGTTCAGAGGGGCGTAGTTATGGAACCTTCTAGATGGGGAGCCCCATCGTGCTCTTTAGTTGAAGCTCTTTTGTCGATGAGCTTAGGGTGGAGTCCGAGCTCGTCGATGTTTAGTAGGAGTTTTGGAGTACAGTCGAGCTTCACTTGGCTTCTCAACAATTTTCAGCTTACTTGATCACCCTCCTGCCACTCTCTTGCGGCCCCTTCATCTTTTAACCTGAAGGCTTCCTCCGCTCGGGTGTAGCCTTCAACCCAGGCTAGCATGTCGGCAAAGTTCCGGGGGTACCTATTCTCCATGGAGAAGAGAAGATTATTCTTCTAGAGGCCATCCTTTAGTGCAGCCATAGCAATAGATTGGTCTAGATTGTGGACCTTCAAAGCAGTAGCATTGAAGCAGTTGACATAAGCTTATATGGACTCTCCTTCTTTTCGCTTGATGTTGACAAGATAGTCGGAACCTCGCCTCTGTTGCTGGCTGCTGATGCAATGTGCCATTAATTCATGACTCAGCTGATCGAAAAAAAAAGATGGTACCTGATTTAAGATTTGAGTACCAGTTTCTTGCTGCTTTCTTCAAAGTGGAGAGAAAAGCTCGATAGAGAATTGTGTTGGGCATGCCATGGAGCAGTATCATTATTCTAAAAACTTCAAGATAGTCGATCAGATTGATAATCTCATTGTAACCCTCAAATTGGGGGAGCTCAAAGATCAGCAGGATGGGCTCCTGCATAATTCGAGTAGAAAATGAGGAGATCAGTGCCAATGTCATCATTGTGGAATGAGGCAGCATGGTGGAGTTCCTCAATCTATCGATTCATTTTTTAGAGCCTTTAATCGAGTCATCTCAATCATGGATCTCAGATGGTTGCTAGTTATAAACGAGGAGAGTCTCTCTAGGAGAAGAATCATGATCGAAGTAGGGGCTCTCTGCTCTCTGCTTTCCTTTTTTAGGGGTTACTAGCTTGCTTGCCCAGGTGGGCCTTCTTTGTGCTGGTTTTTGATGATCCGACAAAGGTCTCTCTGCTTGAGTTGGTATTGGAGGTTGTTGCATGGCCTGTACCATCTTGGTGAGGCTCCTAACGTACTGCATCAGCAAGTTAAACTGCTCCAAATCCACCATGGCTACCGGTGTAGGGTGTTGAGGTGCCAGAGATAGAGTCAGAGTAGGCTGATCTGGGTTTGATCTAGTGGTGGGGGCAGTTGATCGTCGGGTTGTAGCCTTCCTTGGCGGCATTTTATAGGAACAAGAAGAAATCAAAGGGAAAGGAGCTAAAGAATTGAAGATGAAAAAAAGAAGATGAGCTTCGACTAAGCACTCCTTTTAAAACAAGGGCTCAAGGCCCTTCCTCTAGTGCCAATCCTATTGTTCCAAAAAATGGTGCAGACATCGGAGATCGTTGGAGCTAGAGAGGTTGGGGTCATCGATAAGACCTACAAGATGAAGTCCTGACTGGAATTGGCTTTGATGGGACCCTCCGATGATCAAGTTAGTTCTCCATCTCAACAAGAATGGAGTGCTTAGGAATAAAATGAATAGAGTAAGGATAGAGAGTTTGAGCTTAGAGAAGAAAGCATATCTAGAAGATCCTTTATATAGATGGAGTGTATAACAAACTAATAATGAAAGCGATAACTACCTACTAGTGGACCGTTCCGGCCATGTGGAGTTTGTTACGGAGAGTGAGTTGTCATTTGTCATGACCTACTAGCTCGTTAGAGGTCTACAGTAGGAGTTCAGGCAGAACCTTTGCACTCGTATGCAGACTTGCATGTGTCAAGATGAAGAGCTCAAGATTGGCTGAACTTGGAGACTAATTGTTAAGTGGCAAATGATGAACTGCACCTGATAGGGGTCATTATAGTCTGTTGGTGCTTCACTCGATGACCTGAAGAAGTTTGACCGGCTAATCAAGGATAGTTTTCTTTGAAGAAATTCGATCGAAAGAAGCACGACTGGAGGGAGCATGGCTGGAAGGAGTTCGGATGGTAGGAGCACTATTGGAGGGGGTGCAGGGAGCATGCCTGAAAGAAGTTCATCTAGAAGGAGTCTAGTTTGAAGGAGTTCATCTAGGAGTTCAGCAAGAAGGAGTTCGTTTGTCCTCAAAATCCATTATTTGTTAGGGCTGGATGAGTTGGGGCTTCAATGCTAAAAATTCAATTATTCATCCTGAGTCAAAAAGCAAAGTTTATGAAATAGTACTTCTCTTTATTGCCCAAGTTTGTCCCATCGGATTTTAGTATGCCTTGGATAGGTTCTGCAATCAGGGGTTGTTGCTGGGAAGATCGCCAGGTTTCTACAGAATAGAGATCGGCTACTAAGAAATTTGGCGAGGGTTATTTTACTCCCAATAATCCAGAAGATTGGTATACGATTGCTTTCTTATGATAGATGAATCTTGAATCTATAGTATGAAAACACCAGAACAAGAATACAGGTGCTTGTTAAGAACAAGAATACTGAGCATGACCAACTTCGAGCACTCATAAGGAAGTCTACCTTCTAATAGCTATAGTTGTATCTCTGATTCTTTGATCTGAGGTGTATTAGCAGTTCACTTTGAGGGTGTTATAGTTTGACTATACCATAACTCGCTCTCCTAGCCATTTGAAACCTTGAAATATATGTTGGCTATAGCATATTCATTATAGGAATTAGATCACACCAAGATGGGATCTATCAACTTCGGTAGAGGAGTAGTCTTATGGTGATTATAAGATTGAGTCCTAAAGCCCATGGCCATGGAAGTGTGAAATAATATAAAGGAGTTTCTATTAGGGTTTCACATTGGACATGAATCAAGTGATTCAATCATATGACAGGAATCGGGTTTGACGAGTCAACCTTAATTTAATCCTATTGGGACTCATGATGGAAGAACTCAATCACACAATTGGCTGAATTGAGAGATTCATATTTAGTTCTAATGGATTGCCACCATATATTGCTAAGTGTTACTAATGGATTTTAGAATCAATAAGAATTATCTCGATGATCGATGATTCTAATTGGATGAATCAGAAAGAGTTCTAGACCATCGAAAGGTGTTTCAGTGATGTTGATGATGAAGATCACAACATGTCCCATTACCATATAGAATTGAATGTATTAGATCACACAAACAAGGATTTGGGTCTGGATTATATTGATTGGATTCATATAGTCAGGTTGATTTGGATTAGATCTAATTTGGTTCAAGAAAATCATGCTAGCACATGATTGGACCTAACATTCTCCTTTAATGGATTTTTTAATTAGTCTGGACTCAGTAAAATAAGATTTGGCTTGTCCAGATGCCCTATATCGATTTGTCTTGAATTGACTGGATCTTGTCCTAATTAGATTAGATTTTGTCCTGGTCAGATCAACCCTAGTCTTAGTTTTCTCTAAAGAGAATTAGGACAAAGGGGGCACCAAGAGTTGGTGCCCTACCTTTAACCAAGTCTTGCATGTAAGAAAGAAAGGTGAGGGGCATGCGCCCCCTAAATTTCTCTAGGAGGGTGCACCGTAGATGATTTCTAGAGAGAGAAGGGTGCATGGCCATCTCAGGTGTGCATCCCTTGGTGGTTTAGATAAGGGAGAAGTTGTTTGAGTTTGTTTTAGTTCAAATTCCATTTGAACGGGTCAAATGAATTCAAACTGGTTCAAACTCAAAGGGTTTTTTCTTCCTTGTGCCAACACCCTTATCCAGATAAAGTGGCACACATTTTTATGGGCATTTGTGCAACAAAAACCCATGAAAAATCTAAAGAAGGCATAGGGGCTTATAGAGAGTCCTTATGCTTTAGGCAAATTGACCCGAATAATTGCTTAAAGCTTTAGGACTCTAGGTCTCCAATTTTATCTATAAATAGGAGGCTAGGCCAAAGGGTTTGGCAATTCAGTTGTCCCTCCATCTCCATGCCTCCTCTGCCTTATCTGATCCCTCTCTCCCACACCTAATAGTTGGGCCAATCAGTTCCCCGAGCATCAAGGTGCTGTTCGTGAAAGTTTGAGTCAAGGCATTTTCGATCGTGTGTCGATCGGACTACTATCGAAGATTAGATCGAAGGCATAATCAGGAGATCCAATTGTTAATTTTCAAAAATTAGATTCAAAAGGAGAAGACCTCCAGATCTAACCCAAGTGGACACTGGTAGAGGCCAAGCACGTGCATGGCTCAAGTCAAATCTCAGGATAGCAATAGACTTTTGCTGTGAGTAAAAGATTTATTCAAAAGGTGGTATTTCGATACCCAATTTCTAATTTTAGTTTCAAAACTATATAATCATATCTGAGAGCTTCCAAATCTAATTAAATTAGCAAAATATTTTTTAAAATTTTGCTACTTAAACCTAATCCGATCAGGATGATCATGTAGTTCATTCATGTGGATGTCTTCTGGGTTCCTTGAAGCTGCACAAGCATTCGACCTCTACAGATATCTACATAAAGTCTTCAATCTAATCAGAGGCCTGTGACTATATCAGAGTGCTAGCTCTCTTGCAAAAATCATCTCTTGATGGTGTTAGGATAGTCCATCAACTGTGGGACATGAATCACCCACCCAAGATCATCTGTAAGAGATATGGCACCACTTGTTGCTATGGAAAGTAAAAGAAGACAAACAAACACAACCATATATGTGGTTTGGCCCAAGTGTCTACATCGACGGGACATGCAATGCTTTACTATTGAGAAAGAACAATAGAGGAGATACAATCTCAACTCATCAACCCTCTCTCTGAATCTAGAAGCACTCACCCATACAATGCTCCCATAGTAATCCCAAGAAGATCCCCCTCATAGATCTATTGGTCTAGGGTCCTTGACATCCCTAGACAATCTATGAGACTCTCAGCCTCTACATCAAGCCCCAGCCTCTATCCTTAGGCAACCCCACCATTCTAAGACACCCCTGGCTCTCCCTAAGAAGCCCTTGACACTCTCTACTTAGATACCCTCCTCGGCTACTGCACCATCGAGCCTCTCTCAATCTCCATGCCTCCAGGAAAACACTACTATAGCACTCTAATGCTCCTTGCTTTGTCTCTGCACTGCCTAAGAGGTTTTTCTCGAGACTCCTTTACTTTTTAGATCGTCGGGCCTTCTTATAAGTTCTAATCATCTCAATAGCCATCCGATCAGCTTCCACATGCTCTCCTAGCTGTTGGATAACACAATAGCTCCATACACCCCATGAATAGACCTGGTCTATGAGTTAGGAGCTGTAGACCCCATGAAAAGACTCCACTAACATGCCCATGCACTATTCACCATCATGCTATTTGCCCCTATCGAGCAAAATCTATCAGAAGTCGAGCTGGTTCGACTATGTCTCACCCAAGCATTGATTTCTGTCTGCCTGAGAGAGCTAGCTCGAATCTGCCTCAAGCCGACTCAATCTCACCTCGAGCTGGCTCGACTACATATCCAAGCTAGCTTGACTATATATTGGCTAATCTTTCTTATGGCTCCTGAATTTCATTCTTGGCTTATTATGGATCGAATCTTGACATGCCAAATTTCAACATTCTCCACCTTGACTCGATATTCGGCTCCATCTTAAATTTGAGAGCTTCTTGTATGATACTACCTCAGTGTCCTCGAGCTACCGCTTATTGCTCATGGATCAAAAAATATGAGAGTTGAGCTAGGCCACTCAATCCCAAACTAAGTCTCATGCCCAATCCATGTCCACCTAGAGCTCCACCTCACACTGAGCTCCATCCGGCTTCTCCTTGCACATGAGAGCATCTACCTTGATTGTGCCCTTCTTCTAACTTGATTACCACTGCAGCAATCCTTAGAACAACCTAACTCCTCCTGGCTCTAATACCACTGTTAGGATAGATCCATTAACTATGGAACATGGATCACTCACCTAAGATCATCTGTAAGAGATATGGCACCATCTATTGCTATGAAAAGATAGAAGAAATACAACCATATACGTGGTTCGGCCCAAATGCCTATATCCATGGAACATGCAATGCTTCACTATCGAGAAAGAATAATAGAGAAGATATAATCTCAACTCATCAATCCTCTCTCTAAATCTAAAAGCACTCATCCATACAATGCACTCATAATAATACCAAGAAGATCCCCCTCATAGATCTACCAGTCCAGGGTCCTCGATATTTCTGGACACTCTATGAGACTCTCAGCCTCTACATTAAGGCCCAGCCTCTGTCCTTAGGAAACCCCACTGTTCTAGGACACTCCTAGCTTTCTTGATGCTCTTGGTGCATCTTGAGACCCCTGGCTCTTCCTGAGACCTGCTCCTGGTCTTTCTGAAAAGCTCCTGGCACTCTCTATTAAGATACCTTCCTCGGCTCCTACACTATCGAGCCTCTCTCAGCCCCCGTGCCTCTAGGAAGATGCTACTACAGCACTCCAGCCCTCCCTATCTTGTTTCTATGCCGCTTGAGAGGTTTTCCCCGAGACTCCTTTACTTCTCAGGTCGTCAGGCCTTCTTATAAGTCCTAATCATTCCAATAGCCATCTGATCAGCTCTCGCATGCTCTCCTGATCATTGGATAGCACAACAGCTCCATAGACCCTATTGGTGCAGAATTTGGTTGATGTCAGATCAAACTAGAGTGGAAGGGGATGAGGTCACCGTCGGTGACCTACAAAATAAAGTTTCATCCAGAGTCGATGGGTGTAGCTCTGGTAGGACCCTTCGACGGTCAAGTTAGCTCTGACCAACAGAATTGAAGTGCTCAGAGTGGAGTTTGGTAGAGTTTTAAGGAGGAGAAAAGAGTTTCTAGAACCTGGCGTAAGCATATCTAGAAGATCCTTTTTATAGGCGGAGCTTGTTGTAACTGTCTTGATTAATGACTATCGTAACCGTCCTGATCAATGTCGATCGTTATTGACTTGATAAATGCCGATCGTTATTGACTTGATAAATGCCAATCATTATTGTCATGATAAAGACAATTATTATTGTTGTGTAACTATTCAGTAGTAGAATCGCCTGTAGGAATCCATCAATAGTTTGTAAAAAGTTCAACTTCCATAGAAGCTTGGTTGCTGGAGGAGTCCGTAAGGAGTTCGACTTTCATAGAAGCCTGACCGTTGGAGGAGTCCGCAGGGAGTTCGTCCGCTGGGATCTTAAAAGAGCTCGATCGTTGAGGAGTTCGGCCAAGACCCATCTGCTGAAGCTCTTCCATGGCTACCTATTGCATTAGGCTAAGCATCGAACCAGACTTCGATAGGAGCGGGGTTTATCCCCAATAATAGTATAGTTCCCCCACTCTCGAGTTCGAAACTCAAAGGAAGGGAGTACGGAAAGGTGACTGTCGATGTTCACTTCTAGGTTCCATGCTGGTTCAGGTCAAAGCTCAAGGGAGATCCCATTTTCAGCCAAAGTTGAAGTAGATCTCATCTCCTACAGTTGAGGTTAATACGGACGCTTGGGGGAGGTCTGATCTCTAGCCGATGTTGATTCAATTGCTTGGGAGAGATCTTATCTCTCATCGTGGTTGCTTCGGAGGAGATCTTATCTCTTGCGTCCGAGGTTAAAGATCTTTGACCTGCTCATGTTAGGATGAGGTTTGACTTTGCTTGCGTTAGGACAAGATTCTCGTCCTATTCCTAATGGACTATTGGGGAACATGAGGACCGTTGTCAGGGCCTCTCCCTCCATCTCGTCTAAAGTGAATGAGGCCTTCGACTTTCGCATTAGGATGAGGTTCTCCTCCTGTTCCTAACGGGCTATGGGGGCACATAAGGGCCGATGTTAGGGCCTCTCCCTCTATCTCATCTAAGGTGAACAAGGCCTTCGAGCTTGCTCGCGTTAGGATGAGGTTCTCCTCCTATTCCTAACGGGCTGTGGGGCACATAAGGGCCATTGTCAGGGCCTCTCCCCCATCTCGTCTAAAATGAACGAGGCCTTCGACTTTGCTCACGTTAGGATGAGGTTCTCCTCCTATTCCTAATGGACTGTGGGGATACATAAGAGCCATTGTCAGGGCTCTCCCCCCATCCCATTCTAAATGAACGAGGCCTTCGACCTTGCTCGTGTTAGGATGAGGTTCTACTCCTATTCCTAATGGGCCACTTTCGCTCATTTCATTCCTATCATCATGTAGTTCTTGCACCAAAAAGTAATAATGCTGAACGAAGGAGTCTTATCAAAGGTAGTTTACTGGTAATACATCCTCAGGTTTTCTGAGTTCTAAGGTCGGGGAAGCACTATTCCTCCGAGCTCCTTCAGGTGATAAGTTTCGAGCCGGACGACCTCCACCACTTCATACGGACCTTCCCAATTTGGGGTGAACTTCCCTTGGCTCTGAGGCTGAGAGACGGTGGCTTGCCGAAGCACTAGGTCCCCCACTTTGAACGTCTTACCTCTAACTCTGAAGTTGTAGTACTGGGCCACCTTCCATCTGTAGGCTTCCATCCAGATGTGGGCTTCCTCCCTTTTTTCTTCCAATAGGTCAAGGTTAACTCTGAGGTTTGGGGGTTGAGCTGCATGTTGAAGCCCACGACTCATGCAGATGAAAGCTTAAATTTGATCGGGATAACTACCTCCATGCCGAAGGCCAAGGCGAAAGGTGTTTCCCCAGTCGACACCCTTTATGTAGTTCGGTATGCCTAGAGGATGTGGTAGAGTTTGTCCACCTAGGCCCCCTTTGCACTATCGAACCTTGTCTTGATGCCTTGTAGCAGGGTCCGGTTGGTCACCTCAGCTTCCCCATTGGCCTGTGGGTGAGCCACCAATGTGAAGCGGTGGGAGATGTTTAGTCCTTCGCAGAACTCGGTGAACCTCGCCCTAGCGAACTATCATCCATTGTCAATTATAAGAGTTTGGGGCATACCGAACCGACAAACTAGTGACTTCCAGATGAAGTCCTGCACCTTGGCCTCGGTAATCTTCACTAGTGGTTTGACTTTGACTCACTTGGTGAATAGTCGATCATGACCAGGAGGAACTTCTGCTGCTCGGACGCCGTCAGGAAGGGGCCAAGTATGTCCATTCCCCATTATGCAAATGGCCAAGGTGCACTTAGCGGAGCAAGCTCGGAGGTTGGCTATCTTTGTATATTTACGTTCTTTTGACAGCGGTCGTACTTCTTCACATACTCCATTGAATCGTGAAACAAGGTTGGCCAATAGTACCCTTGCCGAAGTAGTCTTTGCGACAGGAACCTGGCTCCTACGTGACTTCTGCAGAGTCCTTCATGCACATCCCAGAGTGCGAGGTCGGCCTCTGAAGGTTGGAGACATCTTAGTAGCGGAAGGGAGTATGACCTCTTATACAACCTTCCTTCATATAAAACGTAGCGGGAGGCTTGATTCCTGAGCTTCCGAGCTTCTTTCGGATCATGAGGAAGGACCCCCTCCTTGAGGTAGGCGACTAACAGGTCAATCCAGCTTGGCTCAAATTTCGTCTGCAGAATGACTTGGGGTTCCTTTATGGTTAGCACTTCAGAGCCTCCAAGAATACTTCTTTGGGAATCTCGGCTAGGGCTGAAGTGGCCAACTTGGAGAGAAGATCGGCTCTTACATTTTTTGTCCTCAAAATTTATCGAATACCGAAACAGTCAAAGGTCGGGGTCAAATCCCTCACCTTCCCAAGGTATCCCACCATACTGTCCTCCCGCGCCTCATAGTTGCCATTAACTTGGCATACCACCAACTGAGAATCACTGTAGACTTGAAGCCAATCTACTTTTAATTCCTTCGCTATTTTTAATCTGACGATCAGTGCTTCATATTTGGTCCCATTGTTGGTCATAGGAAACTCGAAGTATAGTGCGTACTCGACGACGACACCCTCGGGGCTAATTAAGATCAGCCCCACACCAGCTTCATGGAGTTGGACGAGCCATCCACATGCAGAGCCAAAAAGCCTTCGGGGAGGTCGGCACTTTCCTCAGGGAAGTTTGACTGCAATAGCAGGGCATCGATCTCATTCTATTTAGGCTCGACTTCGATTGGAATGGTACATTCTAACACAAAATCCGCCAATATCTAGGCCTTGGTCGATGGCCTGGGCTGGTAGTTGATGTCAAACTTGTTAGATATATGTGCCCTAGAAGCCAGAATTGGCTGACACTTGTAATACACTTCTAGGGGCAAAATTGTAATTTTGACTATAATAAATGGGTTATTTTCTATCACACATGTGTATTTAGTGTCTGTGATACATCCTTTGAGTTAATGGTAATGATAATTCATATTTTCAAGAGTTGAAAATTTAAGACATGAATAATCATTATTAACTCATAAATAGCTCCCGACCATAGGATCATCACGAGGATGATGATTGATCCGGAAGGTTGGTGTACGATCGCTTCTCTTTAGTAGATGAGTCTTGAGTCTACGGTGTGGAGACACCGGAGCGAGAGTACAGGTACTCGTTAGAGAACGAGGGCACTGAGCGTGACCACCTCGAGTAGTCATTAGGGAGTCTACCTTCTCGTCAATGACTGACTCGATGCTGCAGTAGTGTGTCTGGTTCTTTGACCTGAGATGCATCGGCAGTTCACCTTGAGGGTGTTATAGTTTGACTACACCATTACTCGGTCTCCTAGCCATATGGAACCCTGAGGTGTATGTTGGCTATAGACATGTTCATTGTAGGAACTGGATTGCATCAAGATGGAATCTATCTACCTCGGTGGTAGAGGAGTAGCCCTATGATGATCATGAGAATCAAGTCCAGAAGCCCATGGCCATGGCAGAGTGAAATAATAGAAAGAGTTTCTATTTAGATTTTCACATTGGACTCGAATCGAATGATTACATCATATGACAGAGACTAGGGTTTGACGAGTTCACCTTAACCCTAATCTGATCGGGGCTCAAGATAGAAGAACTTAATCACACAGGTAGCTGCACCAAGAGGTTCGCATTCAGCTCTGATGGGTTGCCACCATATACTGCTAGGTGTCACTGGTGGATTTTGGGAGCAATTAGAATGATTTAGATGATCGATCATCTAGCTGTTCGAATCAGAAGAGTTCTGATCCATCGAAAGGAGTTTCGATGATGTCGATGATAGAGATCATGACATATCCCATTACCATACAGAACTGAACCTAACTGGGTCACACAAACAAGGGTTTGAATCTGGTGATCATCAATTGAACTGATCTAGTTCAATTGATCTGAATGAGATTCAATTAGGTTCAAGGAAATTGTGCTAGCACTCGATTGAACCTAACATTTTTCTTTTACTATCATAAATAAGTTGTCCTGTTTGAGCCAAAGGAGTTTGTGCTCAATTAGAGGCCTTCATATGGTCTGACTGGAGGTTGTCCAAGTCAGAATAAGGTTGTCTTATTTTGTAAGACATTACCTGCCATTTTTGGTCACCTGCCATTTCTTGTTCTTTGACTTTGGTCAAAAGTCTACCTTTGACTGGTCAAACGTTGACCATTGACCCTTTGACTTTTGACCACATGTCATGCACCTATTGGAGAGCTGGTGGGGGCCTGTCCCCCTGCCAGAACCTGGCAAGGAGAAGGGCGCACGCCAAGGGTGGCGTGAGCCCAAGTTGGAGGCGCCTAGGAGTCCTTGTTGGACAAGGACTCCATCTCCCTTTTTGGATTCCAATTAGAGTTCTTCTAAGAATCCAACTTTGACTGGTCTTAGGCACCCTCTAAGGAGGAATCCAGGGGACTCTATTCCCACCAATCAGATTTAGATCTGATTTCACAAAGGGTTGTGATTGGTTGGGAGGAAGAGGAGTTGGATCACAGCTTAGTCTATAAATAAGACCCTGCGCCCAACTCAAAGAAATAATCAAGAAAATAATCAAGAAGAATTTCCCACGCCCCAAGGCTGCCTCTCCCCTCCTTCTCCATGCCATAACTCTCTTCTCCCCTTGCTCTCCACGTCCAAAAGTGTTTTGGATTTGGTTGGTGCGATTCAGATCAAGAAAAGGCGATCAAAAGCAAGAAGGCTGCGCTGCTGCAAAGGACGACTGCAGATCTTCAAAAGGAGTTTTGAAGATCCTCCAGATCAGATCCAGATCTGATTTTTGGAGGTGTGATAGAGAAGAAGAGGATCTCCAGATCCAACCCGAGTGGATACCGGTAGAGGCCAGGCGCTTGCGTGGCTAAGATCCAGAACCTTCCGCTGCAATCAGGATCATCTAACAGGGTAATAGGATTACCCAAATCAGGTAAATTAAATTTGATTTAATTTATCTTATTTTATTTTATTTATTAAAATAATAAGAATCAGATCTGAAACATATCAAGATCTGATTAAGATCAAGAGAAAATTTTTGAAATATATCTCTTGATCTAATCAGATCTGGAACGAACCTGGACCGGGAAATCAGGATTTCCCTTCAACTGGTATCAGAGCCATGGTTCTAAAAAGTTTAGATCTGATTTTTAATTTTATTTTAATTAAAAATAATGATTTCAGATGTCACATGAGATGTGATCAGATCTGAAATCAGAAAAATTAAAATTAAATGATTTGGATCTAAGAACATGAAGATATGCATGACTAGTTCTAGAATAGAATAGTTCTATAGAATAGTTTTGCATGTCTTTGATTTAATATGATTAAATCATATTTTAGATCTTCTTATTTACTGTTTTCTGATATTATAAGTGTTATAATAACATCTGATAAACAGCAAATAAAAATTATTTAATTTTAAATATCATATGAGATATGATAGATGCATGACTAGACTAGTTGTAGAATAGTTCTACATAATTGTCTAGATTAGAATTTATTTTGATTAGATCAATTTAAATCTAATTTTTTCAGATTATTATGTGATAATTTAGATCTGAAAACATGCATGATTATGATACATGAGATGTATGCAAAATATGCCATGATTAGATCTAAATTTGTATATGAGATATATGATATAGATCTATAACTGTTTTGTAGTATTGAATGTTTATTGAATGTTCCTGATTAAGGCGTTCCCCTTGGCCGTCCGGTCATAAGAACGAAGAAGGGTTTAAAGGCCCTCTCTTCCCATTCGATGGGGTGTTCTTATGATGTGTAGGGGTGCTGCGCGTTCGTCCTTAATCAGAAACCCAAAAACTTACTTTCTGCAAAACCCTAGATCCTGAAACCCTAGGATTTATTGTGCATATTTTGTTTATGAACCCAACTTAATTAAGAATTAAGTTTATGGAATATTAATTAGGTCTAAAATTGAGAATTTCAGATCTAAGACATATTCATAATACTGGGTTCGGGCTTGGGTAGCTCAATTAGGTCTAAGCGGTTGATCAAACCGAATCAAGAGTTGGTTAGATGGGATCAACAATGCTTAAATTGACCAGCCTAATAGATTAAGTCTGGGTCAAGATCGAGTCACGATCAAGCAAGACCTAATTAGGCTCAGAGGTTAGAGTCTGGATTGTAGGCTAACCCAATTGGTTCTGACTCAACAATTTGGTGTCTAAGGTAAGTTTGGCACACAGACGACCGACTGGTTTTTAATTGGAAGCTACTCGACCTGAATGCGTTCTTGTACGAGTTAACGGCATATTCCTTCCACCGGTCTCACTTACCTGGCCATATCTGTTGACACAGTTCTGATCTGAGGTGGTCAATAATCCGAGCTGACCCATGCCACTAGGTTAGTCATAATTGTTATGACTAAGCCAAGTCTAGTTTAATGAGACCTGAATCAATTCTCCCTAAGAAAAGATTAAGTTCGAGGTCTTCCACCATTGTAGACGTGCGGGCCCTTCCCGGGGTTGATTGTTCTCGGCTGGATACAGTGGCTCAGTTGCACCGGGAAGACGCAACCATGTCTATTAGGCATTGGATGCTATGGGCTGGAGGATGAGTTGGGCTCAATATTCTGGATACGGTGAGAGACCCAATTAGGAACCCAGTCTATGCAAATGGTGGGTCTGACTTAACTAAGGAGTGGATCAATATTTCGGATACGGTGAGATTCATGAATTAGAGACCAAGTTTGGGTGCACCATGATTAGAGAATCATTGAACAAGAGTTGTTCACTCATTGACTAACCCATCACCAATAACTGTTAGGTGAGGTGATGAGTCAGTTGGTGAGACCGCACCACCCACTAGAAATCATCAATCGCGGAGATTTTCGCATCTCTACAGAGGGAGTGTAGGGATCCGAGAAAATAGTGGGAGCTAATTTGT
>QRFJ01001090.1:0-22079 GCA_006176705.1 Cocos nucifera | reverse complement strand
CATTACTCGGTCTCCTAGCCATATGGAACCCTGAGGTGTATGTTGGCTGTGACATGTTCATTGTAGGAACTGGATTGCATCAAGATGGGATCTATCTACCTCGGTGGTAGAGGAGTAGCCCTATGATGATCATGAGAATCAAGTCCTGAAGCCCATGGCCATGGCAGAGTGAAATAATAGAAAGAGTTTCTATTTAGATTTTCACATTGGACTCGAATCGAATGATTACATCATATGACAGAGACTAGGGTTTGACGAGTTCACCTTAACCCTAATCTGATCGGGGCTCAAGATAGAAGAACTGAATCACACAGGTAGCTGCACCAAGAGGTTCGCATTCAGCTCTGATGGGTTGCCACCATATACTGCTAGGTGTCACTGGTGGATTTTGGGAGCAATTAGAATGATTTAGATGATCGATCATTCTAGCTGTTCGAATCAGAAGAGTTCTGATCCATCGAAAGGAGTTTCGATGATGTCGATGATAGAGATCATGACATATCCCATTACCATACAGAACTGAACCTAACTGGGTCACACAAACAAGGGTTTGAATCTGGTGATCATCAATTGAACTAATATAGTTCAATTGATCTGAATGAGATTCAATTAGGTTCAAGGAAATCGTGCTAGCACTCGATTGAACCTAACGTTCTTCTTTTGCTATCATAAATAAGTCGTCCTGTCTGAGCCAAAGGAGTTTGTGCTCAAACAGAAGTCTTCTTATGGTCTGACTGGAGGTTGTCCAAGTCAGAATAGGTTGTCTTATTTGTAAGACATTACCTGCCAATTTTTGGTCACCTGCCATTTCTTGTTCTTTGACTTTGGTCAAAAGTCTACCTTTGACTGGTCAAACGTTGACCATTCACCCTTTGACTTTTGACCACATGTCATGCACCTATTGGAGAGCTGGTGGGGGCTTGTCCCCCTGCCAGAACCTGGCAAGGAGAATGGGCGCACGCCAAGGGTGGCGTGAGCCCAAGTAAGGAGGCGCCTAGGAGTCCTTGTTGGACAAGGACTCCATCTCCCTTTAGGATTCCAATGAGAGTTCTTCTAAGAATCCAGTTTGACTGGTCCAAGGCACTCTCCAAGTAGGAATCCAGGGGACTCTAATCCCACCAATCAGATTTAGATCTGATTTCACAAAGGGTTGTGATTGGTTGGGAGGAAGATGACTTGGATCACGCTTAGTCTATATAAGAGACCCAGCGCCCAAGTGAAAAAATAATCAAGAAATAATCAAGAAGCAATCTTCCCACGCCCCAAGGCTGCCTCTCTCCCCTTTCTCCACGCCATACTCTCATCTCCCCTTGCTCTCCACGTCCAAAAGTGTTTTGGATTTGGATTGGTGCGATTTAGATCAAGAAAAGGAGATCAAAAGCAAGAAGGCTGCGCTGCTGCGAAGAACGACTGCAGATCTTCAAAAGGAGTTTTGAAGATCCTCCAGATCAGATCCAGATCTGATTTTTGGAGGCGTGATAGAGAAGAAGAGGATCTCCAGATCCAGCCCGAGTGGATACCGGTAGAGGCCAGGCGCTTGCGTGGCTTGATCCAGAACCTTCCGCTGCAAACAGGATCATCAACAGGGTAATAGGATTACCCTATTCAGGTAAATTGAATGTGATTTAATTTATCCTTTTCATTTAATTTTTATTATTAAATAAATAAGAATCAGATCTGAAGCATCCCTGATCTGATACAGATCTAAGAGAAAAATTTTTGAAATATATCTCTTGATCTGATCAGATCTGAACGAACCTGGTCAGGGAAATCAGGATTTCCCTTCAAGTGGTATCAGAGCCATGGTTCTAAAAATAGTTTAGATCTGATTTTTAATTTTATTTTAATTAAAAATAACGTGATTTCAGATGTCACATGAGATGTGATCAGATCTGAAATCAGGAAAATTAAAATTAAATGATTTGGATCTAAGAACATGAAGATATGCATGACTAGTTCTAGAATAGAATAGTTCTATAGAATAGTTTTGCATGTCTTTGATTTAATATGATTAAATCATATTTTAGATCTTCTTATTTACTGTTTTCTGATATTATAAGTGTTATAATAACATCTGATAAACAGCAAATAAAAATTATTTAATTTTAAATATCATATGAGATATGATAGATGCATGACTAGACTAGTTGTAGAATAGTTCTACATAATTGTCTAGATTAGAATTTATTTTGATTAGATCAATTTAAATCTAATTTTTCAGATTATTATGTGATAATTTAGATCTGAAAACATGCATGATTATGATACATGAGATGTATGCAAAATATGCCATGGTTAGATCTAAATTTGTATATGAGATATATGATATAGATCTATAACTGTTTTGTAGTATTGAATGTTTATTGAATGTTCCTGATTAAGGCGTTCCCTCTTGGCCGTCCGGTCATAAGAACGAAGAAGGGTTTAAAGGCCCTCTCTTCCCATTCGATGGGGTGTTCTTATGATGTGTAGGGGTGCTGCGCGTTCGTCCTTAATCAGAAACCCAAAAACTTACTTTCTGCAAAACCCTAGATCCTGAAACCCTAGGATTTATTGTGCATATTTTGTTTATGAACCCAACTTAATTAAGAATTAAGTTTATGGAATATTAATTAGGTCTAAAATTGAGAATTTCAGATCTAAGACATATTCATAATACTGGGTTCGGGCTTGGGTAGCTCAATTAGGTCTAAGCGGTTGATCAAACCGAATCAAGAGTTGGTTAGATGGGATCAACAATGCTTAAATTGACCAGCCTAATAGGATTAAGTCTGGGTCAAGATCGAGTCACGATCAAGCAAGACCTAATTAGGCTCAGAGGTTAGAGTCTGGATTGTAGGCTAACCCAATTGGTTCTGACTCAACAATTTGGTGTCTAAGGTAAGTTTGGCACAGACGACCGACTGGTTTTTAATTGGAAGCTACTCGACCTGAATGCGTTCTTGTGTACGAGTTAATGGCATATTCCTTCCACCGGTCTCACTTACCTGGCCATATCTGTTGACACAGTTCTGATCTGAGGTGGTCAATAATCCGAGCTGACCCATGCCACTAGGTTAGTCATAATTGTTATGACTAAGCCAAGTCTAGTTTAATGAGACCTGAATCAATTCTCCCTAAGAAAAGATTAAGTCCGAGGTCTTCCACCATTGTAGACGTGCGGGCCCTTCCCGGGGTTGATTGTTCTCGGCTGGATACAGTGGCTCAGTTGCACCGGGAAGACGCAACCATGTCTATTAGGCATTGGATGCTATGGGCTGGAGGATGAGTTGGGCTCAATATTCCGGATACGGTGAGAGACCCAATTAGGAACCCAGTCTATGCAAATGGTGGGTCTGACTTAACTAAGGAGTGGATCAATATTCCGGATACGGTGAGATTCATGAATTAGAGACCAAGTTTGGGTGCACCATGATTAGAGAATCATTGAACAAGAGTTGTTCACTCATTGGCTAACCCATCACCAATAACTGTTAGGTGAGGTGATGAGTCAGTTGGTGAGACCGCACCACCCACTAGAAATCATCAATCGCGGAGATTTTCGCATCTCTACAGAGGGAGTGTAGGGATCCGAGAAAATAGTGGGAGCTAATTTGTTTAAAAATAAAATCCCTAAACAAATTGGTCAAGTCAAAATTACAGTATCTAACTAGAATCTTTGACTCTCTACAGGAAAATGTCTGCGTCCAACCCACTGGCACGTATCCTAGACACACATAGACTGACTGGACCCAATTATAAAGATTGGCTCAGGAACTACAAAATTGTTTTGGGTTCAGAGAAGTTAACACATGTTTTGGACCAGGACCCTCCCACCTTACCAGCTCGTCCATCCACTGAACAGAGAGCGTCTCTGGAAAAATGGATTGACGAAGACAATAAGGCCAGATACTACATGTTGGGCTCGATGTCTGATGAGCTCCAGCGCCAACATGAAGATATCGGGACTGCTCGCCAAATGTTGGCTCACCTGCAGGAGATGTTTGGTGAACAGAGTCGCGCAGCCAAATATCAAGTCACGAAACGACTTTTTAAGGCTAAGATGCGTGATGGGCAGTCAGTCCAAGATCACTGTCTGACAATGATCAAGGACATGGAAGAGCTTGAGAAGCTCGGTGTGAAGTTGGACTTGGACTTGCAGAATGATATTATTCTGCAATCCTTGACTGATGCATATGGGCAATTCATCATGAATTACCACATGCATAAACTTCAAAATTCCTTGGCCGAGTTGATGAATATGCTGGTTACCGCTGAGCTTTCTATGAAAGGTTCTAAAGGCTCAGTTCTTGCTATGGAACGGACTTCTTCCAAAAGAAAGTCTTATGGAAAGAAAAAGAAGTCTGTGAAAAAGCAAAAGGTAGAAGGATCAAAGAAGAAGAAGGCAGAACCGAAGAAGAAGGTCGATGGCAAAGGAAAGTGTTTCCATTGCAACAGCGACGGCCATTGGAAGCGGAACTGCCCTACTTACCTGGCCACCCTAAAGAACAAGAAGGAAGGTCCTTCTGGAGGTATGCTCGTTATTGAGTCTAACCTTACGGTTTCTTCTGCATCCAGTTGGGTGCTTGACTCTGGATCTAGTGCTCACCTATGCACTTCTATGCAGGGTCTTGAGGATAGCAGGAGGCTGAGGGATGGAGACATGATCCTACGCGTCGGTAATGGAGCAAGAGTTGCTGCAGTAGCCGTGGGAACATACCCTCTTCGATTACCATCTGGTTTAGACTTAGTTTTGAAAGACTGTTATTTTGTGCCTGCAGCTAGCAGGAATTTGATTTCTGTTTCATGCTTAGCACAAGAAGGTTATGTGATCACCTTCTTTAAGGACCATTGTAACATTCTTTATGAAAGAAATAAAATTGCAAATGGTTTCCTTATTAATGGTCTTTATCAGCTACATATTGATGTACCTGTTCTAACTATCGAGCAAAACGTGAATGCCAAACGACCTAGGGATAGTCCAAACGACAGATATCTATGGCACCTGAGATTAGGTCATATAGCAGAAGATAGGATCAACAAATTGGAGAAAAATGGGCTATTGAGTCCATTGACTTCCGAGTCATATCCAACTTGTGAATCTTGTCTTCAAGGCAAAATGACTAAACTCCCTTTTGTTGGACATGGGGAGAGGGCCACAGATCTCCTTGCCCTAGTACATACTGATGTGTGCGGCCCATTCGATGTGCCGGCTAGAGGCAATTTTGTCTACTTCATTACCTTTACCGATGATCTGTCTAGGTATGGGTATGTGTATCTTATGAGACACAAGTCTGAAGCTTTTGAAAAGTTCAAAGAATTTCAGACATGAAGTAGAAAAACAAACTGGAAAACCCATTAAGGTTCTTCGATCAGATCGAGGAGGTGAATACCTTAGCCGGGAATTCCTAGACTATCTTAAGGAAAATGGCATAGTCTCTCAATGGACTCCACCAGGAACACCTCAACTCAACGGGGTTTCAGAACGGAGAAATCGGACCTCTATTGGATATGGTTCGATCCATGATGAGCTTCACAGACCTCCCAGATTTTCTTTGGGGACATTCATTATTAACTTCAATTCTATCTACTGAATAGGGTTCCCTCTAAAACCGTTCCTACCACACCGTATGAGATATGGCACGGTAAGAAACCAAGTCTGAGTCATCTCAGAATTTGGGGTTGTCCGGCTCATGTCAAAAGACAACAAGCGGACAAGTTAGAGTTTAGGTCCTTTAGAGCTCGATTCATAGGATATCCTAAAGAGTCATTAGGATACTATTTCTACATTCCAGAAGACCACAATGTGATTGTGAGTCGACATGCCATATTTCTTGAAAAATAGTTTATTCAAGATAGTGGCATTGGAAAGCAGATTAAGCTTGATGAGAAAGTCTCACAAGCAGAAAGAGCTAAGGACCAAGTGGAACCAAATCAGGTTGAGCCAATAAGAACACTACCTCCTCCACCTCGTAGATCGGAAAGAGTTTCCCGTCCCCCTGAAAGATACTTAGGTATTATTTCAGAGGATGTAGAGGAAATGTTCCTCATAGGTAATGGTGCTCATGGTGATGATCCCAAAACCTACAACGAGGCGATATCAGATATCGACTCCGAGAAATGGCTTGAGGCAATGAAGTCAGAGATCGACTCGATGCACTCAAACCAAGTCTGGACCTTGGTAGATCCACCAGAAGGTATAGTACCTATTGGGATGTAAATGGATCTTCAAGAGAAAGATTGGTGCAGATGGGAATGTGGAGACATTCAAGGCTAGACTAGTGGCAAAAGGTTATAGTCAACGTGAAGGCATTGACTATCAGGATACCTTTTCCCCAGTGGCTATGCTAAAATCCATCCGCACATTGCTTGCTGTTGCAGCCTATTTCGATTATGAAATATGGCAAATGGACGTGAAAACGGCATTCCTAAATGGATATCTTGAGGAAGATATCTATATGGAACAGCCACTAGGTTTCACATCCAGTGATACTGATCACAAGGTTTGCAAGCTGCAAAGGTCCATATATGGACTTAAGCAAGCATCTCGGAGCTGGAACACTCGTTTTCAATGATGTGATCAAAAAGTTTGGTTTCATCAAAAACGAAGAGGAACCATGTGTTTTCAAAAGGGTCAGTGGGAGCGCTGTTGTCTTCCTCGTATTGTACGTGGATGACATCCTCCTTATTGGGAATGATATTCCCATGTTGACATCAGTCAAGATGTGGTTGTCTAAGGAATTCTCCATGAAAGACCTAGGTGAAGCATCCTTTATTCTAGGAATTAAGGTCTATAGGGATAGACCGAATAGGATGCTAGGACTTTCACAGAAGATGTACATAGAGGAAGTACTAAAGAGGTTTAGTATGGAAAACTCTAAGAGGGGATTAATACCCTTCAGACATGGTATTCATCTTTCCAAGAAGATGTGCCCCAGCACACCTGAGGAAATAGAACGCATGAGCAAGATCCCTTATGCTTCTGCAATAGGGAGCCTCATGTATGCCATGCTATGTACACGACCTGATATAGCCCATGCTGTGAGTGTCACAAGCAGATATCAGTCAAATCCAGGTGAAGAACACTGGACTTCTGTGAAATGTATCCTTAAGTACTTGAGAAGAACTAAGGATATGATGTTGGTCTTTGGTAATGGAGAACTCCTGGTCCAGGGATACACAGACTCGGACTTCATGTCCGATATAGATGATCGAAAGTCGACATCTGGAAGTCTGTTTGTGTGCAATGGTGGAGCTGTCAGCTGGAAGAGTTCCAAGCAAACTGTGATAGCAGATTCCACCATGGAAGCAGAATATATAGCTGCATCAGAGGCTGCAAAGGAAGCGTTCTGGTACAAGAAGTTTGCTGCAGAAATTGGAGTAATGCCATCAGATGCCATTCCTCTTTACTGCGACAACAATGGCGCCATAGCCCTTGCTAAGGAGCCGAGGTCTCACCAGAAGTCCAAGCACATTGAGCGGCGATATCATCTCATCCGCGATTACCTTGAGAAAGGTTACGTTGAGGTCAAGAGAGTCAACTCCACAGATAATGTGGCAGACCCACTTACAAAGCCGTTGGGCCAGCAGAAGATCGAAGCCCACCTTGAGAAGATGGGACTTAGACTTGTAGCCAATTGGCTTTAGGACAAGTGGGAGATTGTTAGATATATGTGCCCTAGAAGCCAGAATTGGCTGACACTTGTAATACACTTCTAGGGGCAAAATTGTAATTTTGACTATAATTAATGAAATGGGTTATTTTCTATCACACATGTGTATTTAGTGTCTGTGATACATCCTTTGAGTTAATGGTAATGATAATTCATATTTTCAAGAGTTGAAAATTTAAGACATGAATAATCATTATTAACTCATAAACAGCTCCCGACCATAGGATCATCACGAGGATGGTGATTGATCCGGAAGGTTGGTGTACGATCGCTTCTCTTTAGTAGATGAGTCTTGAGTCTACGGTGTGGAGACACCGGAGCGAGAGTACAGGTACTCGTTAGAGAACGAGGGCACTGAGCGTGACCACCTCGAGTAGTCATTAGGGAGTCTACCTTCTCGTCAATGACTGACTCGATGCTGCAGTAGTGTGTCTGGTTCTTTGACCTGAGATGCATCGGCAGTTCACCTTGAGGGTGTTATAGTTTGACTACACCATTACTCGGTCTCCTAGCCATATGGAACCCTGAGGTGTATGTTGGCTGTGACATGTTCATTGTAGGAACTGGATTGCATCAAGATGGGATCTATCTACCTCGGTGGTAGAGGAGTAGCCCTATGATGATCATGAGAATCAAGTCCTGAAGCCCATGGCCATGGCAGAGTGAAATAATAGAAAGAGTTTCTATTTAGATTTTCACATTGGACTCGAATCGAATGATTACATCATATGACAGAGACTAGGGTTTGACGAGTTCACCTTAACCCTAATCTGATCGGGGCTCAAGATAGAAGAACTGAATCACACAGGTAGCTGCACCAAGAGGTTCGCATTCAGCTCTGATGGGTTGCCACCATATACTGCTAGGTGTCACTGGTGGATTTTGGGAGCAATTAGAATGATTTAGATGATCGATCATTCTAGCTGTTCGAATCAGAAGAGTTCTGATCCATCGAAAGGAGTTTCGATGATGTCGATGATAGAGATCATGACATATCCCATTACCATACAGAACTGAACCTAACTGGGTCACACAAACAAGGGTTTGAATCTGGTGATCATCAATTGAACTGATCTAGTTCAATTGATCTGAATGAGATTCAATTAGGTTCAAGGAAATCGTGCTAGCACTCGATTGAACCTAACGTTCTTCTTTTGCTATCATAAATAAGTTCGTCCTGTCTGAGCCAAAGGAGTTTGTGCTCAAACAGAAGGTCTTCTTATGGTCTGACTGGAGGTTGTCCAAGTCAGAATAGGTTGTCTTATTTGTAAGACATTACCTGCCATTTTTGGTCACCTGCCATTTCTTGTTCTTTGACTTTGGTCAAAAGTCTACCTTTGACTGGTCAAACGTTGACCATTCACCCTTTGACTTTTGACCACATGTCATGCACCTATTGGAGAGCTGGTGGGGGCTTGTCCCCCTGCCAGAACCTGGCAAGGAGAAGGGCGCACGCCAAGGGTGGCGTGAGCCCAAGTAGGAGGCGCCTAGGAGTCCTTGTTGGACAAGGACTCCATCTCCCTTTAGGATTCCAATGAGAGTTCTTCTAAGAATCCAGTTTGACTGGTCCAAGGCACTCTCCAAGTAGGAATCCAGGGGACTCTAATCCCACCAATCAGATTTAGATCTGATTTCACAAAGGGTTGTGATTGGTTGGGAGGAAGATGACTTGGATCACGCTTAGTCTATATAAGAGACCCAGCGCCCAAGTGAAAAAATAATCAAAAAATAATCAAGAAGCAATCTTCCCACGCCCCAAGGCTGCCTCTCTCCCCTTTCTCCACGCCATACTCTCATCTCCCCTTGCTCTCCACGTCCAAAAGTGTTTTGGATTTGGATTGGTGCGATTTAGATCAAGAAAAGGAGATCAAAAGCAAGAAGGCTGCGCTGCTGCGAAGAACGACTGCAGATCTTCAAAAGGAGTTTTGAAGATCCTCCAGATCAGATCCAGATCTGATTTTTGGAGGCGTGATAGAGAAGAAGAGGATCTCCAGATCCAGCCCGAGTGGATACCGGTAGAGGCCAGGCGCTTGCGTGGCTAAGATCCAGAACCTTCCGCTGCAAACAGGATCATCAACAGGGTAATAGGATTACCCTATTCAGGTAAATTGAATGTGATTTAATTTATCCTTTTCATTTTATTTATTATTAAATAAATAAGAATCAGATCTGAAGCATCCCTGATCTGATACAGATCTAAGAGAAAAATTTTTGAAATATATCTCTTGATCTGATCAGATCTGAACGAACCTGGTCAGGGAAATCAGGATTTCCCTTCAAAACTACCGATATGGTTGGAATTGTCGGGAACTTTTCCATAAATTTTCCCAGGAGTCATTAAAAAACTTTTTAATGGTTCCTCCAAACCCACTGAACCATCGATTTTCTCTTGACAGATGGCAGGGCCACTGTGGAGATAGCTAGGTACAGAAATAATTCCTCTCTAGGTTTGGGCTTTGCCAGGAATGGGGATGAGCTGAGGTAGTTTTTAGTTTCCTCGAATGCCTGTTGGCACTCCACTATCCAGCAGAAGTTCTTTGGTTGCTTGAGAACTTGGAAGAAGGGCACACATCGTTCGGCCAACCTAGAGACAAAATGGTTTAGGGATGCTACCTTTTTGATCAGGCGCTGAACTTCTTTGATCATTTTTGGGGTGGTCATCTCCTGAATGGATCAAATTTTCTTGGGATTTGCTTCAATCCCGCATCTTGACACCACGAACCCCAGAAACTTTTCTGAGGTCACGTCAAAGGCGTACTTGATCGGATTCAGTTTCATCTTGTGCTTCCTGAGTGCACCGAAGGCCTCTTTAAGGTCGGCGAGGTGGTCTATTGAAGCTCGACTTTTGACGAGCATATCATCCACATACACCTCCATGTTGCGGTCGATCTGATCCTTAAAGATCTTATTGACCAAATGTTGGTACGTAGCCCCTGCATTTTTTAGCCTAAAGGATATAACCCTGCAATAATAAAGACCACGGTCAGTAATAAAAGCGGTCTTCTCTTCATCCTCAGGCACCATCCAAATCTTGTTATAACCAGAGAAGGCGTCCATGAAGGTGAGAAGCTCGTAGCACAAAGTCGTATCCACTAGTTGATCAATCCTATGTAGAGGATAACTGTCTTTTCGATAGGCCTTGTTTAGCTTTTTGAAGTCAATGCACATCCTCCACTTATTGTTCGCCTTTTTGATGAGGACCACATTTGAGTCTCAGGTTGGATAATTAATCTTTCGAATGAATCCGGCTTTGAGGAGCTTGTCTACTTCTTCGGTGATTGCTTTCTACCTCTTCGGGACGTGGTGGCACATCTTTTCTTTTATCGATCGATGCCTCGGGTCGATGGCCAGTCGATGTTCTAGGACCTCGATGTCAATCCTTGGCATATTTGCTGAGGTTCAGGAAAAGACGTCCGCATTTCTTCTGAGGAAGGTAATGAGTTGCTCTCAAACTTCGTCTGCCAAGTTAGAGCCGATCTGCATTGCATGCTTGACGTTCCCATCGTCTAAGGGCACAGAGATGAGGTCCTCCATAGGCTCGCCCCATTCTTTAGTGAGATCATCTCGAACATCCAATTCATCAACAAGATAAGAGCTGGACTACTCTCCCTTATGTAGGGCGACCGAGTAGCAGTGCCTCGCCAAAGCTTGGTCTCCCCTGACCTCTCTGATCCCATGACTTATTAAAAATTTCATCTTCAAATAATAGATCGACACCACCGTCCAAAGTGCATTTAGACCAAGTCGGCCAAAAATGGCATTGTAGGTGGACGGAGTTCTCACGACTAAAAAATTGACTTGCGCTTTGGTCAGTTTCGAGCGTTGCCCTGCTGTCACAACCAAAGTTATTATGCCCTCAACTGGTATGGCATTGTCGATGAATCCTATCAGTGGAGAGTTCATAGGCCCCAAGTAGCCATCGGGTAAGAACATTTTTGAGAAGGCATCGTAAAACAACACATCGACCGAACTTCCATTGTCCACTAAAATGCGGCATACATCATAATCGACAATGTTTAAAGAGATTACAACCACGTCGTTGTGCAAAAATTGGACCCCCTGGGCATCCACCTCGGTAAAGGTCATAGGTTCCTCGGTCCTCTATTTCTTCACCGGTCCTTCAGATCTGCTTGCCTCTTCTTATTGAAGTCCCCTCGAGATTGTATTGATGACACCAAGAGGCGGCCGATCTTCTTGGTCCTCCCCCCTAGGTGGTAGCACTCTCGGCCGATCCTCTCATCCTTTAGGCCATCTTCATAGGAATCGGCCAAGTCTACCTCGCCTGACGAGCTCTTTGATCTCGTCCTGGAGTTGGATGCACTCCTCAGTATCATGGCCGTGGTCACGGTGATAAAGGCAGAACTTATTGGGATTACATTTGCTGGGGTGGGAACGCATCCTCTCAGGTCTCGAAAGTTGTTTTCTGATTTCCATCAGCACTTGGGTCTTCGGAGCGTTAAGGGGGGCGTAGTTGTGAAATCTCCATTGGGGAGAACCTCGATGCTAGGGAGAACCTCAATGTCGGGGAGAACCTTGGTGCATCCTCCTGTCGGGGCTTCCCCACCTTCGAGCCCGAGGGAGAGTTTGGGCTTGACTGTGCCCAGAAGGAGTTCGGGAATGTGGCCGAACTTTACTCGGCTTTCCTTCTTTGGTGGGCCTACCCGGCTCGCCGACTTGCCGCTCACCATCGACCTCATCATCTTTTGTCTTGAAGGCCTCCTCAGTCTGGGCATAACCTTCAACCCAAGCTAGCATGTCCGCAAAATCTCTAGGATATTTCTTTTCTAAGGAGAATAGCAAGTCATTCTTTTGAAGGCTGTCCTTGAGCGCAGCCATTGCAACGGACTGGTCTAGGTCTCGGACCTCCAAAATCATGGTGTTAAACTAGATGATATAAGTCCGAATGGATTCTCCTTGCTTCTGCTTGACATTCATCAGGAAATCTGAACTTCGATGCGGATGCCGACTACTGATGAAGTAGGCTGCGAACTGCTGGCTCATCTGATCAAACGATAAGATGGTGCTCGGCTTAAGCATCGAGTACCAGTTCCTGATAGCTCCCTTAAGGGTCGAGGGAAAAGCCCATCACAAAATAGCGTCTGGTGCACCATGGAGCAACATCATCATCCAAAAGGCTTTCAGGTGATCGATTGGATTGGTGGTCCCATCGTAACTTTCAAACTATGGGAGCTTGAAGTTTGGTAAGATTGGCTCCTGCATAATTTTTTGCAAAAAGGGAGGGTCAGCACAAACGTCATTACCATGAGAGGAGGGATTGTGATAGAGTTCTTCGATCCATCGGCTCATTTCTAAGAGCCTTTGATCCAAGAGATCTTCACGATCTTTGATCTCTAAGGTTTTCTGGTAGAATAGGTGTGAAGCTTCCTCCTGGGTTGAGTCATGGTCCGAGCAGGGGCCTTCCCTCCTCTACTTCTCCCTTCCCAGGATCGGAGGTCGGGTAGCCCAAGTTGGCCATTCCTAGATCGGATCATAGGGCTCTAAAGAATTTTGCGTCGGTTGATCCGGTGCTGGGGCCTGTTGGTGCATGGCCTGCACTACTTGTATCGCCTCTGTGAGGCCACGAACCTGCTGGATGAGCTGGTTGAACTGCTCCACATCCACCGCAGCTACAGATAGAACCTGGGTTGTCGAGGCTGGAGTAGGAGCGGATGGATCTGAGTGAGATTGGACCGCGGAGGTCGTTGATCGTCGGGTCGAAGCTCTCCTAGGAGGCTTTTTTTTGGACGAACATTAGATCGCTGTTGAGCACTCCTTTAAGATTGAGGGAACCTCAAGAACAGAATCCTTCTTCTAGTGCCAAATATGTTAGTGCAAAATTTGGTTGACGTTGGATCAAACTGGAGTGGAAGGGGATGAGGTTGCCGCTGGTGATCTGCAAAACAAAGTCCCATTTGGAGTCGGTGGAGGTAGCTCCAGTAGGACCCTCCGACGGTCAAGTTAGCTCTGGCCAACAGAAATGAAGTGCTCGGTGTGGAATTTGGCAGAGTTTTGAGGAGGAGAGAAGAGTTTTTAGAATCTAGCGTAAGCATATTTGGAGGGTCTTTTTTATACGTAAAGCTTGATGTAACTGTCTTGATTAATGACTGTCGTAACCATCCTGATCAATGCCGATCATTATTGACTTGATAAATGCTAATCGTTATTGACTTGATAAATGCCGATCGTTATTGTCATGATAAATGACAATCATTATTGTTTTGTAACCATTCAGTAGTGGAATCACCTGTAGGAATCTGTCAACAGTCTGTAAAGAGTTCAGCTTTCGTAGAAGCCCGACTGCTGAAGGTGTGCACAAGGAGTTCCACTTCTGTAGAAGTCTAACTGCTGGAGGAGTCTGCAAGGAGTTCGTTCACTGGGATCTTAAAAGATTTCGGTCGCTGAGAAGTTTGGCCAAGATCTGTCCGCTGAAGCTCTTCCATGGCTACCTGTTGCATTAGGCTAAGCATCGAACCGAATTTCGGCAGGAGCGGGATTTATCCCCAACAATAGACCCCATGAATAGACCTGGTCTATGAGTTAAGGACTATAGACCCCATGAAAAGATTTTCACTTGCATGTCCGTGCACTGCTCGCCATCATGCTATTCACCTCCATTGAGCTAGCTCCATCAGAAGCCAAGCTGGCTCGACTGCATTTCACCTAAGCACTGGTTTCTATCCACCTAAGAGAGCTGGCTCACATCCACCTCGAGCTGGCTCAATCTCACTCCAAGCTGGCTCGATTGCGTATTCGAGCCAGTCTGATTATATGTTGGCTGATCTTTCTCACAGTTCTTGAATCTCATACTTGGCTTATCATGGACCGAATCTCCAGGTGCCAGATTCCAACATATAGTTGATGCAGATCTTCTTCATCTCTTTCAGCCCCTCTCAGAGAAGAAGGAGAAGAAGGAAAGGAGGAAGAGTATGAAGAGGAAGAAGGATGAGGACAAACTCTTTTTGTAACACCTTACCCATAAATCCGGAATGAAGGTACCACACCCCACCCTTATCTAAGGGTAAAGGGGATTCAAGGCAGAACTATACTATCATTAAATAACCGGCTCTTATTATATTTGATCAAATCAGTAATCCACAACACAAGCATTTCATTTTAAACTTTTGAATTTGCTAAACAATTATCTCGACTTACCTCATCAATTTACAAAAAAAACTAGGCATCTTATTTATAACTATCCTCTATACAAGTCATACCAAAAGCAAAGTATATTAACAATTTTTGATCCCACAACTTAACCATATAATACAAGTCACACCTAATATAACATACTAATTATATAAGCAAACTCAAGGCTCTTTTACATGACCAACACTACAAAACCTCCTCTAGTAGAAATGCTGATACACATGCTGAGACATTCTTCTAAGCTATGATACTCCAAAACTACAGTTCAAAAGAGTGAGGGGTAAGACTTGGGAAGTCTTAGTGAGTGATTAATCAATCTAACAATGGAGAAAATAGAAAAGTATAGCATAATATTCACTGTCATAACATATTACTTATGTTTCTAATGTACTTTCAGATTAAACTAAACCAAATAAGAGCAAAACCATAATTAAATCACTTTACTAAAAGCTAAAATAAATTTGCTGAGCTAATAAAATCTGCTGAATTGAAAGAAATCTACTGACTTATAACAAACCACTTTTTCATTGTTAAATAATGTTGTTGGCTATGTCCGACCACCCTCAGCGCATCCCTACCATGGGTAGTTAACATTGTATGAATGCTGTTGATAAAGCCCCATTAGGCATTTTGATACACTACCAAGCCTTACTTGAAAATTCTGATACACTACTGAACCCACCAAACTTTCTAATACATTGATCACAAGGAGGTGCTGGCTTATTTATGTTACATGACATGCCAAGCTATGCATTCTTTTAAAAGCTAATAATAAATAAACTTTTAAATACTGATAAGCTGATTTAAACGAGTTCCAAATAGGATATAAACTAAGTATCAAAAATAGTTGCTCATATTCTTGTTTCCATGCTTGCATATATATATATATATATATATATATATATATATATATATATATATATATATATATATATATATATATATATATATATATATATATATATCGGCTTAATAATAACAAAAATTAACTTGCTTTTAAAATGAATACCTTTTATAGCTAGACATAAGAAAAAAATACCAAAGCTAGATAGGAAAATCCACTCATCTCTTGCTAGCTAGTTATTTTACTACTTTGATATTTGACTTACTTAAAGCACCTTTTTTCCAATTCTTTTCTTCTTCTCAATGACTAAAATTCTACTACTCTCAAAACAGATTTTCCTTCTTCTCAAAATCAGCTACTTTTCTCCTTTGATCTAATCCTTCACCAAACACCTCTTCCTAACTAATTTCTCTTTGATTGCTAACTAGAAATAGGACCTTCTCTAGCTCTCTTCTCTCCTCTATTCTTTTTGAATAAGTTAAAAACTAAAACAACAAACAAAGGGACCGGTGGCCTTGTGCTTTGGAAAATAATAAACTAGGAAAAAGATTTGCTAGTTGTCATTCCATAGAGATTCCACCCAATTACAAACTTGCTAGATGTTGCCCTAATGATTTTCTAGCTATTTATTAATGTCCTCAAGCTTCTCATTCATGTCATGAAAAATTATTTTAAAAACATCACTTAAAAACTTCTCGATTAAAACCCACTCCCAGAATTTTTCATGATTAGGGTCGATACCTTTGAAAAACAAGTTGACACCTACACAATAGGTTGTCCCCCAAGTCAGCCTCTCCTCAAATAGGTCACCTCCTAGATCGAACCCTATAGAAACTAGTTGACACTTTTCAAAAGCAGGTTGACTCCAAAGTGCCACTACAGATTTTTCTGAAACTTTCTCTCTACTTTTCTAAGATAGTGTTGATACCTTTTTGGAACATGTTGACCCCTTCCTTTGGGTTTTATTGAAAACTCTCTCTTATGCTTTCTTCAAAGTATTACCTATCCTAAGTTCAATAACTACCAAGATTTAACTTAAATGCCATCATTCTTGATCCCATTTCTCAACCACTTTCTTTTATAACTAGAAATTAAATTTTGTGCTTCATGACAACTATTTAAATAAATATTCTTTTACTCAAGTATACCATAAATGAATTGCTAATGCTAGATTGAAATTTCTTAAATTATCATTTAGTTAGTCTAGGATGTTACATTCTTCCCTCCTTTTAATAAATTTCATCCTCGAAATTTGCACTTTCTACTTTAAGTACCTTTCAAATAACCTAATGCTCAAATAAACTTAAGTTAGCATATTCCCATTCATCAAATATACTTGTTTCAAATCATACTAAACTCATACCTTTATTGACTCATCCTTTCCTCCTAACTTCAGTTTTCTCTAGAAGAAGATCCTGTATCCGGAGGAAGTCCTTCTCTCAATCTTCTTACTTGCTAACCCAAGACTAAACATTGATCAAGACATCTTCTATTCATATCACTTACTCTTTCATAATCCCATTATAGTTACTAAAGCTCGGCACTTACAACATTATACTTTAATCTTACTCTTTGAAAAGAATGCTTATACTCTTTCATATCCTCAAAATTTACATCTCGAACTTCAAAATTAAAATAATGCTTTAAATTATTCCAAGCATAGACTGCTACTTGTTCTTCTGATTTCTATTGCTCCACATCTAGAGGATCCATTGATCTAAAAGTTTAATTGGGCTACTCCCCTCTATTAATGGTTATCTCTACATATGCTCTCACATACCTTCCTTTCCATTCTTTCACTTTATAAACCAGATCTGGAAGTCCCAATTCTTTTGTAATTTTAGCTAGAATAATCTTCTGAGATATACCAATTACATTCATGATCTACAATTAATATTCCAAATCAATTAACAACATAAAAAAAATTTGTTAAGTAATATTCACATTGCACATGCCAACATCATCATAACATCTACGGTCATCTTATCTTCTTTTAACTGAAAACCTTAGATTTTAAGCTTACAAATTCTGAAACTTTCAACATACTTCAATCCTTAAAAATTATCATCTGGTTCTCTTATTCACCAATATTCATTAAATCATACCAACACATATTTCACTTAAATGCACACTTAGCACAAGCAGGGAACATAACAATGCACATACTTCACTTATTTCAAAAACTATCAACACTATAAACATACTCACTCAACTCATGCTTATTAACCAAATACTCAATTAATCAAGATATAGAACTACTAATAGTTCATGGTATCACAAGAAATTACATCTCAATTCAAATTAGAATATTTAGATCATAACTGCTTTTCATTTTAAGAGTAACTTACATCCCTTGTTGTCCTTCTTGCTTCGACTTATCTTGTTCATGGGTACAAGTCCCCACTTTACTTGCTTGCATACTAGTAAGTGAATCATTAGACTTGGATGGGAAACTTTTAACTAGAGCTTTATTTGGATAATTTCCTCTCTTATGACCCACCAGTCCACACTGATAACATCCTCTAGATCCTTTTCTATATTCTCCCAAATAAAACTTTCCACAATTGGAGCACTAAGGAATCTGATTTAATGAAATAGCAGCTGGATTAGTATTCCTACTAGAATTACTCTAGAATTCCCTTGCTCCAATTTCTTTAGCTTTTTTATGACTTCTTTCTACATTTGCATCTTATGATTGAAAGTCAAAATAGAAGCTACAGCAGTAGTAACTATCTAAGTACTTATAAATTTCTACAGTCCAAGAGTAGGTACATGCACTTGAGGTGAAGGTGCTATTACTAGGGTATCATATGAAGACTCATGAACATACTCATACAACCGTAAAACCTCTATCTCTGCCCTTAAAGTAGAAGGTGAAGCACTGGATAACCTCTTATGAGGTTGGCTACCTTCATCAACTCCTTTTGATCTATCCTAGCCTCAGTCTCAACCCCTATGTGAGACTCATCCTCGGCCATCATCTCTTACTGGTAATTGATCTCCATCAAACCCTGACCTTATCTGAACCATCTTCCTACAAAATGCACTTGATTTAATCAAATTTCTCAACCTCTAAAATAACCCTACTAACATGTGAGTCTCAAAAGAGAACATCCAAATTGAAACATAACTTTAGAAATAAATGTTGCTGAAAAGAGCCTTTAAAGACATTGAATCAGTTTATCAATCAATCTGGTCATCTTCAAAACCACTTGACCCACATTATATTGGTTACTAAACAATCCAAATGAACCAATTATAATATGCATAAGTCCACATATACCTTTAATAACTCAACAAATTGCCCATCCTTACTTCTTAAATTTTGATATTTTTCCATCACATCTTCACACATCTCTAGTGATTAGAATATCAAGTCTTAATCCCAACCATAGCTCTAACCTAGGTCCATCACTATCAATCATAAATCTTTGCTGATATCCACTAACCATAGACCATTTCTTATCCCTACTGATTATAAACCTTTGCTCATCTCTATTAACTACTAAACCTTACTTTGATACCAAATATGTAACACCCCAGCCATAAATTTGGAATGAAGGTGCCACACCCCACCCTTATCTAAGGGCAAAGGGGATTCTAGGCTATAGCTAAGCGAAACTATACTATCATTAAATAACCAGCTCTTATTATATTCCATCAAACTTGTAATCCACAACACAAGCATTTCATTTTAAACTTTTGAATTTGCTAAACAATTATCTCGACGTAGCTCATCAATTTACAAAACAAACTTGGCATCTTATTTATAACCATCCTTTGCCCAAGTCATACCAAAAGCAAAGCATATTTACAATTTCTAATCCCACAAGTTAACCATATAATACAAGTCACACCTAATACAACATACTAATTATATAAGCAAACTCAAGGCTCTTTTACAAGACCAACACTACGAAACCTCCTATAGTAGAAATGCTGATACACATGCTAAGACATTCTTCTAAGCTATGATACTCCAAAACTACAGTTCAAAAGAGTGAGGGGTGAGACTTCGGAAGTCTTAGTGAGTAATTAATCAATCTAACAATGAAGAAAATAGGAAAGTATAGCTGCAATATTCACTATCATAACATATTACTTATGTTTCTAATATACTTTTAGATTAAAATAAACCAAATAAGAACAAAATCACAAATAAATCACTTTACTAAAAGAAAGCTTTACCGAGCTAAAATAAATTTGCTAAGCTGATAAAATCTACCGAATTGAAAGAAATGTATTGAGCTATAATAAATCACTTTTTTCTTGTTAAATAATGCTATTGGCTATTGCCGACTACCTCCAGTGCACCCCTACCATTGGTAGTCAACACATAGTATGAATGCAATTGATAAATCCCCACCAGGCATTCTAATACACTGCCATGCCCCATTTGGGCATTCTGATACACTATTAAATCCCACAAAACATTCTGATACATTGATCACAAAGAGGTGCTGGCTTATTTATGCTATATGACATGTCATGCTACGCATTCTTTTAAAAGCTAATACTAAATAAACTTTCAAATACTGATAAGCTAATTTAAACAAGTTCCAAACAAGATATAAAATAAGTATTAAAAATAGTTGCTCAAATTCCTATTTCCATGCTTGTATATATATATCAGATGAATAATAACAAAAAATTAACTTGCTTTTAAAATGAATACCTTTCATAGCCAGACATAAAAAAGAAAATACCAAAGCTAGATAAAAATATCTACTCACCTCTTGCTAGTTGATATTTGACTTACTTAAAACACTTTTTTTTCAATTCTTTTCTTCTCCTCAATGACTAAAATTCTACTGCTCTCAAAATAAATTTTCCTTCTTCTCCAAATTAGCTACTTTTCTCTTTGATCTAATCCTTCACCAAACTGAAGGGAAATCCTTATTTCCCGGTCTAGGTTCGTCCAGATCTGATTAGATCAAGAGATATATTTCAAAAATTTTCTCTTGATCTTAATCAGATCTTGATATGTTTCAGATCTGATTCTTATTATTTTAATAAATAAAATAAAATAAGATAAATTAAATCAAATTTAATTTACCTGATTTGGGTAATCCTATTATCCTGTAGATGATCCTGATTGCAGCGGAAGGTTCTGGATCTTAGCCACGCAAGCGCCTGGCCTCTACCGGTATCCACTCGGGTTGGATCTGGAGATCCTCTTCTTCTCTATCACACCTCCAAAAAATCAGATCTTGATCTGATCTGGAGGATCTTCAAAACTCTTTTGAAGATCTGCAGTCGTCCTTTTGCAGCAGCGCAGCCTTCTTGCTTTTGATCGCCTTTCCTTGATCTGAATCGCACCAAACTAAGTCCAAAACACCTTTTGGACGTGGAGAGCAAGGAGGAGAAGAGACTATGGCATGGAGAAGGAGGGGAGAGGCAGCCTTGGGGCGTATCTAATAGCATTGGAATTAGGGTTGGGCGCAGGGTCTTATTTATAGACCTCTTGTGATCCAACTCCTCTTCCTCTCAACCAATCACAACCCTTTGTGAAATCAGATCTAAATCTGATTGGTTGGAATAGAGACCCCTGGATTCCTCCTTAGAGGGCGCCTAAGACCAGTCAAACTGGATTCTTAGTAGAACTCTGATTGGAATCCAAAAGGGAGGTGGAGTCCTTGTCCAACAAGGACTCCTAGGCGCCTCCTACTTGGGCTCACGCCACCCTTGGCGTGCGCCCTTCTCCTTGCCAGGTTCTGGCAGGGGGACAGGCCCCCACCAGCTCTCCAATAGGTGCATGACATGTGGTCAAAAGTCAAAGGGTGAATGGTCAACGTTTGACCAGTCAAAGGTAGACTTTTGACCAAAGTCAAAGAACAAGAAATGGCAGGTGACCAAAAATGGCAGGTAATGTCTTACAAATAAGACAACCTATTCTGACTTGGACAACCTCCAGTCAGACCATATGAAGGCCTCTGATTGAGCACAAACTCCTTTGGCTCAGTCAGGACAACTTATTTATGATAGTAAAAGAAGAACGTTAGGTTCAATCGAGTGCTAGCACGATTTCCTTGAACCTAATTGAATCTCATTCAGATCAATTGAACTAGATCAGTTCAATTGATGATCACCAGATTCAAACCCTTGTTTGTGTGACCCAGTTAGGTTCAGTTCTGTATGGTAATGGGATATGTCATGATCTCTATCATAGACATCATCGAAACTCCTTTCGATGGATCAGAACTCTTCTGATTCGAACAGCTAGAATGATCGATCATCTAAATCATTCTAATTGCTCCCAAAATCCACCAGTGACACCTAGCAGTATATGGTGGCAACCCATCAGAGCTGAATGCGAACCTCTTGGTGCAGCTACCTGTGTGATTAAGTTCTTCTATCTTGAGCCCCGATCAGATTAGGGTTAAGGTGAACTCGTCAAACCCTAGTCTCTGTCATATGATGTAATCATTCGATTCGAG
>QRFJ01001089.1:161000-321554 GCA_006176705.1 Cocos nucifera | reverse complement strand
GCTGAGTAGCCGAAACCAGGTAATGAATGATTTTAGATCTGAAATTCTCAATTTTAGACCTAATTAATATTCCATAAACTTAATTCTTAATTAAGTAGGGTTCATAAATAAAATATGCATAATAAATCTTAGGATTTCAGGATCTAGGGTTTTGCAGAAAGTAAGTTTTGGATTTCTGATTAAGGACGAACACGCAGCACCCCTACACATCATAAGAACACCCCATCGAATGAAAGAGAGGGCCTTTAAACCCTTCTTCGTTCTTATGACCGGACGGCCAAGAGGAACGCCTTAATCAGGAACATTCAATACTACAAAATATCAGATCTATATCATATATCTCATATATAAAGTAGATCTAATCATGGCATATTTTGCATACATCTCATGTATCATAATCATGCATGTTTTCAGATCTAAATTATCACATAATAATCTAAAAAATTAGATTTAAATTGATCTAATCAAAATAAATTCTAATCTAGACAATTATGTAGAACTATTCTACAACTAGTCTAGACATGCATCAATCATATCTCATATGATATTTAAAATTAAATAATTTTTATTTGCTATTTATTAGATGTTATTATAACACTTATAATATCAAAAAATAGTAAATAAGAAGATCTAAAATATGATTTAATCAGATTAAATTAAAGACATGCAAAACTATTCTATAGAACTATTCTATTCTAGAACTAGTCATGCATATCTTCATGTTCTTAGATCCAAATCATTTTATTTTATTTTTTTTTTTCTAATTTTAGATCTGATCACATCTCATGTGACATCTAAAATTACTTTATTTTCTAATTAAAATAAAATTAAAATCAGATCTAAACCCCTTTGGATGGGTCAATCAATGTCCATACATTATTAATCTTCATGAACTCCATCTTGGATTTTATGATGTCAAGCCATTTTTTGAAATTAGATCTCTACATTGCATCCATATAGGTGATCGGATCCTCATCATTCTCATCAAGTTCGATGGGATCATCATCCCAGACCAAGAAATCATAGTATCTGTCTGACTAATATGATACTTGATAGGAATGCGATGTTGTCATTAAGACACCATATTTATCAGTTTAATCTGACTTCTTAAAATAATTAAAAATACTTAGATAGCAGTGAGTCGGGTCGAATCCAAAGAAAAGATAGTATTTTTTAGATTTAAAATCTTTGATTTTTGAAAAGAAAAAGAAAAAAATTTGAGATTTAAAATAAAAAATGAAGTCAAAAAATAAAAAATATGAAAATTAAAATATACAAAAATTTAAACTTGGTACTAAGATCTACTAGTTAGATCTTAGCATCTAATTGCAATAAAATAAAAAGTAATAATTAAAATATAAAAATTAAATTATAATAAAAATAAAGAGTATGAATTTAAAGAGCATAAAAATAAATATTACATTAAAAAGTTTATAATTTAAATATATAAAATAAAAAAAATAAAATAAGCTAATATCTGATCTTGGATTGGCATTGATGGAAAGTTGGTGTAGAAGCCTAGCTCTTCTTCTCAGCACCCATTACTTTGAAGCAGCCATTAACCCATAGCCTGGCTTCACCCTATACCAAAGCTTCACCTTAATCTGAGATGTTGATTTTTGGAGGCCTGGAGTCCTTTTTATAGAGCTAGGAGAGCTGGAGAGTTTTCTTTTGGGCAATGTGGGACTAAGAGCCTCTTTGATCATCAAAATATGAAAAAATTTAAGTAAAAAATAGATTAAAAAGAGTCTTGGATGAATTTTACTACTCTAGATAAAATTTGGCCATCAATAGAAATCCAACGGTCCAAAAATCATCAAAATCGGATGTGTATTAGCCTAGATCAGGTCGGATTAAATTCTGACCGTCCGATCGCATCTTGATGGAGAAAATTTGGCCGCTGATCGTACGTTGGGAGTCTTAATCACTATCGGGAGCATTTTGAATCATTGGATCTTCATCAGTTGGTTTTTTGGCCATCGAATCATGCTAGATTGTTGATAGAATTCGAATCAAATCCAAAAATAACCACCACCATCCGATCTCGATCGCAATCAACCACAGCCATCCGATCGCATAATTACTATTCCCATGGACCACGTGGACCAGCTGCACCACACACTGTAACCAATCAACACTCTTATCGTTGAGTGAAAAGACCAAAATATCCTATGAGCCGCGATAAATTTCTATAGACCCTTTAAGGGTCTAGGTCCGCCACGTGTCGCGCCTTGATTCGTCGATTTTTTACCAAGCTGACGGTCCACGCCTGGATCATGGATTGGCTGATGGCTTTAATAGCTGAGTCAGCTTTGATGGCTTGGCTTGGCTTGCGGAGTCGGTTGAGCCATTTTCTTTTTTAATTTTTATTTTATTTCTTTAAAAATTCATATCTTCTTTATTTTAGCTCTATTTTGCTTCAAACTTATTTCATTATGATAAAAAAATGAACTCTTTCTATTGATTATAAAATTTTATTTTCTAATTTTTATTATTTTTAATTAATTTTTTAATTAATAAAAATATAAATTTCTTAAAAATTATATATAAATTGATCATTAATTTTTAAAAAATAATATAAATTAATTAATAAATTAATACTTTTATTGATGAATTTATGGTACTTATCACATCCCCCAACTTAAGCTTTGCTCATCCTCGAATAAAGAAAGAATTTAGTTTTAAATATCTTTTAACTTTAGAATTTTAAATTTTACCTAAGCAGTTTTCAATATGGCCATTGATATTCAGTAGAGCTTAAGTGAGACATATCATTGAGATATTAATACTTATCAATAAAAAAATTAAGTAAAGAACATTAAATTTTTCTAAACTTTTTCTAAATTATCCTACCTTTATCTCTGATTTATCTAAACTTTCATATAGACAAGTGTATTGCTTCTTTCGTCCTTCATTTATTGATTTTTATTTTTATATTATCTACTTTTTGATGCAAATATCATTGCTTACTTAGGCAACGAGATCCGATTACTCGATGGAAAATTAATATTTTTTTTTTAATGTTGTACCACTATTGAGTGTCTTAACCTCATAAGCTTTCTATTTGATGCATGTAGCAAGTCTTGGGCCAATGACTTCCAAACCAGTTGGCTTTAGGGTACTAGGTATAAAATATTCCTCGGGCTTACTAATTCGAATCAAACAGGCTATGAGTTAAGACTAGCTTTACAACGAGCTTCTTTGCCCTTTCCATCTTTTGACGTAAAACTCAATGCTTGCTTAGGCAAAGAGGTTCGATTACTCAGTGAGAAGTACTTAAAAACTATTTTATTAAAATAAATTTGTTATATGAAGAAACATATAGTTATCCTACACAAGCCTATAAAAAGTAGACTTTTCTTTGATGCTAGTAGAAATAATTAGAAATGCTTCAAAGAAAAATTTTTTATATTCTAGACTTAACTCTTTATTGAGTTTTCTTAATACTTGATTCCTCAATATCTCATAGATTCTCTGATTTATGTATCAATTTTTTTTTAAAAATGCTTAGTTTAATTCAATTCTTAAGCATAATCAGGTGTCTAAATACTAAATACTAACTTTTTTGAGAATTTAATATTTTAAAATTTTTATTTTTCTTCCTCCAACTTAATCGACATTATCCTCAATGAAGAAGAAAAAAATAAAGGGTGTAATAAAGAATATGAAAGAATACACTTGACTATATTTTTGGTCCAGTACATGCCTCTAAAAATTTAAGCTCTTTCTCTAGCTTTTTCAAATTATTTTGAAAAAAAAATAAACTAAAAAGATAAATTAGATAAAAATTAAATATTGGATTGTCTTTCAATAAGTGCTAAGTTTACCGTCTTCAGTCAGACACAATGAAGCTTACTATCCTATGTCAAATATTGGATTGATAAATTTCAATGATTTTGGATTGCCAATCTCAGAAAGTTGATTCATAATTCCATTATTGATATATTCATTGTTAATTTTAGGGATATAATTTTTGACCCCATTCTCAGACCCATATTTATTAAGAATTTTTCCTATTTATTCTTCTAAAATACTCATGAATGGAGTTTTAGGAGTTACGTTTGATTCAATGGATGTTGGAAAGGTGACTAAAGATGACTTTGATTCTAGAGATAAATTAATGTGATCTTGCTTAAATAACTCCATTGACTCTTTATTACATGTCTCTTGATTTTTGTAAGAAGAACCTATTTCTAGGGTTGAAGAAAATAGGCTTTTAGGTTTATAAGTTTCAAGTAAATCATTTATTCTCTTTTTCCTTTTTTCTATCTTATTTAAACTAGAAGTAGCATCAGTACTAATTTTTGACTCGGGTTCTTCTATGTGGTTAGTCTCAGTACTAACCAGTTTTTTTAATTTTTTATTTTAGCTAGCATCAGTACTGGCCTCTCTCACCTGATCTTGGTATGGATCCGTAAGAATCCTATAGCTTTTAAGTTCAGGAATTACTTTGGTTTTCTCAAATTAGGGATTCTTAGATGAGACATTAAATTGATAACTTGGTCCAGATGGTTGGTGGACATTAGGTGGGTTGTTTGAAATTGGTAGGTTCGATAGTCGATCTAGTTCTCTCCTCATGTTAGACTCAACTAATTATCCTATTTGAGCTTCTAGCCTGACGATTGATTGTTGTTGGCTTAGAATTAATTATTGAAGTTGATTGAATTTATCGTCGGCTAGATTGGTCTGTTGAGGAGGTGGGTATGAGGGCTGATTATAATATGATGGCTAGATAAACTGACTAGGCTGAATATTATTATAGGCACAGTTTTGGTATTGGGGCCTATTCTGATAGTTTTGGATAGGTAAAATTTGGGTTTGAGCCTGAGTCTATTGGGATGTCTAAGAAAAATTATGAGAAAAATTATGATGGTTGCTCCAATCTGGATTATATGAATTTGAAAATAGGTCATTAATCAATTTGGAGTATCCTTGAGCAGCTTGAACTTATTCTTGAATAAAATATGAAAACTATGCAGTCATAGAACATTCACTCACATGATGGGCTGGGCTAGCATAGATTGAATAAATCTTCTGATAATTAGAAGATGATGTGAATTATGCAGGAGATTGTTGACCTAGGATTAGGAGTTGATCTAATTTCTGAGCAAAAAGGTTAACTTTATCTAATTTTTGGACTATTAGGTTCAGATCAGCCATTTGATTATTAGGTTTAATGTGAATCAACCATTCAATTAAGTTCAACTAAATCAGAAAAAGCAATTTTCTATCGTGCATGTATTAGTGTGACCCTAATGAACAGGTCCTAAGGAGTCCTAGAACTAAGAAGAGAGAGAAGAATTAAGTTTAATTAGGTTTGATGTTGGTTAGCAATCAAGTTGGTCAATCAATTCTAACTAAGGATTATCCTAAATCTAGACAGCTCCTAACTATCAAGGTCACCTTCAAGCCCTCCAAGTGTAGGATTAGTCAATTAACTGACTAGATAAATGTAAGGTCGATGAGAGTCCCCCCGTTGCTTGCCTTGGACACCAATTATACTTGGTCAGGTAAGCAAACGGAATTAATTAGAAACCACCTTCCTTTAGATCCAGTCATCCCTGAACCACTTTTCTAGACATCAGTCAAATTGACTAACCCTAATCTGGTTCAACTCTTAGGGTTTCTTGTCCTATTGAGCTCGAGTTCCTAGGACTGATGTCTGATTGATTTTAGAATTAAAGGCTTTGGTCAATGCAGGATGCTGGTTGGTTATTTATGGGCTAAGGAAGGATGATCAAATCTTTACCTTATCTTATTTAATTAGATTGTGCCCTTAATTTGATTTAATATAAATATGCACAAAAAAAATTTTCAATCAAATAGTTCTATGCAATTTAAACTAGATGCATGCAACTAATTGAATTCTGAAAGACTTACCTTGTCTTCAGCAATCACCAAAAAATAAAAATAAAAATAAAAATAATATGATGCATGCTCTAAGTAGTTAGAATTTCTAATCTTATTATGAGATTTTTAATTAAATTTAAATAAATATTTTATAAATTAATTTAAAAATAAAATAAAAAAATAAATAAAATAAAAAGAAAAGAGAACTAGGGTTAGGATTGATCTCACCAAGCAAAACTCTTGGTTCTTTTTATTCTTTAATCTCTTTTTCTATAAAATAATAATAAAAAAAATTAGCAAGCAATATTTATAAGAAAATAAAAATTTTATTCATAATTTATTTACAAAAAAAATAAAAAGATTAAAAATTTAATGCCCGTGCCTTCTCCGATAATGACGCCAAAAACTTGATACGTTTGTCAGAATTATTTTTAATAAATCAAAGAAATCAAAATCAAAAATTAAAAATAATTTTCAACAACGATGCCAAAAACTTGATAGGAATGTGATGTTGTCGTTAAGATACCGTGTTTATCAGTTTAATCCGACTTCTTAAAATAATTAAAAATACTTAGATAGCAGTGAGTCGGATCGAATCCATAGGGAAGATAGTATTTTTTAGATTTGAAATCTTTAATTTTTGAAAAAAAAGATTTGAGATTTAAAATTTAAAGTGAAGTCAGAAAACAAAAAAAATAAAAATTAAAAGATACAGGAATTTAAACTTAGTACTAAGATCTATTAGTTAGATCTTAGCATCTAATTGCAATAAAATAAAATGCAATAATTAAAATATAAAAATTAAATTATAATAAAAATAAAGAGTATGAATTTAAAAAGTATAAAAATAAATATTATATTAAAAAGTTTATAATTTAAATATATAAAATAAAAAAAATAAAATAGGCTGATCTCTGATCTTGGATTGGCATTGGTGGAAAGATGGTGTAGAAGCCTAGCTCTTCTTCTCAGCACCCATTACTTTGAAGCAGCCATTAACCTATAGCCTGGCTTCACCTTGTACCAAAGCTTCACCTTAATCTGAGATGTTGATTTTTGGAGGCCTAGGGTCCTTTTTATAGAGCTAGGAGGGCTGGAGAGTTTTCTTCTGGGCAATGTGGGACTAAGGACCTCTTTGATCATCAAAATATGAAGAAATTTAAGTAAAAATTAGATTAAAAGAAGTTCTGGGTGAATTCTGCTGCTCTGAATGAAATTTGGCCATCAATAAGAATCCAACGGTCCAAAAATCATCAAAATCGGATGTGTATCAGCCCAGATCAGGTTGGATTAAATTCTGACCATCCGATCACATCTTGATGGAGAAAATCTGGCCGCTGATCGTGCATCGGGAGTTTTGATCGCCGTTGGGAGTATTCTGGACCATTGGATCTTCATCAGTTGATTTTCTAGCCATTGGGTCATGCCAGATCGCTGATAGAATTTGAATCAAACTCGAAAATAACCACCACCGTCCGATCTCGACCGCAATCAACCGCAGCCATTCGATCACGCAATTACTATTCTCATGGACCATGTGGACCAGCTGCACCGTACACCATAATCAATCAGCGCTCTTGTCGCTGAGTGAAAAGACCAAAATATCCTATGAGCCGCGACAAATTTCTATAGACCCTTTAGGATCTATGTCCGCCACGTGTCGCACCTTGATTCATCAGTTTTTGTTGAGCTGGTGGTCCACGCCTGAATCATGGATGGGTTGATGGCTTCAATGGCTGAGTCAGCTTTGATGGCTTAGCTTGGCTTGCGGAGCCGGCTGAGCCATTTTTATTTTTATTTTTATTTTATTTTTTTAGAAATTCATATCTTCTTCGTTTTAGCTTCGTTTTGCTTCAAACTTATTTCGTTATGATCAAAAAAATGAGCTCTTTCTATTAATTATAAAATTTTATTTTTTAATTTTTATTATTTTTAATTAAATTTTTAATTAATAAAAATATGAATTTCTCAAAAATTATATATAAATTGATCATTAATTCTTAAAAATTAATATAAATTAATTAATAAATTAATACTTTTATTGGTGAATTTATGGTATTTGTCAATACTCTACCAGATTGCTTTAATGGTGCAGGCATATTGGGCTTCAGATTTGATCTAATCAAATCTGATTCAGGTTCAGGTACAAGTGTCGATCTTTCTATCTGTTGAACTTCATCAAGTTCAATCTTAAAGATAATAGTTTCTTCACCAAGGAATATTTTTTTCTAAAATGATTGTCTTAAGGCTAATAAATATATTTTGTTCATCAGCATGGTAGAAAATATATTTTTTGATCTCTTTTGGGTATCCTATGAATGTGCACTTGTCAGACCTATGTCCAAGTTTATCTATGATTAACCGCTTTAGATAAGCCGGACACCCCCAGATCCTAAGGTGTGAAAGTACTGGCTTACACCCTGTCCATATCTCATATGAAGTCTTAATTATAGACTTACCTAAAATCCTATTTAATAGATAGCAAGCCGATTCGAGTGCATAATCTCAGAAGAATATCAACAAGCTGGTAAAACCCATCATGGATCGAACCATATTTAATAAAATCTGATTCCTCCTTTCAGACACATCATTATGCTATGGTATTCTTGAAGGAGTCTATTGAAAGAGAATCCCATTCTCTCCAAGATATGTGAGAAATTCAACAAAAAGGTAGTCCCATCCTCAATCAAATCGAAGAGTTTTAATACTCTTTTCAATTTATTTTTCTACTTCACTTCAGAATTATTTGAATATTTCAAATAAATCCAACTTATGTTTCATTAGATAGATATATCCATATCTGGATAAATCATCTATAAAAGTGATGAAGTAAAAATATCCACCTCTGACACCTGTGCTCATTGGTCCACATATATCAGTATGTACTAGACCTAAGAGCTCAGTGGCTCTCTCATGTTTTTTAACAAAAGTTGACTTGATCATTTTTCCAAGAAGATAAGACTCATAGGTTGGAAGTGATTCACAATCACTAACTTCGAGAATTCTCTCTTGAGTCAACCTGTTTATCTTGTTCTTATTTATGTGATCTAGTCTATAGTGTCCTAAGTAGATATTTGACATACTATCTAATCTAGGATGTTTGATAGTTGAATAGATTACGTTAACAGATTATGATAGCATATACATACCATTATTTAAATGTCCAGAGAAAATAGTAACACCATTCATAATGATATTACAAAACTATTTCTTTATTGAAATTTTATAATTATTTTTTAGCCAAAAGGCCTATAGAAATAACATTCAAAAAAAAACTTGGACAGAAATGATAATCATTAAGAATAATAGTATGAAACTCAAATACAAGTTTTAAGATTCCTACTGCTAGAACTGAAACTAGTCTTCCATCTCCAATGTTCAGGAACCTTTCATCATGCTTGAATCTCCTATTGACCTGCAATTCCTACAATAAATTATAAATATGGTAAGGGCTATCGATATCCAATATCCAGTCAGTAAAATCATAAATAAAAAAATTGCAAGGAGTTATCATATTAATATCTTATCCAGCAATAACTTGCTTCTTTCTCGATCTGTTTGGATCTAAAAAGGCAATGTATTGAGGATAGTTTCTCTTTCAGTGCCTCCGCTTCTTACAAAAGAAGTATTTAGCTTGACTCTTATCGAACTTGATCTTCCTGGTTTGGTCCTGCATAGATGTCCTAACCTAAACTTGCATCTTCTTGCCTTTCTTCTTCTTGTTCTTTTTTTCTTTTCTAAAGGGTCAAGAACTAGAAGACGAACCTCCCATTAAGTTCACCCACTCCTTGTGGAGTTGGTGATCCTTCTCAAAGTTCTGAAGTATAGTAACCTGTGGTAGTTTACTTTAGATTTTATCATTTTATAATGAGTGAGGAATAGAAGATAGAACTTGGGGAACGAATTCAGTATTGCATCTTTCCAAGCTATTCATGCAAGAAAAAGCCAAGCTTGCTCAAATGCTCCGTCAGCTCGATCATGTATAATATATGATCAATGACAGAAGCTCCGTCCTACATCCTGATATTAAAGATGGCATAACTAGTCTTGTGCCTCTCAACGTCGTCGAGTGTGCCAAAAGAATCCTCCAACACTTGAAGCATGTCTTTTGACTGAGCCATCTCAAATCTATGACTAAACTCATTGCTCATGGTAGCCAACATAATATAGTACACCATGGTTCGATCACTAATCCACTTCTGATAAGTATTTCTGATTGTCCCACATGCATTGGGGGCTGGCTCCTCAAGTGTAGGATCCGTCAATATATATAGGATCCATTCATGTTCCAAGACTATCTTCAACTTTTGATAGCAACTATCGAAGTTGGATCCCACCAATTTATCATTGTCCAACAATAATCGGAGCAATAGAAAAGTGGCCATATCTGCACAAAGAAAAATTAAAATCTATTTAGTAATTAATTCATTAAACCTAAAGATTTGAACTTTAATAACAAGGTTCTTCTACTATTTTATTCGTATTGGTACTCTCTACCTTCAATTTGAGAAATTATCCAAATTTTTTACTGGGTACTAGAATCCATATAGACTGCATACGAGCCCAACTTTGGTTGGTCAACCCATATACATCAAAGAGTAGGTTCATAATTAATTATTTTATAAAATAATTTTTAGTAATTTAATTTTACCCCAATCCCTAATCAGTAGGCTTTGGCCTCCATTAAAAAGATCTGGTTAGGTCCAACCATTAACATGACCATGTTTGATCTATTTAACCAATGAATGATTAAGCCTAACTTTGGTTGGTCAACCTAACCATGGTTAGAAAGATGCAGCTAAAAAATCATATTATGAATAATAATTCTATCAGTCGATAAGCACCAAGCCTTTGGACCTCCAATGATTATCCAACTGATGCACTCATTATCATCCACTTAATAGAGGCAATGATCTAGTTATCACCATAACTACTTCATTTTAAGGATCTAATAATTTTAGAGGATTTTAATTTAAGAAAAAGAGAAGGTCAGATGAACTAGCTTGTCATGATTCTTCCACTGGCTTCATCAAGTCAGCTTAAGAGAGACCATTAATAGGCTAGTCTAGGAGAACTTAATGAAGAAAAATCAGCATTTTCTATTGTAGGATCATCCAGATCTGATCAGATTTGAAGTAGATTTTTCTCAAAAAAAACTATTTGATCCAATCAGATCTAAGAGTTCTCATATTTGATCATAATGATATGATATTAAAAATAAAAATTAAAATTAAAATAGGAACTAATTTGATACCTGTTCAGGATAACTATTTATCCTATCGATGATCTATCATCATCCAAGGTTTTGGATCTAGCCACATAAGTGCCTGACCTCTATCGGAGTCCACTTAGGATAGATCTAGAGATGCTCTCCTTCTAGATCTGATCACCAAAAATTAGATCAAGAATCTTCTGGTTGATCCTTCAAATCTATCTCTGAAGGACATGCATTCATCTCACAAATAGCTTGTCTCTTTTCTTGATCTTTGCACTAAATAAGATTGATCTTCCTTCTAAACTCATGCCCAACCCTTGGCATGGAGAATAGAGAGGAGATCAAAGGAAGGGAGGCATGGAGAGGGGTGAGGATGGTAGCATGTGGGCATGGAATGCAAAGAATGAAAACCCAAGGGGCGTAGGATCCTTTAAATAGATCCTGCACTACCTAAGAGTTCTGATTGATCAAGCAACTTGATTGCTTGATTAAATCAAAACTCCATCTGATTTTCCACACATAAATATCAGGTCTTTACCTAGTTTTGTTGCCCAAAATCCTCCAAGAGTTGCCATACACATTGGATAGGGAGAGAGAGAGAAAGATAGTGCGCGATGGACTCTTCCTCCTCTCTTTGAATTTGATCTCAATCAAACCTCTTTGACTTGGTCAAATTTGAATTTGACCTAGTCAAAACCTATCCATTAAGGGGTGCACACCTAGGGGGACATGCCCCCTCTCCATGTCACATAAAATATCTAGGGGTGTGCACCTTTAGAAATTCTCTGGGGGTACACGCCCCCTGTCCCTTCTTTCTTACAATAGGGTCAACCTTTGACCCTTGTCCAAAATAGAAAATGGCAGATGATAGAAATTGATAGGTGTTATTTTAAATTTATTTGATAAATTAAGACAATCCTTTTCTGACCTAGATAGGCTCTAGTCAGAGTTTTAGGTGAGTCAAACTCATCCAAGACGAACCAAAAAAACTACAGAAGGAGAATGTTAGGCTCAATTATGTGCTAGCATGATTTTTTTGAACCTAATCAGATCTTATCCAAATCAATCAAATTAGTTTAGCTCAATTGATCACATTCAGACTCAAATTCTTATTTGTATGATCTAGTTAGGTTTAGTTTCGTATAGTAATGAGATATGTCGTGATCTCCATTATCGACATCATTGAAATATCTTTCAATGGATCAAAACTTTTTCAATTCACATAATTAGAATGATCAATCATCAAGATTGTTCTAATTGCTTCCAAAATCTATCAGTGACATCTAGCAGTATATGGTGGCAATCCATCAAAATCGATAGTGAACCTCTCGATGCAGCTACCTATATAATTAGATTCTTCTATCTTGAGCTCCGACAGGATTAAGGTTAAGGTGAACTCATCAAACCCAAGATCCATCATATGAGTTAATCATTTGATTCGAGTCTGATGTGAAATCCTAATAGAAACTCTTTCTATCATCTTCACACTGCCATGGTCATGGGCTTATGGAGTCATTCTCATGTTCATCATAGTGCTACTCCTTATCTATCAAGGTAGATAGATCCTCTATTGGTGCAATCTAATTTCTACAATGAATATGCTATAACCAACATTCTCAGAATTTTGAATGGCTAGAAGATCGAGTTATGGTGTAGTCAAACTATAGCATCCTCAAGGTGAACTATCGATGCACCTCAGGTTAAAGAACCAGACATACCACTGTAGCATCGAGCTAGTCATCGATAAGAAGATAGACTTTCTTATGACTGCTCGAGGTGGTCACGCTCAATCTTCTCATTCTCTTAATGGTCAGGTCTCCTATGATACAAGATGTGATTGGGGTACCAAAATCTTTAAGTTTGGATGGGATTATCTATTGAAAGATGAAGCTAGTTTGTTCAGTTAAGTAGACTTTCTTAGGTGTGTGTGCTTTAATTCTTTATTTTTGAGTGCACAAATCTTTGAAAAATTTGGCATATGTTGTGACTTATTTAATAGCATCAAAAAGAAATAAATTAATTTAGACTTATTTAAATAATTCAAGCATTCCATTTATTTTAATGCCTTTCTTATCTAAAGATAGAGGAGATTTTAAGGCACTAAGGAATGGAACCTTAGGTGCAGGTGCTGGATCAGTAGGTTCTTCTCTCTCTATGATTTTATTCTTCTTTAGTTCAGCTGGTTTTGATGGTTTTGATTTTTGAGTTATTTTTGGCTGATTTATGATTTTCTCGCTTCTAAGGGTCATAACAAACTTGGCATGTTCGAGAAAAATCTTTGGGTAGATAGAGCTCTTAGCCATATACTACCTTTTTTGGTTATTGATGGGTTGACTTGGAAGTTTATCTTCCTCCTTTCTACTAAAAGCAATGGATAGTTGACCTTTTTGGATCTCAAGCTTGGCTATTGATTGAGTCTGGAAGTGGACGATCTAGGTATTCATCTCGAGCCATTTTAATGCTTGTAATACTTTTTCCTCAAAGGCAATATTTGAAGAAGGCTGTGAATTTTGTGCAACTTATAGATATGGAGCTAGTTTATAGGCTATCTTAGTGTAATTAGGTCTAGGTATTGGTGGCCTAGCAGCAGGTTGTTGGGCCCAAGAAAAATTAGGATACTTTCTCCAACCAGGATTATAGGTGTTGGAATAAGAGTTATATCCTAACCTAAAATTGTTTTGAGTTTGTGCTTGATTTACTTGTCCATGTATAAACTCAAAAAATTGGAATGCAATAGGACAATCATAAATGGTGTGTGCAGGACTTGAACATATTGAACAAACATCTATCATAGGTGTGGGTAGAGTACTAATGGGCATTGCTTGCAGTAGTCGGTCCATCTTTAAGATAATTCATCTACTTAGTTGTAAATGTCCATTAAGCTACCAATTTCATAAATCTCATCTTATTTAGGTCCAGATTGTAGGATCTGGTGTGGTACTCCCAAGCCTTGGAAGGCCATAGGAGGAGCCAGGGTATTGGCTCGAGGAGACTAGGATGGGTATGAGTCCTAGGGCTAGGACATGAGTTGTCCTAGATGAAGACAGTGTGTAGCCCTGCATGGGTTCGAGATTCAGATGTGAGGACCTTGAGGAGGCTTGGTAGGTGCTCTGAAAACCTAGGATACAAGATGGAGTAAAGAACCAAAGCTAAGGAGAAGAATTAGCTAAGATAAGGGGCTGACTCATAGGCAAGCTGGCTTGGGGCACAGTCGAGCTAGCTATCTTAAGCAGACAAAAGATAAAGTTTGAGTGAGATGCAGACGAGCCAGCTTGGCTTTTGAGAGAGCTGGTTCGACAGTAGCGTACAAAACATACGGGATTTTTTATTTGATCTTGAATAGGATTTTATTCTAGGGGTCTTAAGACCTAGACCAATAAGGTCTTAAGGGGGCTAATTCATATTTGGATTGGGTTTAGATCCAAGGGATGAGAGCATGTGAGACATATGTACATGGGCTTGGTGAGAGCTTTCATGTATTGGGCTACCCTAGAAGAGTTTTTCAGCTAGGGTTGGGTTTATTAGGATTTATGTGATGTAACAAAAATCCAAGGGTATATAAATCCAAGGGTATATAAGGAGTGAAATTAATATACAGCTTTTTTCTCTAACTTTCTTCTCTCTTTTCTCTCTAGTTCCAATGTCAAGCCCTAGGTGCCATCAATCTTTGCCCTTCTTCGTATTTCTGTATTAACACCTAGGTTCGCGCAAGAGATTGGATCTATGACTGTAGTTTCGAGCAACTGTAGGCACAACACTTGCTATCAGAGCTAGGTGATGCCATAGTGATTGCGACAACATTTGGTTTTAGAGCCCTGTTGAGCGTGAAGAAGGAAGAAGATCAGGTTTCAGCAGAGATCAGCAGAAAGGTTCAGATCTAAGGTTTTCCTCTAAGCTTCATGAGGAAGAAAGAGATCTAAGGACTGCTATCCACCATGCTTAGTCAAGGTACTTTTTGAGATCTATCTATTAGCTATTTTTGATTAAGTTCGATCATGGAGAATAGTGGATTGAAGATAGGATCTAAAAAGTTTGATGAAAAGAAAAGATTCATGATATGATAGATTAGGATGGAGGATTTGTTGATTCAAATCACTACTACAAAAAAAGGCTACGGTAGCAGTTCGTAACCGCTACCGTAGTCCAAAAAATCATTACCATAGGCTATGACAGCGGTTCTTTAATCACTGCTACTGCAATCATCACCATAGCTCTATGGCAGTAGTTATTGTAGTAGTTGTTTGAACCGCTGTCATAGATAGCCTATTGCAGCGGTTTAAAAATCACTGCAATAGATCGATCTATAGCAGTGGTTATGTAATCGCTGCCATAGATAATCTATAGCAGCGATTTTCTAACCATTGCCATAAGTCTAATGCAGCGGTTGACTTTGTTTGCATCAAAAATCTATGGCAGTGGTTGGCACGGATATGACAACGATTATAAAATCACTACCATAGATCTTAAATAATTAAAAAAAATTAAAATTTTTATTTTTTATATATTTTATCTGATAAATATAGATATATAATATAAGAAAATATAATAAATATAAAAATTATTCTAAAATGCTAAAATTTTATTATCAAATAAAATTTATTATAATATTTTTTAAAAAAATAAAATACATCAAAAGTCTTCTAAATCTATATCATCGTCGTCGTCATCGGGAGTCGGAACCAAAGCTAGAGCTGGAGCTGGAGCCAAAGCTAAAGCTGAAGCTGGTGCTAGAGCCAGAGCCAGAGCTGGAGCTGGAGCTAAAATATGGACCAACATATCCTCAAAGTCTGTGACTCTAAAATGCACACTGAGCATCGACATCATATCTCTCACGATGCCCTCTAGATGAGATGTGCACTCAGCCCGATCTGCCTACGTCACAACATGATCTACCTGTGCCAATGTCTCCTCAAGCTCCTCCTGACTGACGACACCAAAAATCTATAAGAAGATGCTCGCCTCGGACCAGTAGCTCATTGGTGTGTGTCCGGACCTGCATCGGATCCTCCCAGAGTGCTCAGACCCCAAGATCTACGATAGATGATCATGGGGCCCAGAGGTATCCGGGCCATCATGATCTGCAACATTAATGAACATTAATCAATATAACGTGTTGAACAATAACATTAGTATAGCATCAATAAATAATCTCTAATATATACACTAATCAATCGATGGGTCTATCATTATGCAATGCAATAAACAAAAGCAATAAAATATAAACATCCAAAAAATATTGTGCAATAAATTCTATAATATGAATTACATTCATAAATAATTAAGGATGAGCAATAGTCATAGATCCGATCTCTTGCACGAATCTTGGTGTTAATCCAGAAATCTGAAAGAAGAATAAAGTAGATGATGGTGGCACCTTAGGGCTTAAAGTTAGAATCTTAGAAGGACATATCAAATTTTATTCACTCAAAAGCTGAGCTGGTTCTGTGCTTGAGACAGCCGGCTCCATGCTTGAGACATCCGGCTTGAGTCCTCCCCCAGTCAGCTCAATCATGGTTTTAGTCGGCTCTGCTGGATATCCAAGCCGGCTTAGCTGTGTGCCGTCCCCTCGATCACACCCTCTCTCCCTCTCTCGATCTCTCTCGCCAATGACGGTGGTGAGGCCAAATCCCTTCCTCCCAGCTTTTTCATCTCTCGATCTTCCTCTCTCCCTCTCTCGATCTCCCTCGTCGGTGAGGGCGGACCCCATCCCTCCCTCTCTTACTCTCTCGATCTCTATTATCGGCAAGGCCGGACCCCATCCCTCCCAGTGATGCCGACGAGGTTGGACCCCCTCCCTCCCTCTCTCGCCTCTCGATCTCCCACTCTCCCTCTCTCGATCTCCCTCGTCGATGAGGTCGGACCCCCTCCCTCCCAATGATGGCGATGAGATCGGATCCCTCCATTCCTCTCTCCATCTTTCTTGTCGTTGATGGTGGCGAGGCTGGACCCCCTCCCTCCTCCTCCCTCCCTCCCACTCTCGGTCTTCCTTATTAGTGGCCGACAAGCGACTGGCCCTCCCTCTCTCAATCTATCGATCTTCCTCTCAGTCTCTTCATTTCTTAGTTTTGGGTCCGACCTTTTAGGATCTATTAGGATCTGGATCTGGTACTTCAAGTACAGATCTATCGGATATTCGGATTTGGATCCGGTACCAATAATTTAAATTGAATCTGAATCTGAATATCCAATTTTCGATCCGAACCTAATCCATTGACAGATTTAGTCCACAGCCATCGACATGGCACAGCCCAAGGCTACCGCCACGGTATGACCCAAAAACTATGGCATATAGATAATTATAATATTTATAATTAATATTTATAATATTTACTATAAATATTATATAAATTATTATAAATATATATGATTAATAAATAATATTATAAAATTAAAATAAAATTATACCTATGGCTATAGAGAGCGGGTCACATCGAAAGTTTTGAGGATTGCTGACGACGACGCTAAAGGAAGATGATGGCACTAGAGGTGACCTACGAAATAAAAGCAAGATAGTGAGATAGAGAAGAGAGAGAAAGAAGAAAGAGAGAGGAGGCGCGACCGGGGATGGGGGCCAGGAGAGGGGGGCACAGTGACGAGGAGGCCCAAGAGGCATAGTGATGGAAGGATCGACGATCGGGAGGGGGAGTGTAAGGGGTGGCGGGGAGGGGCGGCCAGGGATGGGGGGCTGGGGTTGGGGGGTGGTAGGGTGGCGGGGAGGGGCGACCGAGGATGGAGAGACGGAGGGGCGACCGAGGGGAGGGTGGGGGCTGGGTGGGGGTGGCGGAGAGGGGCGGCTGGAGATAGGGGGACTGAGGGGTGGCAGGGTGGTGGGGAGGGGCGACCGGGGATGGGGGAAGGAGGGGCGATCGGGTGGGGCTGGCGGGGAGGAACGACCGGGGATCGAGAAAAAGGAGGGGCGACCGGGAGAGGGTGGGGCTAGGGGGCTGGGTGGAGGGTGGCGGGAAGGGGCAGTCGGAGATGAAGGGGCTGGGGGGTGGCAGGGTGGTGGGGAGGGGTGGTCGGGGATGGGGGTGAAGGAGGGGCGGCCGGGGTTTGGGTGGGGGATGGCAGGTGGCGGAGAGGAGCGGCCGGGGATGAGGGAAAGTAGGGATGGCCAGGGGAGGGTGGGGAGGTCGGGTGAGGGTTGGCGGGTGGCAGGGAGGGGCGGTCGGAGATGGGGGGCCGAAGGGGGAGAGGGAAGGAGGGGCGGTGCCGATCGAGGGAGAAGGAGGGGTGGCACCGATCGAGGGGGGAAGAAGCCTCACCAGCGATGGAGAGGAGGGGGACAGAGAGAGAGATCGAGCATGCACGGGAGGAAATCAGAAAAAAATTAAAGATTTTTAACCTAAGGTATGGCAGTGGTTATTGAACTGCTGCTATCGATCTACGGTAGTGGTTATCCAAAATCGCTATCATAGATCTACGATAGCGGTTCTATAACCGCTGTTGTAGATCTATAGCTGTCGTAGGTTGAAAATAATTTTTTTAATTTTTTTTAAATATTATATAATTTTAAAATTTAATGCTCATCTTTATCATTCATTATTTAAATAATTATCATTAGAGTGTCATCGTAAAAGATCACCTCGATCCGATGGCCCTAACTTCATCGATTAGAAAAATTTGATTTCGACAATCATGAATGACGGTACGATGATCTGATAGATGAAGATCTTCGATGGATCTAAAAATCTGTAATGATAATCTCAATGATGTTTATAGCATACTATCAAAGTTTCACTTCAATCGAATATCGTTATCATGGTCAATTTAATATGGAATGATTTCGATCGTTAAATTAGAAATAAGCGATCAAAAGGTTAAACAGCATCCGATTATAAGATAATTTTTTAGTTAAATAATATTTATTATAATTTTAAATATTTTATATGATGATGATAGTAAAATTTAAATTATTTTCGTATAAACTGTTCATGTTAAGCAGATATTGCAAAAGTATGAGTATAACAACTAGTGAAATTTCAGAATGGTTATCAGGAGATGTATAGTTTTAGATCATTCTTCATCTCATGAGTTAAATTTTATAATCATCATCATAAAAAATAATTAAAATATTAGCCAAGATTATTTATAAAAAAAATTATCTCATAATCGGACACCGTTTGATCCTTTGATCACTCGTTTATCATTTAACGGTTGAAACTAATTTATACTAAATTGACCAAGATAACGATATCCGATTAAAGTAAAACTATGATAGTATGCTACAAACATCATCGAAATTATCATTATAGATTTTTGGATTCATCGGAGGTCTGCATCTGTCAGATCATCGTATCATCGTTCATGATCGTCGAAATCAAATTTTTCTGATCAACGAAGCTAGGGCCATCGGATCGAGGCGATCTTTTACGATGATACTCTAATAATAATTATTTAGATAATGAATGATGAAGATGAATATTAAATTTTAAAATTATATAATATTTAAAATATATATATATATATATATATGACAGTGGTTACAATTAATCGTCGTCATAAATAAGCTTATAGCAGCAGTTCCTACTAATCATTGCTATAGATCCGACTTATGGTAGTGGTTTCACTAACCACTACTATAGATCCGACATATAGCAGCGGTTACAATGAACCGCTGTTATAGGTTGACCTATGGCAACGATTTTTTGTAACTGCTGCTATAGGTCGATCTATGGCAGTGATTTTTTGTAACCACTGCTATAGGTCCGACCAATGGTAGTGGTTTTCGTTAACCACTACTATATGTCGAACCTATAGCAGCGGTTATAAAAATTGCTGCCATAGGTCAAACCTATAGCAGTGATTAAAGAAAACTGCTGCCATAGGATCTGTGGCAACGATTTCGAAAATCGCTATCATAGTATGTGCTGTCATAGATCATTTTTCTAATAGTGGATGAGGCTAGATTCGATCTTGAAGGATAGGCCAGAGGAGATGACAGACAAGGTGTGAAAGTCCTTGGAGAAAAGGTTATGTGCCATGATTAGGGCTTGTCTGGCAGATGAGGTGTTGTATGGCTTGTTGGAGGAGAAGACACCCGAGGGTTTATGATCGAGATTATATCGGTTATACATGGGAAAGAATATGTGCAATAAGTTGGTATTGAAGAAGCAATTGTATAGCTTTCAAATGTAGGAGGGCGAGGATATTGTAGGACATATTCAGCATTTCGATCGGATGATCATGGACTTGTTCAACATTGGCATAGAGTTCGAAAAGAAGGATAAGAGTTTATTGCTGCTATGTTTGCTATCTAGGAGCTTCGATCCGTTGGTAATTACATTGCTATATGGTAAGGAGACACTGGTGTATAAAAAAATTATATCAATGCAAAGGTCCAATGAGCAGCAGGAATGGATGACGAAGAAGAAAGTCTTCTAGAAGGATCTCGTCGTGTCAAAAAGGCCCAGGCAAGGAAAGAAGAAGGGTCAGCAAAGGGATAGTAAGGGGTCCAAAAAGTACTTCAAGTGTGGTGAAGCAGGGCACTTTAAGCGAGAATGTCCATTTTAGAAGAAGTGCAAGGAAGGAGAAAAGTTAGATTCCATCGATTCAGTCATTGAAAATGAAGAACGAATGAGCTCTTAGTAGTTTTGGAGGAGCCTATGGGGTATAGTATATCCGAGATAGTTTCGGAGGGATCCACGAAGTGCGGAGGGTCCGAAGGAGTAGCAACTGTGTTCAAGGTGCAGCGCTAGGCTCAGCAGTGCAGTGTTGGGTGGTTGACCTCGAGGGACTAGGTTATAGAGTCAGCTTTTATGGCATCAAAGAGACTTCAATTTTAGGTGGAGCATCGGGCAGAAGTGTCTTCACAAGTGGAGAGAGTTATGATATGAGTTCGGAGTGGAAGAGTGCAGGAAGATCAATATCCTAGTACCAACATCGGAGATGCATAGTTCTAGGTGGAGCAGCACGTGCGAAGTGATAGGCAAAGCTCTGAGAAGATAGTGTCAGGGTATGCAGTGGGTGCTAGCATAGGATTGCTATAGATTCTTCATGAAAGTTCAAGACAAATGATGCGGCTGTAAAGCACAAGGGTGTCTACAATATATAGGTTGGTGTATAAGAGCAAGCCAAGGTCTTCAGCCATGAAGACGGTCATCCCAAAGGTCTCAAAGAAAGCTCAGCAGCTAAAGAAAAATGGTAGTAGTAAGGTGTACATAAAGAGCTGTCAAGACATGCAATGACAGCGGGATCGTGCAGAAAAATATTGCCAGGTGTGCTAAGACTTGGATGCACCAAGATGGAGATTGTAGGATCTAGTGTGGTGATCCCAAGCCTTGGGAGGTGATGCGTGCTAATTTATAGCTATGGTAAGTGCACCAGTCGATCAAGTAATAAAGTGAATGAGTAAAGTATTGTCCTTAGAGGATTGGAAAATAAGTACTGAAAAGCTCTTTCCTATGCTTTATTTAGAAGATCGATTTATGAGAATAAGAAATTAAAGAAAATAAAAAAAATAATTAAAAGTTTTTAATTAAATAAAAAGATTGCAAATTATTAGGGTTTTAAATTCAAGAGCAATGGATTACTAAGGCAATCGGTTCACCAACTCAGTCAATACAATATTCAGATTTTTAGATTAATTTTATTTCATGTGACGGTGGAGTCTCCTAATTTATTCACTACCCTTTGGTCCAGGCATAGCAAAACTATTAATATTTATTAATTATCCTTTGGTCCAGGTGTAATTTAAATAAATATTAATGCATTAGGTTTTGTGAAACCCTCTAATTAAAATACGCTGCGTCCAAAGCGCACTAAAATTTCCCGCATGCATATGAATTCTAATTTGATTCATAATACAAGGTATATAATCAAGAAGCATTAACATAGATGTACTTGGTCCGTAACATCTATGTTCATCAGATCAATTAGAAGATGGCCAGTAATCTAAAAGCATTAAGATCAGATTTATATACTCCTCATGAATAAAATTTAAAAATAAATCACACTGAATATTGCATCAAAAGAGTGGCTACACCTTAGCCTTAGTAAAATAAAATTTAGTTCATGATAACAAATTCAAAAATAGCAAATAAAATAAAAAGCATGAAGAAATTAGACTGTTTGATTGCTGAAATTGATTGTCTGCTGCTCTTGATGTGGAGAATTTGGCGAAGAAGAAGAGGCTCCTTGATCGATGTCTTGATCGTCGAAGAAAAATCAAAAACCCTTTTTTTAATTTTCTCACAAATCACTTTTTTTTATCTCTCTCTCTCTCTCTTTCTCTCTCTCTTTCTCCCCATCTCTCTCTTTGTCTCTCTCTAATTCTTTTTTTTTTTACGACAACCATAGGTTTTTATAGATAAAGAATTTGATTTTTCCTCAAAAATCCATCAAAAACTAGGTTTAAGACTCCCAAAACAACTCAAATTAAGATCTGGATAATTCTGGCCGTTGGATGGTGATCAAACGGTCCAAAAACCACTCAAAAACCCCTTAAAATAACCCAGATCAAGTCGGATTTAATATCAGCCGTTGGATCAACCGTTGGATCAAATCTGGGCCGTCCGATCGCATTGAAATAAGCCTTCAGATCTTTAGTTTTATGTCGGAATGAATCTCGACCGTTGGATCTCGATCGAGAAGCTGTGGATGCCGTCCATCAGCGCCTTCTTCTCGTCCGTCCGATCAAGCTTCAGTGAAAACCGCCCGTTGGATCAGCCAGAATTTCCCAAATTGCCCTCCATGGACCGTGCGCGAGCCCGGTGTTGCATGGACCGCCACCGCATTCTTTCAGCCAATCAGAGCGCGCCTCTTGCTGTGAAATTTCCAAAAAATATCCCTTCAGATGGTCCACCGTGCACCACGAAAAATGCTGACGTCAGCGTTGCGTCGGTATTTTTTTTTTTTTTTTTTGAAATTCGATTCTGGGCTCGTTTGAAGTCCATTTTGCCTGAAATTTTTTTCATCTGAACCAGAAAAATAAGATCTTCACATTGGTGGCCTTCTTTCCTACATAAGATTAATAAAAGTATCAATTTTTAATAAAATAGATTAATTTATTTTATAATTTAATACTTTTATTAGTATATTTTTACCACTTATCACACCCCCCAACTTAGTCATTGCTAGTCCCTTAGCAATGTTTTATTTAATACCATATTTCAATAAGATTATCCATCACAAAGATAAAATCTAGGATTAAAGGTCAAAAAGTTTAGAAAATACTGCTAACTAAGCATTGAGCTTCAGAAGCAAATTTTTCAGTCAATACAATTAAAAACTTTCTTAGAGTACATCAAAGATCTATAGCACTTGTGTTCGTGATGACTAACTTTAGCATTTCAGTATTAAATTAAAAGAACAAAAGTATCCTCTCTTATCACCTATTTTGGTCAATTTTCTATACATTCTCAATTTTATACTCATGAATTAAGGTAGCTTTCACACTGCCTTTTCTTTTCTTTTTTTTTCTTTTTTTTTTTTTTTTTTTTGTGCTGAGCATCCTGGCCTTTCCTTCACCATTTTACGTGAATTTTCACACTTGACCTAGGTGCAGAGACCCAGTTACTAGGCTTTGGGCAATCCACATATACTCTGTCTTTTGCACTTTATTTATAGGCAGGTAGCTCTTTCCTTAAATTCAAGTTTCTTTGATTAGAATGTATATTAATTACCAATTTTCAGTGATAATTGAATCCTCAGTTGGCCTTATAATCAATACCTACTTTGCCTTGTTAGTGTGCATGTGCAATAAAAAGTGCTAATAATCTTTTAATGACCTAAGTAGGCTGCTAAAAGTTGACCAACTAATCTACTTCTTTAACTCATTACATTCATTAGCAAATAATTCTATCTTTTATCACTTATCCAGTTTATCTTGCTCAAGATTTTCTTCTTGACACATGGGTTTTTTTTTTTTTTTTTTTTTTTTTTTTTTTTTTTTTTTTAACTTTAACTTATTCTATGTTGTCTTAAAGGAGAAAGAAAAATAAAGGATGTAATAAAGGATAGGAAAGAATACACCTGATTTGGTTCAATCTGGTTCTTTGGAGCTTTGAAATTTTGCTTGAGTTCTCATTGATTTTTCTGCAAAATTGAAAATACACACCAGAGCAGTAAAAGAGCAAAGCAAAAAAAATGATCAAAACTAAAAAGAAAAGAAACAACCTATCTAGTAGTTCTGATTTATAGTCTTCAGCTTGACTTTCTTTAAGTTCTAAAGTGGATCAATCCGGTGCCACTTCAATTGGAATACTTTCATGTTTGATCGAGTCTTCTTTCAATTTGACATTGCTCGCTTTTATAGTCTCAAACCTATTTTCTACAGAATTCTCATATAATGGATTGTCAATAATATCAATTAAAAAATAAGTTTGATTATCATCAGGATGTTTAGTATCTTTGAAAAACATTAAAAGTAACTTGTTCATCTTGGACTCTAAGAATTAATTTTTCTTGTTGAACATCTATTAAAGCTCCTCCAGTAGCTAAAAAGGGTCTCCCTAAAATAAGGGGTACATCATAATCTTCTTTCCATATCAAGAACAATAAAATCAACAGGGAAAAAATAAACTTGTTTACCTTTACCAAGACATCCTCCACTATACCTCTTGGATATTTAATGGATCTGTCGGCTAATTGAAGAGTAATAGTGGTAGGCTTTGGTTCTCCTAGACCCAGCTTCCTGAAAAATAGAAAAAGGCATGAGATTTAATGCTTGCTCCTAAATCACATAAAACTTTATCAAAACTACAATCACCAATAATGCAGGGGATAGTAAAACTCCCTGGATCTTTTAGCTTCTGTGGTAATTTATTTTGAAGTATTGCTGAGCATTCTTCATTCAAATTTATTCTCTCATGCTCCTTCAGCTTTTTCTTATTTGTTAAGATTTCTTTGAGAAACTTGGCATACCTGGGCATTTGAGTAATAGCATCTACAAAAGGAAATATTAATATGTAAATTCTTTAAAATTTTGAAAAAGTTAGAAAATTCCTTATCTGGATGCTGTATTTGTCTCTCTGGGAATGGTAGTGGCGGCACGTAGGGCTTCACATTTGGATCAGCAAATCGTATACCTGGAGACCATCCATCTGCTGGTTGTTTTGGTGACTGACGAATTTGAGTTGATGGTTCCTTATTTGTAGTTGGCTCTTCAGTCTCATTCTTCTGATGTGGCTCCTCCAGCTTTGTACCACTTCTTAGGGTGATAGCATTGACTTGCTCCCTTGGATTTGTCTCCGTATTGCTTGGCAAGGATCCTTGAGGTCTCTCGGAGATTATCTTAGCCATTTGACCTATTTGCATCTCCAAGTTTCGAATTGCTGCTGTTTGGTCCTGCCTAAGTTTGGCTTCCAAATTTTTTATAGTTGCTTCTTGGTTTTGCATAAATTTGACCATCAGCTCTTCCATGTTGGACTTCTTTTCAGGTACTTGGAATCCCGGGGGTGGCTGTTGTGCTGCATTTTGATTGCTCCATGAGAAATTTGGGTGCTGCCTCCACCCTTGATTGTATGTGTTGGAGTAGGGATTGTTTTGTTGCGGCCTGAAAAAAATTACCAATATAATTAGCTGTATCAGTTGTTTTAGCAAAAGGATTACCTGTCTGGCAATTGCTCGTATCGTGTCCTCCTCCACATAGGTCACAAGTAATGCTCTGAACATGCATAGCTGTTCCCTTTAAGTTGTTGACTTCGGCTCTAAGGGCTGCAATTTCAGCTAGTAAAGTTGGCACGCAATCTACTCCCTGCACAGCTGCTAGTCTTTTTGGCATCATGCGCTCTGTCTGCCATTGATAGCTATTTGATGCCATCTCATCGATCAGATCGAAGGCTTCTTCCTCCATTTTTTGATTAATGGTTCCTCCTGCTGCTGCATCAATCATAGATCGATTAGTAGGAGATAAACCATTATAGAAAGTTTGTACCTGAAGCCATACGGGTAGTTGATGATGTGGACATCTCCTCAGCAGTTCCTTGAAATGCTCCCAAGCCTCATATAGTGTCTCCATGTCCATCTGCATAAAAGAAGTGATATCGTTGCGCATCTTAGCAGTTTTGGAAGGTGGAAAGTACTTGGCTAAGAATTTTTGGGCTAGAACATCCCAAGTTGTGATAGAACCTGCAGGAAGAGAATGAAGCCAATTTTTAGCTTTATCCCATAAAGAGAAAGGAAATAACCTTAATCTAATAGCATCATCCGACACCCCATTAATTTTAAAAGTATCGCAAAGTTCAAGAAAATTAGAAATATGGGCATTCGGATCATCATGCATGTGTCCACTGAATTGGACAGTTGATTGAATCATCTGGATCATCGCCGGCTTTATTTCGAAGTTGTTTGCTCGTACAGGCGGTCTCCTGATGCTCGAAGCTGCATCGGCTACAGATGGTGTGATGTAATCATTTAATGGACGATGTACTGGTCGAATAGCTTCATGCTGTCCTTCAGTCGCCATATCCAATCCTAGATTGATGTCGTTAGGATCTTCAGCTGCCATGTTTCTCTCTTGTTGTAGTCTTCTAATAGTTCTTTCAATTTCTGGATCTAAAGGTAGTAAGTTACTATGTCCAGTACGTGTCATGCACTAAAATTTTTTTTTTAAATAATAAAAATTAAAAATAAATTTCTAAAGTAAAGCTAGGATCAAAATTTCAATATTGTTTTAGACACAATCCCCGACAACGGTGCCAAAAACTTGATGCGTGCTAATTTATAGCTATGGCAAGTGCACCAGTCGATCAAGTAATAAAGTGAATGAGTAGAGTATCATCCCTAGAGGATTGAAAAATAAGTACTGAAAAGCTCTTTCCTATGCTTTATTTAGAAGATCGATTTATGAGAATAAGAAATTAAAGAAAAATAAAAAAAATAATTAAAAGTTTTTAATTAAATAGAGAGAGTGTAAATTATTAGGGTTTTAAATTCAAGAGCAATGGATTACTAAGGCAATCGGTTCACCAACTCAGTCAATACAATATTCAGATTTTTAGATTAATTTTATTTCATGTGACGGTGGAGTCTCCTAATTTATTCACTATCCCTTTGGTCCAGGCATAGCAAAACTATTAATATTTATTAATTACCCTTTGGTCCAGGTGTAATTTAAATAAATATTAATGCATTAGGTTTTGTGAAACCCTCTAATTAAAATACGCTGCGTCCAAAGCGCACTAAAATTCCGCATGCATATGAATTCTAATTTGATTCATAATACAAGGTATATAATCAAGAAGCATTAACATAGATGTACTTGGTCCGTAACATCTATGTTCATCAGATCAATTAGAAGATGGCCAGTAATCTAAAAGCATTAAGATCAGATTTATATACTCCTCATGAATAAAATTTAAAAATAAATCACACTGAATATTGCATCAAAAGAGTGGCTACACCTTAGCCTTAGTAAAATAAAATTTAGTTCATGATAACAAATTCAAAAATAGTAAATAAAATAAAAAGCATGGAGAAATTAGACTGTTTGATTGCTGAAATTGATTGTCTGCTGCTCTTGATGTGGAGAATTTGGCGAAGAAGAAGAGGCTCCTTGATCGATGTCTTGATCGTCGAAGAAAAATCAAAAACCTTTTTTAATTTTCTCATAAATCACTTTTTTTTTATCTCTCTCTTCTCTCTTTCTCTCTCTCTTTCTCCCTCTCTCTCTTTCTCCCCGTCTCTCTCTTTGTCTCTCTCTAATTCTTTTTTTTTTTTTGTACGACAACCATAGGTTTTATAGATAAAGAATTTGATTTCCCCTCAAAATCCATCAAAAATTAGGTTTAAGACTCCCAAAACAACTCAAATTAAGATCTGAGTAATTCTGGCCTGTTGGATGGTGATTAAACGGTCCAAAAACCACTCAAAAACCTCTTAAAATAACCAGTCGGATTTAATATCAGCCGTTGGATCAAATTTGGGCCATCCGATTGCGTTGAAATAAGCCTTCAGACCTTTAGTTTTACGTCGGGATGAATCTTGGCTGTTGGATCTCGATCGGGAGCTGAGAATGCCATCCATCAGCACCTTCTTCTCGTCCGTCCGATCAAGCTTCAGTGAAAACCGCCCGTTGGATCAGCCAGAATTCCCAAATTGCCCTCCATGGATCGTGCGCGAGCCCGATGTTGCATGGACCGTCACGTTCTTCATCCAACCAGAGCACGCCTCTTGCTGTGAAATTCTCAAAATATCCTTCAGATGGTCCACCGTGCGCCTTGAAAAATGCTGACGTCAGCATTGCATCGGCATTTTTTTTTTTTTTTTTTTGAAATTCGATTCTGGGCTCGTTTGAAGTCCGTTTTGCCTAAAATTTTTTTCATCTGAACCAGAAAAATGAGATCTTCACATTGGTGGCCTTCTTTCCTACATAATATTAATAAAAATATTAATTTTTAATAAAATAGTTTAATTTATTTTATAATTTAATACTTTTATTAGTATATTTTTAGCACTTATTAGGAGGCTACAAGAGGAGCCAAGGTGTTGGCTCCAGGAGACTAAGATGGATGTGAGTCCTAGGGCTAGGACAGGAGTTGTCTTAGGTTAAGATGGCGTGTAGCCCTGCACAGGCTCGAGGTTTAGGTGTGAAGACCTTAAGGAGGCTTGGTAGGTATTTTGAAAACCTGAGACATAAGGTGGAGCAAAGGACCAAAGCCAAGAAAAAGAATTAGCAAAGATAAAAGGCTGACATACAGGCGAGCTGGCTTAGATATGCAGTCGAGCCAGCTTAGACTGAGGCCGAATCAGCTCAGGACGTAGCCGAGTCAGCTGTCTCAGGTAGATATAAGATAGAGTTCAAGCATGATGCAGACGAGCCAGCTCGACTTTTGAGAGAACCGACTTGATGATGGTGTACAGAACATACGAGATTTTTTATTTGGTCAAGAATAAGATTTTATTCTAGGAATCTTAAGACCTGGACCAATAAGATCTTAAGAGGGCTAATTATGTATGGGTCAGGTTTAGATCCAGTGGATGAGAGCATGTGAGACATATGTACATGGGCTCAGTGAGTACTTTCATGTATTGGGTTAGCCTAGAAAAGTTTTTCGACTAGGGTTGGATTTATTAAGATTTATGTGGTGTAATAGAAATCCTAGGGTATATAAACCTAGGCATTATAATTTTTATAAGGACTAGAATAAATATATAGCTTTTCTTCCTAACTCTCTTCTCTCTTTTCTCTCTAGTTCAAATGCCAAGTTTTAGGTGCCGTCAATCTTTGCTCTTTTTCGTAAATCTGGATTAACACCCATGTTCGCGCAAGAGATCAGACTACGACCGTGGTTCCAAGCAGTTGTAGGTACAACACTTGGTATCAAAGCTAGGTGATGCCATAGTGATTGCAATAACACAGATATTGGAGGGTCTCTCCTTGCAGCAGACATATCGTGTAATGAATTTTCACTCAGGATTTCAAATAGCTACCAGACTTTATGCTCATTTTTTAGTATAAAGGTTCTATCATAAGATGCATCAACCATTTGCTGATGCTTCTCTATCAAGAAATTTAGAAGCACTGGACTAGTTGCCACTTGGGTACAGCATGGTGGGTGCATTTTCTAATCAATTCTTTTAACCTCTCCCAAGTCTCATGAAATATCTCTCCCTCTAACTAAAAAAAATTAATTATGGTTTTTCTTATTTGATTAATTTTTTCCAATTGAAAAGTACTTTTTAAGGAATTCTCTTTAAAGTTAGTCTCAGGTTGAAATAGTTATAGTATCTAAGGAGTTTAGCCATTATTTGGCTTTGTCCTTCAATAAAAAGAAAAATAATTTGAGCCTAAGAGCATCGTCAAAAAAATTTTGAATTTTAACTATTGAGCATATTTCTAGGAATTCATTAAGATATTTATATATGTCCTCATTGGCAGGTCTATAAAAAGATGGGAGCATCTGAATAATACTAGACTTGATTTCATATTATAAGCCTCTATTGGAGGAGGAGCCTAAATGCAGGAAGAGTAAGTATATGTGCAAGGAGTACAGTACTCCTTCAATTATCTAGGTGGATCATTCTTCTGATTTCGATCCTTATTTCTAGGTCTATTGGCTCTTCGGGTTCTTTCAATTTTAAGATCTAGAGGTTGAATTTTTGGTTACAATGAGCGACATCCGAGCATAAACCCTATAATTATACCTTAGGACAAACAATTTTTTTTAAATATTTTTAAAATTTTTTTAGTAAAAAAATTATGAAAGAAATTTTAAAGATGAGAACCTAGAGAGTCCTAAATATAAGAAATAGATGCGAAGAGTTTAATTAGGTTTGATGCTAGTTAGCAATCAAGTTATGGAATCAATCCTAGCTAAGGATTATCCTAGATCTAGATAGCTCCTAACTATCAAGATCACCTTCGAGCACTCCAAGCTCAAGACTAACTAATTGACTTGACTAGATAAGTATAAGATGTTGGAGATTTTCTGCTTGTTGCTTTTCTTAGACATCAACTAAGTTGGCTAGATCAAACAATGAAATCAATTAAAAATCACCTTCTTAAACTAGTTACCTTAGACACCAAGTAATTAACCAATCTGAATCCAATCCAACTCTAGGATTTTCTTATTCTATTGAGCTCGAATATTTTTAAGGACCAACATCTAATTAATTTTAAGAATTAGAATTTGGATTAATGAAATATGAATATTTATGATTTTTGGGCTAAGAAAAGATGATCAAATTTTCATCTTATCTTATTTAATTAAGTTTAGTATTGACGTAGAAATTGATCGTCGTCGTCGGATTCGGCTGGAGTGGAGGCCGACAAGATCACCATCGAGGACCTGCAAAATAAAGTCCCATCCAGAGCCGATGGGGGGTGGCTCCGGTAGGACCCTCTGACGATCAAGTCAGATCTGGCCAACAGGAATGGAGTGCTCAGGAATGAGTTCCACGGAGCTTAGAGAAGGAGAGGAGAGCTTAGAGATTAAAGCTTAGAGTTAGCATATCTGGAGGATCCTTTTTATAGGCAGAGCTTGATGGTGACAGCTGTAGCCACATGCTGGCGGGCCGCTCGAGGTCCGATGGAGTCAGTTCCAGGAGAAGACGCCATCTATAGCACCGTCTATAATGGGTTGATGGTGACAGCCATCGCCGCCTGATAGCAGATCACTGTCACTTGCGGTGGACTAATGGTGATGGCTACAGCTATTTTGATACTGAGCCACTCGGAGTCGAATGAAGGGTTGAAGAGCTTTGACGTGTACCCATTTTGGAGGAGTTCGGACTCCTAAAGAGAAAGCTCTGAAGGAGTTTCGCTCCCGTAGGCGTCTGGCTGTAGGTGTGCGGCTAAGGCTCAATCATTGGATAGTTCGGTAGGAGCTCGATCGATTGAATGGAATGTCTGGAAAGAGTCCGGCTCCTGAAGAAGTCCGATCGAAGAGGGTGTCTGGGAGGAGTCCGGCTCCTGAAGAAGTTCGATCGAAGGATGTCTGGGATGAGTCCAGCTCCCAAAGAAGTTCGGCCAAAGGGGATGTCTGGGAGGAGTCTGCTGAAGAAGTCTGATTGAAGGGAAAGCTTAAAGGGAGTTCGGCTCCCGCAGGCGCCTGGCTGGAGGAGCGTGGAGAGAGTTCGGCTCTTACAGAAGTCCGACTGAAGCTTGGTCGCTGAGGAGTTTGGCTAAAGCCTGACCGTTGAGAGTCGAAAGAAACTCAGCCGCTAAGCAGTTCGATCGACTGTAGGAGTTCGACCAAGACCCATCTACTGAAGCTCTTCCATGGCTACCGACTGCATCAGGCTGAGCACCGAACTGGACTTCGACAGGAGCGGGGTTTATCCCCAATAATAGTCTCCCCCACTCTCAAGTTTGAAACTTGATGGAAGGGAGTGCAGGAAAGGCGACTGCCAAAGTCTTCTTCTGGACTTCGTGCTGGTTCATCTCCAGCCGAAGTTAAAGTAGATCTCATCTCATGCGGTCGAGGTCGAGGGTTGAGCTCCTCGGGGGGGGGTGATATTGTCTTCAGCAACCGAGGCTGACTCAAGAGAGATCTCCTCTCCTGCAGCCATGATTTAATATGGGCGCTCGGAAGAGATCTGATCTCTGGCTGAGGTTGATGCGGTCGCTCGAGAGAGATCTCATCTTTGGGCGAGGTTGTCTCCAATCTTATCTCTGGTTGAGATTATCTCAGTCGCTTGGGAGAGATCCCATCTCTGATTAAGGTTGTCTCCAATCTTATCTCTGATCGAGGTTGGCTCGGGCGCTCGAAAGAGATCTTATCTCTAGTCGAGGTTGTCGCAGGCCGAGGTAGTCACGGTCGCTTGAAAGAGATCTTATATCTAGTCGAGGTTGACTCGATCGCCCATCTCTGGCCGAGGTTGTCGCGGTCGCTCGGAGGAGATCTTATCTCCTGCAGCTGAGGTTGCCTCGAAAGAGATCTTATCTCCTACAGCCGAGGTTGATGCGGATGCTCAGGGGAGATCTATCTCCTGCAGTCGAGTTTGCCTTGGGGGAGATCTTATCTCCTACAGCCAAAGTTAGCCAGGAGCCTCGGAGGAGATCTTATCTCCTACGACCGAGGTTGTCTCGGGAGAGATCTTATCTCCTATAGCCGAGGTTGATGCGGACGCTCGGGGGAGATCTTATCTCCTACGATCGAGTTTGCCTCGGGGGAGATCTTATCTCCTACAGCCGAAGTTGGCTCGGACCCTCAGGGGAGATCTTCTCTCCTGCGGTCGAGATTGATGTGGGTGCTCGGGGAGATCTTATCTCCTGCAGTCGAGTTTGCCTCAGAGGAGATCTTATTTCCTGCAGTCGAAGTTGGCTCAGACCCTCGGAGGAGATCTTATCTCCTGTTGTCGAGGTTGCCTCGGGGGAGATCTTATCTCCTGCAGTCCAAGTTGGCTCGGACCCTCGAGGGAGATCTTATCTTCTGCTATCGAGGTTGCATCAGGGGAGATCTTATCTCCTGCAGTCGAGGTTAATGCGGATGCTCGGGGGAGATCTTATCTCCTACGGTCGAGTTTACCTCGGAGGAGATCTTATCTCCTGCAGCCAAAGTTGGCTCAGACCCTCGGGGGAGATATTATCTCTTGCGGTCGAGGTTAATGCGAAAACTTGGGGGAGATCTTATCTCCTACAGTCGAAGTTGCCTCAGGGGGATCTTATCTCCTATAGCTAAAGGTCTTTGACCTGCTCGTGCTAGGACGAGGTTCTCCTCTTATTCCTAACACGGCAACTATTGACTGCTTCTTTCCCGTCATCATATAGTTTTTGCATCCAGAAACAATATTATTAAAAGGAAAAAATTTTACCGAGGGAAAGTTACTGGCAGCACATCCCCATTTCAGGGTTGTGGGGGCATTGTTCCTTTGGGTTCCCTTGGGCAGTAAGGCCCAAACTGGACGACCTCCTCTATCTCATGCTAGCTTTCTCAATTTAGAGCAAGCTTCTCTTGGCTTTGTCGCTGGGAGATGACAAATCGCCGATGTATCAAACTCCTTCCAGGGGTAACGTTGATGACGCCATGAGATGGCCGACCTCCTTATCATTTTTGGCTATGACAGCACCCTTGGCTGACCTCTACTTCAGATTGGCATCAGAGGAATTTACCCAGCTGCTCCTTTCTGATGAGCTCCTCAATTTTATCTCAGAGCTGAATGTATTCCTCAGTGTTGTGGCCATGGTCGCGATGGTGGGGGCATTACTTGCTTCAATCGTGCATGTTTGGGGGAGGCCATAGTCCTTCTGATCTTGGCAGCTGATCCTTAACTTTCATGAAAATTTGAGTTTGAGGAGTGTTGAGGGGGGAGTAGTCACAGAATCTTTCGGGAGGAGGACTTCTTCATGCCCTTCTGTCGGAACTTCCTTGGTGGTGAGCTCAAAAAGTTCGGGCCTTGCTTGCACTGGGAAGGTCGTGAGCGTGGCCGAACTTTCTATGAAACCTTCTACGAAAGAACTTCATGCTTCTGAGTCAGGACTTTTCTTGATGACGAGCTCGAGGGGGAGCTTGGCCTTGCTTGCCCGAACTTTATTCCACCTCCTGTGAATTCTTTATAGGGGCTTCTTTGAAGACATACTCGAGGGGGAGTTCGGCCTCGCTTGCGCTGGGGTGGTTGTGAGTGTGGCCAAACTTCATTCCACCTCCTGTGAAATCTTTGTAGGGGGTTTCCATGATGCCATATACTCGAGGGGGGAGTTCGACCTCACTTGCGCCGAACTTCACTCCGTCCTCCTGTGAAGCCTTCATCGGGAGAACTTCATGCCCCTTTGTCGGAGCTTCCTTGACGGCGAGCTCGAGGGGAAGTTCGGCCTCGCTTGCATTGGACTTCATTCCGCCCTCCTATGAAACCTTCATCGAAGCTTTCTCGATGGCGGGCTCGAGGGGGAGTTCGACCTCACTTGCGTTGGGAGGTTATGAACGCGGCCGAACTTCATTCCGCCTCCTTGCGAGACCTCCTACGAAGCTTCTTCGATGGCGGGCTCGAGCGACAGTTTGGCCTCGCTTGCACTGGAAGTTCATGAACATGGCCAAACTTCATTCCGCCTTCTTGTGAGACCTCCAGCGAAGCTTCCTCGATGGTGGGCCTGAGGGGGAGTTCGACCTCGCTTGCACTGGAAGGTCGTGAACACGGCCGAACTTCATTCCACCTTCTTGCGAGACCTCCTACAAAGCTTCTTTGATGGTGAGCTCGAGCGGGAGTTCGGCAGTCTCGCTCATGTCGAACTTCATTCCGCCCTCTTGTGAGACCTCCTACGGAGCTTCCTTGATGGTGAGCTTGAGCGGAAGTTCGGCGACCTCGCTCACGTCGAACTTCATTCCATCCTCTTGTGAAACCTTCATCGGAGTTTCCTTGATGGCAGACTCGAGGGAGAGTTCGGCCTCGCTTGCGTTGGAAGGTCGTGAATGCGGCCGAACTTCATTCCGCCCTCCTTGTGAAATCTTCTGTAGGAGAACTTCTGCTCTCCGTTTCTCCTTCTAAGAGTGATTGGTATGCCCAAATGCTCTTTCTTAAGGTCGGTTCCTCACATCCTCATGATGGATTTGCTTGCAAAATCTCCATTGGAGGCTGTCGCATGGTCTACATCATCTCAGTGGGGCCACGAACCCGACCAGTAGGTTGAACTACTCCACATTTGCAGTGGCTTTGGGTGGAACTTGGGCTGTCAGGACTGAAATGAGAGCAGATGGACCTAGCGTGGAGGCCGTTGATCATCGAGTTGAAGCTCTCCTGGGAGGCATCTTCTCTTTAGAGAAGAATTCTAGAGAGAAAGGAGGGAGATCTCCGAAGATGGAAGAGAAAAATTATCGTCGAGCACTCCTTTAAGAATAAGAGAACCTCGAAGGTACGACCCTCCTTCTAGCATCAATCTGTTGATGCAGAAACTGGTCATCGCCGTATTCGACTGGAGTGGAGGCTAATGAGGTCGCCATCGGAGAACTACAAAATAAAGTCCTGTCCGAAGTCGATGGGGGGTGGCTCCGGCAGGACCCTCCGACGATCAAGTCAGCTCTGGCCAACAGGAATGGAGTGCTTGAAAATGAGTTCCACGGAGCTTAGAGAAAAAGAGGAGAGTTTAAAGATTAAAGCTTAGAGTTAACATATTTGGAGGATCCTTTTTATAGGCAAAGCTTGATGGTGACAGCTATAGCCGCGTGCTGGCGGGCCGCTCGAGGTCTGACGAGTCAGTTTCAGGGGAAGGCACCGTCTGCAGCATCGCCTGCAATGGATTGATGGTGACAGCCATCGCCGCCTGGTAGCGGGTCGTTGTCGCTTGTGGCGGACTGATGGTGATGGCTGTAGCTATCTTGATACTGAGCCACTCGGAGCCAAATGAAGGATTGAAGGGCTTTGATGTGTACCCATTTTGGAAGAGTTTGGACTCCTGAAGAGGAAGCTCAGAAGAAGTTTGGCTTTCGTAGGCGTCTGGCTGGAGGTGTGCGGCTAAGGCTCGATCGCTGGGGAGTTCGGTAGGAGCTCGATCGGCCGAAGGGGATGTCTAGGAGGAGTCCGACTTCTGAAGAAGTCCGACCGAAGGGAGTGTCTGGGAGGAGTCCAACTCCTGAAGAAATTCGATCGAAGGATGTCTGGGATGAGTCCAGCTCCCGAAGAAGTCCGACCGAAGGAGAAGCTTGGAGGAAGTTCGGCTCCCGCAGGTGCTTGGCTGGAGGAGCACGGAGAGAGTTCGGCTCTTGCGGGAGTCTGACTGAAGCTCGGCTGCTGAGGAGTTCGGCTAAAGCCCAACTGTTGAGAGTCCAAAGGAGCTCGGTCTTTAAGCAATTTGGCCGATTGTAGGAGTTTGGCCAAGACCCATCCACTGAAGCTCTTCCATGGCTACCGACCGCATCAGGCTGAGCACCGAACTGGACTTTGGCAGGAGCGAAATTTATCCCCAACATTTAGTATTCTTAAAATATCTTATAAAGATTAGATACAAAAAGTCAAAATATCCAAGTTAAGTAAAACAATCAAACTTAAATTAGTTATTTTTACTTGTTAGGTTTTGTAATTAGGTTTATAATCTCCTAAATATCTTATGTAGTGTCAGTATAAATTTTTTTTAATTAATTTTTTTTAAAAATTTTTTTAAAATTTTTTAAAATTTTTTATTTTTTTAAAGTAACTATATCATAATCCTCTACAATGGCATCAAAATTTGATCACTATCGCAAGCAGTCAAAAATAAAACCTAACTTAAACTATATAGATAGAGTGAATCAGAATCATATTCTCAAGGATTGTATTAATTATGTTTAAATAATTTAGATTTAAATTGAAAGTAGAATAAAGATTAATTAAAATATTACTTGATTTAATTAAGAAAGCAAGTAAATAAGTAAATTAATTAAAATTTGGATTGCAAGTATGGAGGTGGATTCCTAGAATCTCAATTGCTCTCTTGTTTGATAGCTGGTATCTTTTTTAATATATTTTAATTGATATCTAATTAATAAAGATATAACCTATCTTAAAAAGCATGACTTATATCATTGGATTATAGCCCATTTCTTAAAGTTATAAGCTAGTCTAAATTAAATTAGATATAATAGAAGAAATTAATCTAAAAATAATCTATTCCAAGAGCATGAATCATACCTATAGATTACGGCTCATCCCAAGGATCATAAACTATTTTAGATTAATTATAAGAAAATAAAAACATAAAAATATAATAAAGAGAAGCAATCTTTATTGCATATTAAAAAAAATATAAACGATGAAAAATAGAAAACATCGTCAAAATAAGATTATAGGGACCTCCTGAGAACAAGTCGATCAGCTGGCCATCGAGAAGCTTCTTGTTGAAATCTTCATCCTAGAGCTTTGAGGAGGAATCTGGGCAATAGCTGGGTGCAAAGATTAGGAGCAAGAGAGAGGATTTGGTGGAGAAACAGGATTAGATTTTTGATTGTGGAAGAAAGAAAGAAGGAAAAATAAAGCTTGGGGAGAGAGAAAAGAGGGAGAGTGCTAGCTGTTTGTGCTAAATGTAGAGAAAGCTTTTAAGAGAGAGAGAAGGAGGAAGAAACGGAGAAGGAAATAGCTGTGTGAAGGAGAGGCTTCTGAATTGTAGAGAAGAAGATTTGCTAGATTGATTTTTTTTGGGAGAATGTCTAGGGGGTTTTAAATAGAGGAAGGGAAGAGTTTGGTTGAAAGGAGGATTGTGGAGAGTTTGATTTAAATTAGGATTTTTCTTAGGTGAATCCTACTCATGATTGAACCCAAATTTGCTTCAAATCATATTTGAATCGATACCAGGTCTCTCTATTGGTTGTCAGCTGCTCAATCTTGATCAAATGGCTCTAAATCATGCATGATTGCTGATCAAATACCATTGAAATTATTTTGGACCATTGGATCCTCTCATCGATTGCGCTCGACCATTGGATTGCGCCTGAAGGAAGCCTAGAGTCTGGATCAAAGCCATCTTCGTTCCCTACCATTTGATCGTGTAAAAAAAAAACTGCCACCATCCAATAGCGCAAAGAACTCTTTTCCCTGCATAGACTGCGTATAAGCCCGGTCCACAGCCCAGAAATCCTCCCTATAAACCGCATGATTTGTGACATCAGGATGACATCATGCGTGGTAGATGCTAGGCCGGGCGTGTGCTGGTTGGACTATATATATATATATATATATATATTCTTTTTCTTTTTAATCCTTGTTCTAGGTCTAATTTAAGTCCGATTCGCTCTAAATTTTCTTTGTTTTGATCCATATATCAAGCTCTTTTCATTGACGATCTTCTTTCTACATAATTATTAAAAATAAAGATAAATTAATAAATAATTTAATACTCTTATAGATATATTTAATGTGTTTATCAGTGAGAATAGAAGTCCATCAAGATAGGAATCTTGGGACATGAGTGGGAGGATGTTGAGGATAACCGCTCGCTCATCTCAAAGATATAGTGAGATAGGGACCTCATGATTAGGGAGGTCATTACGTCATTATAGGCCAGCTATAACAAAATAGTAGGAGATTTGGATATTTTCATGCACCCTTTTTATAGTGGTTATATGGCAGGAATTGATTGTTCTGTATGAGGATTTCATGGCTAGCTCAAGTAGACTCCGATTGGTTGGGTATGCCACATTGACTAGGTTGTGAAAAGCATGTAAGACATGTAATATGGATGGCTGTGATCTCTCATGTTCTCTAGTCCATGTTTCATCAATATTATTAGGCACATGGAAATGCCTTCTAAGTGAGATTTTAGTTTCTTGGAATCTCATGTCATTTTCTTTCCCCTATTTTATTTCTTTTTTTAATTCTTGTTCTTATTTTGTTTGTACTTTTTCCCTTGCTCCATCTTAGAGATTCTTGATTTACTCATGTCATGAAATGTCATTGTATGTTCGATAATTCAACTATGATAAGAATTGATTGAGTTAAAATTTGTTTTTCATATAGGTACTAGTATTAGCATGGGAGATTCATGTAACGGAAAGAGGGGGCATGAGAAGGGATTCAAGTTGTATCTTTCATGCTAAAGAATGATTGATCTTCTTTCACAACCTTAACTATTGGATTGTACTTTGCATAACTCTCAAAGCACAACATTAGCTTCATGATTTAGGCTTCAGATGGATGGAAGAGGTTAGTCACACTTTGAAAGATGTGTAAAGTGCTATCTAATGGTTGAGGTTGGGAAAGAAGATCGATTATTCTTTCACACAAAAGATACTACTCAAACCCCATAATAAGTGTCATGGGATTTGTTGCTGCTGACTCCTGAACTAACATTGTGGTCAACAACTCTGAGATGAATTATGGTCATTGCTATGCATGGAGGCTCTTTAGGAGTAGGCCAAACCTACCAAAAGAAGTCCTTTGCTAGAGATGTTTTTGATGAGGATCTTGTAATGCTCAAGTCAACAAAAAACCAATGAATAGTGAAAGGGAGAGAGCAAGAGGGGCTTGAGAGCATACCTAGGGTCCCTAGCTTCCTCCTATTTATAAAGGAAGGCTGTGTTGAAACCTGATATCAATAGCTCTGATACAAATTATTGGAAAACCATGGTATCCCGATGATACAATGTTGCGAAAATCTAGAATCTTTAGCATGGATCTGAGGAGATCTTTGACGTTCTCTAAGGACAATAAACCACTGATCCACCACCTGGTACTATGATGGGGCGCCTCCCTCCTAGGGCTTGAGGGAGGCACCCCCCCTCTCTAGGTCTTCTTCAAGAACCCTGGGATGGCAACATTAGAGAAAAGAGAGAAGAGATATTGAGAAAGAAAAGATCTGTATTTCAATCCACATAATAAAATCTTAATACAATCTATATATTTATACAGAGCTATTAGGCCTAACCAAAAACACTCCTGACTAATCCAATACATGAAAGCACTCACCGAGCCCATGTACACCCATGTCTCCCATACTTTCATCTCTTGGATCTAAATCTGATCCATACATGAGTTAGCCATCTTAGGACCTTATAAACCAAGCCTTAAAACTCCTTAGATTAATCTCAATCCAAGGCCAAATAGAAAATCTGGTCTAGTTCTAATCGCCACCGTCGAGTCGACTCTACTAAAAGTCGAGCTAGCTCAACTGCATCTCGCTTGAGTCCTATCTTCTATCTGTCTGAGAGAGTCTGCTTGAATCCACCTCAAGCCGATTCGACTGTATATCTGAGGCAGCTCGCCTGCATGTCAGTCTCTTATCTTGATTGATTCTTCTTCTGACTTTAGTCCCTTACTCCATCTTATGTCCCAGATCTCCAGAGCATCTACCAAGCCCCTCAAGATCTTCACACCTAAATCTTAAGTTCATGGAGGGCTACACACCGCCTCCATCCTAGGATAACTCCTATCCTAGCCCTAGGACTTACCTATCTTAGTATCCTGGAGCCAATATCTTGACTCCTTTTATGGCCTCCCAATGCTTGGGAGCACAACAAATTCTAAAAATCTCCATCTTGGTGCTCCAAAGTCTTGGTAAATCCTGCATGAACTATTTTCACCATCCTACTGCCTCTAGAGCTAACACCGTCCCCTCAAAGCCACCTCGTCTTCTTAGCTGCCACACTGATCTATACTCCATAGCCTCTAAGACACATGCTCTATCGTACTTCTTGGCCTCAAACTAATGTCCTTCTGCTCTAACCCCATGGCTGCAACACCAACCTGTGCCCTATAGTGCACCTAGACAGCTTCCTCTGCAAACTCTAACTCCTCTGCCAATCCTCTTCAGCTGCTGTGCATGCTTGAAGATCTTTGGAATGACCACCTCCATAGTTGAAGATTTGTGCTTACTCCTTGGCACCATCCTAAATTTTATATGATCCCTTCTACTTGGTAGTTGCATCACTTTTTCTGAACTTTTCTAGAGAATCTACAACATTCCTGTACTAGCACATGTTGTACCACTTGACACGATCTTTGCAAAGCTATGCTTGTCCATCTGTACATGTCGCTCCACCTAGAACTATGCATCATTAGTGCTGGTACTAGGATATCGATCCTCCTGCATCCCTCCGCTCTAAACCCATGCCAAATTTTCTCTTCATCTATGAAGCCACCACTACGGAGCTCCATTTATATCTAAAGTCCATTTAATGCCGTAGAAGAATCTAACTCTATCACTGAGTCATCCGAGGCTACAGTGCTGAGCTTATTGCTGTACCTCGAACATCGTCGCTGCTTCTTCAAACGCTCTGCATTATGCGGACCCCTTTGAAGCCATCTTAGATACCTCCATAACTCATGGGCACCTCCAAAATCTAAGAGCTCATCTAACTCTTTAAACCAGTGACTAAAATTTAAAAAATTCCATCCTAGCCCTTCTCTTCTATCCCTGCACCAACCATCGCTTTAGTTGCGTCGAAAGGAACTATAGCTAAAATCTTGTCTTAAGCTCAGACCCACCTATCTCATCCTGAGGCTCTTGAGATCTGCTTCCAATTTTTCTGAGATGCCTCCTGATACTCTCCACTGAGATACCTTCCTCGGTTACTGCACTACCGAGCCTCTCTCAATCCCGTGCTTTCAGAAAAGTACTACTATAGCACTCCAATGCTCCCTACCTCATCTTTGTGCTACCTCCTATAAGTATCCAGATTCTTGCTTACTATACATAAACCATCTTCCATCTAAATCATGACTCTTTCTAGTACTCCTGCAGAAGAAACCTGATCTAAGATCAGCCGTCCAACCCTGATCTACTGGACCTCTATCATCGCTGCTCCCATCTCGGATACTCCGCAACCCCATGGGCACCTCAAAAACCACCAAAGATCTTCACCTCCTCTGAACCTACTGTAATGCTCCATGGATCAATCATCTCTATCACCCCTAAGGCTTTGCAATCATGCTCTAGTCGAATCGTTGAATGCATCCCCAACTATTTCTCTATCTTCTATAATCGAAGAATGTATAGTCGCTTCTTCAGCCTTTCTTCGATCATTATCCCTTGAAAAATCTCTCTTTATCCATCAAAATAGTCCCACGCTGTCTATCTTTCTAGAGAAATCCTGTCACCCATCATACACTTTGACTTTTTTATTAAGATTGATCAACAAATCATGCATCGAAACCTTCCACCTTAGGAAAAATCCTTTTCATTAATCCTCTCAACCTCCACCTTTAACCCACTGCTCCCGATTGACCAAACTATAGCAATAACAAAGATTGATCTGAGAAATACCATGGAATAGATGTGCAGATTTTTGATTTCTTTCTATATGACTTCTTCTTTGTTTGCATGCACCATCAGACTCTGACACACCATCAAGCTCTCATGCACAACTCTGGCTCTGATATCAATTATTGTAATATTTGGTAGCTTTGATACCAAATATTGAGAACCATGGTATCGATCTGATACTATATTATGAAAATTCAGGATCTTTAGCATGGACTTGAGGAGATCTTTGATGTTCTCTAAGAATAGCGAACCACCGATCCACCACTTGGTTCTATGATGGGGTGCCTCCCTCCTAGGCTTGAGGGAGCCGCTCCCCCTCTCTGTCTTCTTCAAGAATCCTAGGGTGGCAACACTAGAGAGAAGAGAGAAGAGAGATTAAGGAAGAAAAAATCTATATTTCAGTCTACATAATAAAATTCTAATACAACCTATGTATTTATACATAGCTATTAGGCTCGACCAAAAACTCTCTTGGCTAACCCAATGCATGAAAGCACTCATCGAGTCCATATACACCCATGTCTCCCATGCTCTCATTTTTTAGATCTAAATCCAATCCATACATGAGTTAGCCATCTTAAGATCTTATGAATCAGGCCTTAAGACTCCTTGGATTAATCTCAATCTAAAATTAAATAGAAAATTCTATTTAGTTCTGTTCACCAACGTCGAGCCGACTCTGCTAGAAGTCAAGCTGACTCGACTGCATCTCATCCAAATTCTATCTTTTATCTACCTGAGAGAGCCAGCTCAAATCCATCCCAAGCTGGCTCAGTCTCAGTCCGAGCCAGCTTAACTGCATATCCAAGCCAACTCGTCTATGTGTCAGCCCATTATATTGGTTGATTCTTCTTCTGACTTTGGTCTCCTACTCTACCTCATATCGCAGGTGTCTGGAGCATCTACTAAGCCTTTCAATGTTCTTACACCTGAACCTCAATTTAATGGAGAGCTATACATCGCCTCCACTCTAGGACAACTCCTATCCTAGCCCTAGGACTCACAGCCATCCTAGTATCTTGGAGCCAACATTCTAACTCCTTCTATGGCCTTCCAAGGCTTGGGAGCATCATAAATTCTAATAATAAAAGGGAGAGAGCAAGTGGGGCTTGAGAGCCTACCTAGGATCCCTAGCTTCCTCCTATTTATAAAGGGAGGCTGGAGGTTCGCTTCCGATGGGTAGCAGCCATATCCTTGGAGATCGCACTTAGTGTGCCATATGCAGCTGGGGTTGAGTTGTCACCCAACAATTTTGGGCATCTTATCCATGCATTGTGATTTCATACTAATTTGGTGTGTAACTATTGCTGGAAATCTTGGTCTAGTATAATTGCGGCTTCACCTCATCCATGGTTGAGGTCAAGTACTCCCGTCCATGGCTGAGTTCAAGAGGTCAGTCAAATTTGAGGTATTCCCTCCTTAGTGTGGACCTAGGTTAGCTAAATACAACAACATTAGTGCCCCTAACTCCTAAGTATGTGCTAAAACTAAGCTCGATCGAAGGGAGATTTGACCTAGGTTATGTTGTGGCCGAGCTGAACCCCTTAATTAATGTGCCTTCAAAAATCAGCTTGGACATTAAATCTAGAGAGACACATGACATGATCCGGTAAAGCTAGGTGAACCATTGCTTTAATCTAAACCAATGACTGCAATGATCAGTACGAGCTCGGCTCGTTTGATGCCAAGTTGACATGTGGTAGACATCCACATTGGCTAGGTGAATCATTATCCAATTAAGCCACTGATTGTAGCAATCTATAGGAGCTTGGCTCAGTTAATGCTGAGCTAACACATGATGGATGTCTGTAGTGGCCAAGCAAATTAGCATCTGATCAGGGCTGTCTATCCACTCTATAAAGAGTGATCAGCCCCTTCTTGCCCTTTCACTTTTGCTATTTTACTAGGTGAAGTGCTATTGTTCTAGCAATTTCTAGCCTGACCTTGATGACTTCAAGCTTCCTTCCAGCATTTTCTCTAAAAATCCTTTTGGCTAGCCAATAAGGTCCATGTCTTCTCGAGGTTGGGTCTTCCCAACTCGGTTCATCTTTCTTCTTCTTTGACCTTCTTAAGATAGGACTCCAGTGCATCCCCTTTGTCCTTTCCTTTTCTTTTTTCTTCTCTTTAGTTTCCTTTTCTTTATTCTTTTATCCTATTGCTCATCCTCGATTGACTGACTTAGGATGAGCAAAACTATAAGTTGAGTCCCCATCCTAAGGTTGCGATGCCTATCGAGCCTTGAAATCTATTTTCAAAGAGCCTGAGGTTGGGGCTAAGGATGCCTTCAGTCCTCATCACTCAAATTGGTCCTAACTCGGGAGGACCCAGAGATGATCCACCACCATTTTTGAGTCCCTCCTGAGTATAGACTAGAGCTTATGGAGCTGAGCGATCGTGTCTATAAGCCTCATAGAGGTTGGCTCGAACTATATGAAGAGCCATTTAAGGTCGGCTAGAGGCTGCCTCTCTATCACTTTCTAGTCCATCTCTTTAAGTATTTCACAATCATCCTATCTTTAGTTGTATCAAATTCATGGCACTTTATTATAGCTTTCCTTTCTTTTTGCTTTCTTCTTGGTGTATGACTTTCTCTTGCCCTTTTCCATGCTAGCTTCATGTTGGGGTTAGATCCACTCCTACCGAACTTCGGCTTGGCATCCTGTCTTAAGAGTGATCCCAAGATGGACGTCCTCCAGCAGATCTCTGTTCAAACTCCTCTAGCGGATCTTCATCCAAACTCCTCCAGCAGATCTCCATCCAAACTCCTTCAGTGGATCTCCTTCCGAACTTCTCCAGCAAGCTTCGGTCCAAACTCATCCAGCAGTTCTCTATCCAAACTCCTCCAATGGATCTCCCTCCAGACTCCTCTAGCAGGCCTCTAGACTCCTCTAAGACAGACTCATCTAGTTATAGGCCTTCCAAACTCTTTGTAGCTGGACTCTACCCATTGACAAGAAGAATTCCTTCTGATCGAACCCCTTATGATCACCTAGAAGGACCTCATCATCTATGCAAGTTTGGCTCTCCATACAATGCAAATCGACCTACATGCAGACAATCCTAATGTGAGGATTTATGATACTTTCAAGCCTTGGAAGGCCATGGGAGGAGTCAGGAGGTTGGCTCTGAAGATTCTAGGAGCTTGGTTAGTGCTTCAGAGACTTGAGACATAAGATAAAGCAAAAAAACAAAGTCGGAGAATCAAGACTATAGAAAAAAAAATTTCTGCAAGTTAGTTGGCTCAGTCCAAAATTGGATCGGCTAAATCTCAGAGCATAGGTAAAATAGAAAGTTGCACGTTCGGGACCGCTAGCACAGCACAGGACTGGGCTAGCTCAGTTTCAGATTGAGTCGACCTAGTAGAACTTAGCTGGCTCAGTGCTGAGACTGGGCCGTTTCAGTGCATGGGCAGAGTTACGTGAGGGTCTATTTTGGGCTAGGGTCTGGGTTGATCCTAAGAATCTTAAGGCCTAATTTGAGAGGTCTTAAGGTAGCTAATTCATGTATGGATCAGATTTAGATCTAAAGGATGAGAGCATGGAAGACATAGGTGTACATGGGCTCGATGAGTGCTTTCATGTATTGGATTAGCCAAGAGAGTTTTTGGTCAGACTTAATGGCTATGTATAAATACATAGATTGTATTAGGATTTTTAAGATTGGAATCAATATAGATCTTTTCTTTCTCAATTCTCTCTTCTTCTCATCTCTCTAGAGTTGCCACCCTAGGATTCTTGAAGAAGCCCTAGAGAAAGGGGGCGTCTCCCTCAAGCCCAAAGAGGGAGGTGCTCCATCACAGATTCAGATAGAGGATCAGTAGTTTGCTGCCCATAGAGAACATCATAGGTTTCTTTAGATTCGTGCTAAAGATCAGGGGCTTCCGCAACATGGTATTGGGGCTTGTGATGCCAAGGATGATTAGCGTTCGAGTGATATCATGAAATATCAATTGGTATCAAAGAGAGGTGACTCCAGTTGGTGCACTTACATTTGGTATCAGAGTCTGATGGTGCATGAAAGAGAAGGAGAAGTCATACAAGATGAAATCAAAAATCTGCATAAGGATTCCACGGTATGTCTCAAATCTATTTTTATTGTTGCTGTGGTTTGGCCAACCAAGAGCAGCAAGTTAAAGATGGAGGTTGAGAGGATTAAAGGGAAGGAATTTTTTTGGCATGGAAGAATTTGGTGCATGATTTGCTGATCGATCATAATGGAAAGGTCAGGGTGTATAATGGTTATGTGATAGGTAGGGAGCACTGGAGTGCTGCATTAGCGCTTTCCTAGAGATGCAGGGCTAAGAAAGGCTCGGCGATGTAGCAGTCGAGGAAGGTTTCTCAGTAGAGAGCATCAGGATTCTCTAGAAAGATGGGCTGTGTAGGAATGTTGATGAGAGATTTTTCAAGGGATAATAGTCGAAGGAAGGCTGAAGAAGCGACTATACATCCTTTGGTGTCAGAAAGATGGAGAAGTAGTCAGAGATGTATTCAGCGGTTTGACTAGAGCATGGATTTACGAAGCCTTGAGAGTGATGGAGATGGATGATCCATGGAGATCCAGCAAGTTAGGGCTGGGTGGCTGTAGAGTGGCATAGAGACAAGTTAGGAAGCACTGAAGTGCTCTAGTTGTTAGATATATGTGCCCTAGAAGCCAGAATTGGCTGACACTTATAATACACTTCTAGGGGTAAAATTGTAATTTTGACTATAATTAATGAAATGGGTTATTATTCTATCACACATGTGTATTTAGTGTCTGTGATACATCCTTTGAGTTAATGGTAATGATAATTCATATTTTCAAGAGTTGAAAATTTAAGACATGAATAATCATTATTAACTCATAAACAGCTCCCGACCATAGGATCATCATGAGGATGGTGATTGATCTGGAAGGTTGGTGTACGATCGCTTCTCTTTAGTAGATGAGTCTTGAGTCTACGGTGTGGAGACACCGGAGCGAGAGTACAGGTACTCGTTAGAGAACGAGGGCACTGAGCGTGACCACCTCGAGTAGTCATTAGGGAGTCTACCTTCTCGTCAATGACTGACTCGATGCTGCAGTAGTGTGTCTGGTTCTTTGACCTGAGATGCATCGGCAGTTCACCTTGAGGGTGTTATAGTTTGACTACACCATTACTCGGTCTCCTAGCCATATGGAACCCTGAGGTGTATGTTGGCTATAGCATGTTCATTGTAGGAACTGGATTGCATCAAGATGGAATCTATCTACCTCGGTGGTAGAGGAGTAGCCCTATGATGATCATGAGAATCAAGTCCAGAAATCCATGGCCATGGTAGAGTGAAATAATAGAAAGAGTTTCTATTTAGATTTTCACATTGGACTTGAATCGAATGATTACATCATATGACAGAGACTAGGGTTTGACGAGTTCACCTTAACCCTAATCTGATCGGGGCTCAAGATAGAAGAACTTAATCACACAGGTAGCTGCACCAAGAGGTTCGCATTCAGCTCTGATGGGTTGCCACCATATACTGCTAGGTGTCACTGGTGGATTTTGGGAGCAATTAGAATGATTTAGATGATCGATCATTCTAGCTGTTCGAATCAGAAGAGTTCTGATCCATCGAAAGGAGTTTCGATGATGTCTATGATAGAGATCATGACATATCCCATTACCATACAGAACTGAACCTAACTGGGTCACACAAACAAGGGTTTGAATCTGGTGATCATCAATTGAACTGATCCAGTTCAATTGATCTGAATGAGATTCAATTAGGTTCAAGGAAATCGTGCTAGCACTCGATTGAACCTAACGTTCTTCTTTTACTATCATAAATAAGTTGTCCTGACTGAGCCAAAGGAAGTTTGTGCTCAATCAGAGGCCTTCATATGGTCTGACTGGAGGTTGTCCAAGTCAGAATAAGGTTGTCTTATTTGTAAGACATTACCTACCATTTTTGGTCACCTGCCATTTCTTGTTCTTTGACTTTGGTCAAAAGTCTACCTTTGACTGGTCAAACGTTGACCATTGACCCTTTGACTTTTGACCACATGTCATGCACCTATTGGAGAGCTGGTGGGGGCCTGTCCCCCTGCCAGAACCTGGCAAGGAGAAGGGCGCACGCCAAGGGTGGCGTGAGCCCAAGTAGGAGGCGCCTAGGAGTCCTTGTTGGACAAGGACTCCACCTCCCTTTTGGATTCCAATCAGAGTTCTACTAAGAATCCAGTTTGACTGGTCTTAGGCGCCCTCTAAGGAGGAATCCAGGGGTCTCTATTCCAACCAATCAGATTTAGATCTGATTTCACAAAGGGTTGTGATTGGTTGAGAGGAAGAGGAGTTGGATCACAAGAGGTCTATAAATAAGACCCTGCGCCCAACCCTAATTCCAAAGTGAATTCAATAGAGATTTCCCACGTCCAAGGCTGCCTCTCCCCTCCTTCTCCATGCCATACTCTCTTCTCCCCTTGCTCTCCACGTCCAAAAGTGTTTTGGACTTAGTTTGGTGCGATTCAGATCAAGGAAAGGCGATCAAAAGCAAGAAGGCTGCGCTGCTGCAAAAGGACGACTGCAGATCTTCAAAAGAGTTTTGAAGATCCTCCAGATCAGATCCAGATCTGATTTTTGGAGGTGTGATAGAGAAGAAGAGGATCTCTAGATCCAACCCGAGTGGATACCGGTAGAGGCCAGGCGCTTGCGTGGCTAAGATCCAGAACCTTCCGCTGCAATCAGGATCATCTACAGGGTAATAGGATTACCCAAATCAGATAAATTAAATTTGATTTAATTTATCTTATTTTATTTTATTTATTAAAATAATAAGAATCAGATCTGAAACATATCAAGATCTGATTAAGATCAAGAGAAAATTTTTGAAATATATCTCTTGATCTAATCAGATCTGGACGAACCTGGACCGGAAAATCAGGATTTCCCTTCAACTGGTATCAGAGCCATGGTTCTAAAATTATTTAGATCTGATTTTAATTTTATTTTAATTAAAAATAACATGATTTCAGATGTCACATGAGATGTGATCAGATCTGAAATCAGAAAAATTAAAATTAAATGATTTGGATCTAAGAACATGAAGATATGCATGACTAGTTCTAGAATAGAATAGTTCTATAGAATAGTTTTGCATGTCTTTGATTTAATTTGATTAAATCATATTTTAGATCTTCTTATTTACTATTTTTTGATATTATAAGTGTTATAATAACATCTGATAAACAGCAAATAAAAATTATTTAATTTTAAATATCATATGAGATATGATAGATGCATGACTAGACTAGTTGTAGAATAGTTCTACATAATTGTCTAGATTAGAATTTATTTTGATTAGATCAATTTAAATCTAATTTTTTAGATTATTATGAGATAATTTAGATCTGAAAACATGCATGATTTGATACATGAGATGTATGCAAAATATGCCTTGATTAGATCTAAATTTGTATATGAGATATATGATATAGATCTATAACTGTTTTGTAGATTTATCATGTTCCTGATTAAGGCGTTCCTCTTGGCCGTCCGGTCATAAGAACGAAGAAGGGTTTAAAGGCCCTCTCTTCCCATTCGATGGGGTGTTCTTATGACGTGTAGGGGTGCTGCGTGTTCGTCCTTAATCAGAAACCCAAAACTTACTTTCTGCAAAACCCTAGATCCTGAAACCCTAGGATTTATTGTGCATATTTTGTTTATGAACCCAACTTAATTAAGAATTAAGTTTATGGAATATTAATTAGGTCTAAAATTGAGAATTTTAGATCTAAGACATATTCATAATACTGGGTTCGGGCTTGGGTAGCTCAATTAGGTCTAAGCGGTTGATCAAACCGAATCAAGAGTTGGTTAGATGGGATCAACAATGCTTAAATTGACCAGCCTAATAGGATTAAGTCTGGGTCAAGATCGAGTCACGATCAAGCAAGACCTAATTAGGCTCAGAGGTTAGAGTCTGGATTGTAGGCTAACCCAATTGGTTCTGACTCAACAATTTGGTGTCTAAGGTAAGTTTGGCACAGACGACCGACTGGTTTTTAATTGGAAGCTACTCGACCTGAATGCGTTCTTGTGCGAGTTAACGGCATATTCCTTCCACCGATCTCACTTACCTGGCCATATCTGTTGACACAGTTCTGATCTGAGGTGGTCAATAATCCGAGCTGACCCATGCCACTAGGTTAGTCATAATTGTTATGACTAAGCCAAGTCTAGTTTAATGAGACCTGAATCAATTCTCCCTAAGAAAAGATTAAGTCTGAGGTCTTCCACCATTGTAGATGTGCGGGCCCTTCCCGGGATTGATTGTTCTCGGCTGGATACAGTGGCTCAGTTGCACCGGGAAGACGCAACCATGTCTATTAGGCATTGGATGCTATGGGCTGGAGGATGAGTTGGGCTCAATATTTCGGATACGGTGAGAGACCCAATTAGGAACCCAGTCTATGCAAATGGTGGGTCTGACTTAACTAAGGAGTGGATCAATATTCCGGATACGGTGAGATTCATGAATTAGAGACCAAGTTTGGGTGCACCATGATTAGAGAATCATTGAACAAGAGTTGTTCACTCATTGGCTAACCCATCACCAATAACTGTTAGGTGAGGTGATGAGTCAGTTGGTGAGACCGCACCACCCACTAGAAATCATCAATCGCGGAGATTTTCGCATCTTGGTGCACTTACATTTGGTATCAGAGTCTGATGGTGCATGAAAGAGAAGGAGAAGTCATACAAGATGAAATCAAAAATCTGCATAAGGATTCCACGGTATGTCTCAAATCTATTTTTATTGTTGCTGTGGTTTGGCCAACCAAGAGCAGCAAGTTAAAGATGGAGGTTGAGAGGATAAAGGAAGAATTTTTTGGCATGGAAGAATTTGTGCATGATTTGCTGATCGATCATAATGGAAAGGTCAGGGTGTATAAAGGTTATGTGATAGGTAGGGAGCACTGGAGTGCTGCATTAGCGCTTTCCTAGAGATGCAGGGCTAAGAAAGGCTCGGCGATGTAGCAGTCGAGGAAGGTTTCTCAGTAGAGAGCATCAGGATTCTCTAGAAAGATGGGCTGTGTAGGAATGTTGATGAGAGATTTTTCAAGATAATAGTCGAAGGAAGGCTGAAGAAGCGACTATACATCCTTTGGTGTCAGAAAGATGGAGAAGTAGTCAGAGATGTATTCAGCGGTTTGACTAGAGCATGGATTTACGAAGCCTTGAGAGTGATGGAGATGGATGATCCATGGAGAATCCAGCAAGTTAGGGCTGGGTGGCTGTAGAGTGGCATAGAGACAAGTTAGGAAGCACTGAAGTGCTCTAGTTGTTAGATATATGTGCCCTAGAAGCCAGAATTGGCTGACACTTATAATACACTTCTAGGGGTAAAATGTAATTTTGACTATAATTAATGAAATGGGTATTATTCTATCACACATGTGTATTTAGTGTCTGTGATACATTCTTTGAGTTAATGGTAATGATAATTCATATTTTCAAGAGTTGAAAATTTAAGACATGAATAATCATTATTAACTCATAAAACGCTCCCGACCATAGGATCATCATGAGGATGGTGATTGATCTGGAAGGTTGGTGTACGATCGCTTCTCTTTAGTAGATGAGTCTTGAGTCTACGGTGTGGAGACACCGGAGCGAGAGTACAGGTACTCGTTAGAGAACGAGGCACTGAGCGTGACCACCTCGAGTAGTCATTAGGGAGTCTACCTTCTCGTCAATGACTGACTCGATGCTGCAGTAGTGTGTCTGGTTCTTTGACCTGAGATGCATTGGCAGTTCACCTTGAGGGTGTAATAGTTTGACTACACCATTACTCGGTCTCCTAGCCATATGGAACCCTGAGGTGTATGTTGGCTATAGCATGTTCATTGTAGGAACTGGATTGCATCAAGATGGGATCTATCTACCTCGGTGGTAGAGGAGTAGCCCTATGATGATCATGAGAATCAAGTCCAGAAATCCATGGCCATGGTAGAGTGAAATAATAGAAAGAGTTTCTATTTAGATTTTCACATTGGACTTGAATCGAATGATTACATCATATGACAGAGACTAGGGTTTGACGAGTTCACCTTAACCCTAATCTGACGGGGCTCAAGATAGAAGAACTTAATCACACAGGTAGCTGCACCAAGAGGTTCGCATTCAGCTCTGATGGGTTGCCACCATATACTGCTAGGTTCACTGGTGGATTTTGGAGCAATTAGAATGATTTAGATGATCGATCATTCTAGCTGTTCGAATCAGAAGAGTTCTGATCCATCGAAAGGAGTTTCGATGATGTCTATGATAGAGATCATGACATATCCCATTACCATACAGAACTGAACCTAACTGGGTCACACAAACAAGGGTTTGAATCTGGTGATCATCAATTGAACTGATCCAGTTCAATTGATCTGAATGAGATTCAATTAGGTTCAAGGAAATCGTGCTAGCACTCGATTGAACCTAACGTTCTCTTTTACTATCATAAATAAGTTGTCCTGACTGAGCCAAGAAGTTTATGCTCAATCAGAGGCCTTCATAATGGTCTGACTGGAGGTTGTCCAAGTCAGAATAGGTTATTCTTATTTGTAAGACATTACCTAACATTTTGATCACCTGCCATTTCTTGTTCTTTGACTTTGGTCAAAAGTCTACCTTTGACTGGTCAAACGTTGACCATTGACCCTTTGACTTTTGACCACATGTCATTCACCTATTGGAGAGCTGGTGGGGGCCTGTCCCCCTGCCAGAACCTGGCAAGGAGAAGGGCGCACGCAAGGGTGGCGTGAGCCCAAGTAGGAGGCGCCTAGGAGTCCTTGTTGGACAAGGACTCCACCTTCCCATTTATGCTAAAGATCAGAAGCTTTTGCAACATGGTATCAGAGCTTGTGATGCCAAGGATGATTGGCATTCAAGCGATATCATGGAACATCAATTGGTATCAGGGAGAGGTGATGCCAGTTGCTGCGCTTACACCTAAAGGAGCCCGAACTTGTCTAAAACTATTATGACTTGGAGCTCTTCATCGTCTGCATCTACTCCATTTGAACTTCAACTATTGATACTAGACGAACTGACAAATCATGATAATAAACACCACTCTTGATTGGCATGTCATGACAAGGAGCACTATCCTCCATAACAAAACATGGCCCCGAACGATCCACTATCAGAAGGTTGCGGCTGTTGCCATTAGTTTGTTACGAGCTTTATTTATATAAAATATCCTCCAGATATTTTTTTTTCCTAAGCTCTCTTCTTTTTTTTGTTACTCTACCTCTTTTTATCCTGAGCACTCCATTCTAGTTGGCAGAAAAATTAACTTAAGCATCAGAGGATCCCATCAGAGCCATCCATCTCTGGTTTGGACTTTATTTTGTAGATCCCATCGACGACCTCACCTTCTCCACTCCAGCCACCTCCGACATCCTCATGGATTTCTGCACCAATAAGATTGATGCTAGAGGAAGGGTCTTTCTGAACCCTTATTCTAAAAGAAGTGCCCAATCGATCTTACCTGCCTTTCTTTCTCTCTTAATTTCTTGAATCCATTTTTATTTGATCTCTGCTTGCTTCAGAGATTGCCTTCAAAGAATACAACCATCTGATGATCCACTGCCTTCATCGTCGGATCTGAACTAGATCCGTCCATTCTGGCTTTGTTATCCACTCCTTAACCTTCTCCACCAGCGGCCATGGTGGATCCAAAATAGTTCAACCTACTGATACAGTAGGTTCGAGGTCTCATCAAAATAGTACAGGCCATACAGCAACCATCGACAATGGCCCGGCCAAAAAATTCCCAGCTAGAGCCTCAAGAACCGACACCTATAAGGGCAACCTAGGTCAGCAGACCCATCACCTCCAAGAAGGAGAAGCATAGAGCAGGGAGTTTCTGTTCCTATCATGATTCTTCTTTCGAAGAAACTTTTTTCATCTACAGTTAGCGGCATTCTGAGATCCACAATCAAGATGACCCTCTCGAGCAAAATCTCCAGGATATGAACCGACGGATTTAGGAGCTCCGCCATGCCATCCCAACTCATCATAACGATATCTACACCGATCCTCCCTTTTCTATCAAGATCATGCAAGAACTTATCCCATCAAACTTCAAGCTACCCCAGTTTGAGACCTACGATGGGACATCTGATTCGGTTAACCACCTAGAGGCCTTCTATATTAGGAATATATTTCAAAGCCAATCGTCAGCCTGTTGACGGTTGTGCTACTTGTTATACTTGTATATAAATTATCAAATAATACAAGTTATTTTGACATTTTTTATCTTAAATTCTATTATCTTCTAATGAACTCTTGTGTTGTGATGAAGTCCTTAGGACTATCTAAATTTGACAAAGGAGAATTTATCATTTAATTCTTAAATTATTCATGACCAAAAGATATGTTGTTATTTAGGACGATAATGTTTATCGAATATAGGTCGTTGTGTGCTATATAGGTTGGTTGTCCTCATAACCAAGGAGTGTTGAGATATTGGCATGGCATGCAAGTGAGATGTATGGGTACATCTGCTGAATGCGACCAATTCTGGAGCTTTTCTTCTATCAAGATTAGCCCTAAAGAATATGGGTATAAGTATCCCTTAGCCCTGAGACTACCACGGTGACTTGCAAGCAACTCACTATACTTAGGTACCAGACTATTTAAATTTTTAATTCAGTGATGAAAGGCTACTGGGTGCAGTCAAGTACTTGGCTTATTCGTGTGTGAGTCAAGATAGGATTGATCCCTCCAAGTGTTAGAGCAAGTGTATCACTGTATTTCAATTTAGCAAATCCTCGATCGAGGTAGTCCATATGATGGATGCTAAAGTTTAAAATACAATATGGATGAATTCTAGGATTGACAGTAAATCCTAAATCATCCTTTTAAGCATCGTGATCAAGGGGATGAATTATATGGTAACCATATTTTATAGGTTCGTCATTGTTGCGTTGCAACTTTTCAATCTATCCGAACGTTGGGTACCATTACTAGATGGTCACATCGATTAGTACAGAAAATTAGTTCCTATGCTACCGACTTAGGATTCGAACCTATGGGGTCACACACATAATGAGTTCCTACCTAATTTGATGGCTGATCATGAGTCTTGATGACCTACGATACTATGGTCAAGAGTCCTGAAGGAAAATCCTGATTTGCCGGGGTCAGGTTCGTTCAAATTTGATTGGATTGAGAGGCATATTTCAAAATTTTTTTCTTAGATCCTAATCAGATCTGATATTTTCTAGATCTAATTTATGATCTAATAAATAAAAAAAATTAAATTAAATTAAATTTAAATTAATTTTATCTTGATTCTGGGTAATCTAATTATCCGTTGATGATCTACTGATTGCCTGAGGTTCTAGATCTAGCCACGCAAGCTCCTGGCCTCTATCGGTATCCACTCGAGTTGGATCTGGAGGTCTTCTTCTCTTTTTTTTTTTCAAAAATTAGATCTGGATCTGATTTGGAGGATCTTCAAAACTTCTTTTGAAGATCAGCCAGTCGTCCTTTGCAGCAGTGCAGCCTTCTTCCTTTTTCGTCAGCCCCGTCGCCTTTCTCTTGATCTGAATCACACCAACCTGAAGGTCCAAAACTACCTTTTGGACGTGGAGAGGAGAGAGAGGATGAGAAAGGTTGGCATGGAGGAAGGAAGGGTAGCAGCCTTGGGGCATGGGCTAGGAATTGAAGTTCTATGAAAAGTTGGTGCAGATAGGTCTTATTTATAGACCCTACTGCGCCATGTAGTCCAACTCACTCCCAACCAATCACAACTTGCCTTTGTGAAATCAGATCTAAATCTGATTGGTGGGATGACATCACCTGATCCAATCAGATAAGAAATCTACAGATTCATCCTTAGAGTGGCGCCTAAGACCATGGTCAAAGTCTTAGATGAGGGTCACTCTAATTTGAATCCAAAAGGAGACCTGGAGTCCCATCCGTATGGGACTCCTAGGCATCCCTATCCAACTTGGGCGCACGCCATCCTGGCGTGCGCCCTTCCTTTTGCCAGGTTCTGGCAGAGGGGACAAGGCCCCCACCAGCTCTCCAATAGGTGCATGACACATGTGGTCAGAAAGTCAAGGGTCAAAGGTCAACTTTTGACCAAAGTCAAAGGAACAAGAAATGGCAGGTGACCAAAAATGGCAGGTTGTCTTAAATTTATCAAAATAAGACAACCTTTTCTGACTTGGACAACCTCCAGTCAGACCATAGTAAAAGGCCTCTGATTGAGCACAAACTCCTTTGGCTCAGTCAGGACAACTTATTTATGATAGTAAAAGAAGAACGTTAGGTTCAATCGAGTGCTAGCACGATTTTCCTTGAACCTAATTGAATCTCATTCAGATCAATTGAACTAGATCAGTTCAATTGATGATCACCAGATTCAAACCCTTGTTTGTGTGACCCAGTTAGGTTCAGTTCTGTATGGTAATGGGATATGTCATGATCTCTATCATCGACATCATCGAAACTCCTTTCGATGGATCAGAACTCTTCTGATTCGAACAGCTAGAATGATCGATCATCTAAATCATTCTAATTGCTCCCAAAATCCACCAGTGACACCTAGCAGTATATGGTGGCAACCCATCAGAGCTGAATGCGAACCTCTTGGTGCAGCTACCTGTGTGATTAAGTTCTTCTATCTTGAGCTCCGATCAGATTAGGGTTAAGGTGAACTCGTCAAACCCTAGTCTCTGTCATATGATGTAATCATTCGATTCAAGTCCAATGTGAAAATCTAAATAGAAACTCTTTCTATTATTTCACTCTACCATGGCCATGGACTTCTGGACTTGATTCTCATGATCATCATAGGGCTGCTCCTCTACCACCGAGGTAGATAGATTCCATCTTGATGCCATCCAGTTCCTACAATGAACATGCTATAGCCAACATACACCTCAGGATTTCCATATGGCTAGGAGATCCGAGTAATGGTGTAGTCAAACTATAACACCCTCAAGGTGAACTGCCGATGCATCTCAGGTCAAAGAACCAGACACACTACTGCAGCATCGAGTCAGTCATTGACGAGAAGGTAGACTTCCTAATGACTACTCGAGGTGGTCACGCTCAGTGCCCTCGTTCTCTAACGAGTACCTGTACTCTCGCTCTGGTGTCTCCACACCGTAGACTCAAGACTCATCTACTAAAGAGAAGCGATTGTACACCAACCTTCCGGATCAATCACCATCCTCGTGATGATCCTATGGTCGGAGCATTTTATGAGTTAATAATGATTATTCATGTCTTAAATTTTCAACTCTTGAAAATATGAATTATCATTACCATTAACTCAAAGGATGTATCACAGACACTAAATACACATATGTGATAGAAAATAACCATTTTATTGATTTATAGTCAAAATTATAATTTTGCCCCTAGAAGTGTATTACAAGTGTCAGCCAATTCTGGCTTCTAGGGCACATATATCTAACAATCTCCACTTGTCCTAAAGCCAATTGGCTACAAGTCTAAGTCCCATCTTCTCAAGATGGGCTTCGATCTTCTGCTGGCCCAACGGCTTTGTAAGTGGGTCTGCCACATTATCTGTGGAGTTGACTCTCTTGACCTTGACATAACCCTTCTCGAGGTAATCGCGGATGAGGTGGTATCGCCGCTCAATATGCTTGGATTTTTGGTGAGACCTCGGCTCCTTAGCAAGGGCTATGGCGCCATTGTTGTCGCAGTATAGAGGAATGGCATCTGATGGCATTACTTTGATTTCTGCAGCAAACTTCTTGTACCAGAATGCTTCCTTCGCAGCTTCTGATGCAGCGATATATTCTGCTTCCATAGTGGAATCTGCTATCACTGTTTGCTTGAAACTTTTCCAGCTGATAGCTCCACCATTGCACACAAACAGACTCCCAGATGTCGACTTTCGATCATCTATATCGGACATGAAAGTCCGAGTCTGTGTATCCCTGGACTTGGAGTTCTCCGTTACCAAAGACCAACATCATATCCTTAGTTCTTCTCAAGTACTTAAGGATACATTTCACAGAAGTCCAGTGTTCTTCACCTGGATTTGACTGATATCTGCTTGTGACACTCACAGCATGGGCTATATCAGGTCGTGTACATAGCATGGCATACATGAGGCTCCCTATTGCAGAAGCATAAGGGATCTTGCTCATGCATTCTATTTCCTCAGGTGTGCTAGGGCACATCTTCTTGGAAAGATGAATACCATGTCTGAAGGGTATTAATCCCCTCTTAGAGTTTTCCATACTAAACCTCTTTAGTACTTCCTCTATGTACATCTTCTGTGAAAGTCCTAGCATCCTATTCGGTCTATCCCTATAGACCTTAATTCCTAGAATAAAGGATGCTTCACCTAGGTCTTTCATGGAGAATTCTTTGGACAACCATATTTTGAACTATGGTCAACATGGGAATATCATTCCCAATAAGGAGGATGTCATCCACGTACAATACGAGGAAGACAACAGCGCTCCCACTGACCTTTTTGAAGACACATGGTTCCTCCTTCATTCTTGATGAAACCAAATAATTTGATCACATCATTAAAATGAGTGTTCCAGCTCCGAGATGCTTGCTTAAGTCCATATATGGACCTTTGCAGCTTGCAAACCTTGTGATCAGTCATCACTGGATGTGAAACCTAGCAGGCTGTTCCATATAGATATCTTCCTCAAGATATCCATTTAAGAAATGCCATCGTTTCACGTCCATTTGCCATATTTCATAATCGAAATAGGCTGCAACAGTAAGCAATGTGCGGATGGATTTTAGCATAGCTACTGGGAAAAAGGTATCCTGATAGTCAATGCCTTCGCATTGACTATAACCTTTTGCCACTAGTCTAGCCTTGAATGTCTCCACATTCCCATCTGCACCAATCTTTCTCTTGAAGATCCATTTACACCCAATAGGTACTATACCTTCTGGTGGATCTACCAAGGTCCAGACTTGGTTTGAGTGCATCGAGTCAATTTCTGACTTCATTGCCTCTAACCATTTCTCAGGAGTCGATATCTGATATCGCCTCGTTGTAGGTTTTGGGATCATCACCATGAGCACCATTACCTATGAAGGAATATTTTCTCTACATTCCTCTGAAATAATACCTAAGTATCTTTCAGGGGGACGAAAAATCCTTTCCGATCTACGAGGTGGAGGAGGTAGTGTTCTTATTGGCTCAACCTGATTTGGTTCCATTTGGTTCTTAGCTCGTTGCTCTTGTGAGACTTTCTCATTTGAAGCTTAATCTATCTTCCAATGCCGCCATCTTGAATAAACTATTTTTCAAAAAAAATGGCATATCGACTCACAATCACATTGTTATCTTCTGGAATGTAGAAATAATATTCTAATGACTCTTTAGGATATCCTATGAATCAAGCTCTAAAGGACTTAAAGTCTAACTTGTCTACTTGTTATTTTTTGACATGAGCCGGACAACCCCAAATTCTGAGATGACTCAGACTTAATTTTTTACCATGCCATATCTCATATGGTGTGGTAGAAATGGTTTTAGAAGGAACCTTATTCAGTAAGTATATTGTAGTTAACAAACAGTATCTCCAAAGAAAATTAAGAAGGTCTGTGTAGCTCATCATGGATCCCCATATCTAATAGGGTTCAGTTTCTTTATTTTAAAATTTCGTTGAGTTGAGATGTTCCTGGTGGAGTCCATTGAGAGACTATGCCATTTTTCTTGAGATAGTCCAAGAATTTTCAACTAAGATATTCACCTTTTCGATCTGATCGAAGAACCTTAATAGATTTTCCAGTTTACTTTTCTATTTCATGTCTGAACTCCTTGAACTTTTCAAAAGCTTCAAACTTATGTTTCATAAGATACACATACCCATACCTAGATAAATCATCGATAAAGGTTATGAAGTAGACTAAGTTACCTCTAGCCGGCACATCAAATAGGCCGCACACATCTGTATGTACTAGGGCAAGAAGATCTGTGGCTCTTTCTCCATGTCCTACAAAAAAAAGCTTAGTCATTTTGCCATGAAGATAGGATTCATAAATTGGATATGACTTAAAAGTCAATGGACTCAATAGCCCAATTTTCTTCAATTTGCTAACCCTATCTTCTGCTATATGACCTAATCTTAGGTGCCATAGATACCTATCATTAGGACTATCCCTAGGACGTTTTGATTTTATGGCATTCATATTTTACTCAAAATTAAAAACAGATACATCAACATGTAACTGATAAAGACTGTTAATAAGGAAATCACTTGCAATTTTATTTCTTTCATAAAGAATGTTACAATGGTCCTTAAGAAAACTAATTATATAGCCTTCTAATGCAAGACAAGAAACAGAAATCAAATTTTTGCTTGCTGTAGGCACATAATAATAGTCTTTTAATACTAAGTCTAAACCAGATAATAGTCAAAGAGGATATGTTCCCATGGCCATGGCAGCAACTCTTGCTCTATTTTCTATACACAGGATCATCTCACCATCCCTCAGCCTCCTACTATCCTCAAGACCCAGCATAGAAGTGCATAAGTGAGCACTAGAACCAGAGTCAAGCACCCAACTGAATGTAGAAGAAACCGTAAGGTTAGACTCAATAACGAGCATACCTTCAGAAGGACCTGCCTCCTTCTTCTTTAGGGTGGTCAGGTAAGTAGGGCAGTTTCGCTTTAAGTGGCCATCATTGTTACAATGGAAATACTTTTCTTTGTCAGCGGCCTTCTTCTTCAGCTCTATCTTTTTCTTCTTTCCTTCTTCCATCTTCTGCTTTTTCACAGACTTCTTCTTCTTTCTAAAAGACTTTCTCTTGGAAGAAGTCCGTTCCATAGCAAGTACTGAGCCTTTAGAATCTTTCATGAGAAGCTCAGCGATAACCAGCATGTTCATAAGTTTGACCAAGAAATTTTGAAGTTTATGATGAACTGCCCATACGTATCAGTCAAGGATTACAGAATTATATCATTTTACGGATCCAAGTCCAACCTCACTCCAAGCTTCTCAAGCTCTTCCATGTCCTTGATCATTATTAAATAATGATCTTGGACTGACTGTCCATCACGCATCTTAGCCTTGAACAGTCGTTTAGAGACTTGATACTTGGCTGCACAACTCTGTTCACCAAACATCTCCTATAGGTGAGCCAATATTTGGCGAGCAGTGCTGATATCTTCATGTTGGCGCTAAAGTTCATTAGACATCGAGCCCAACATGTAGTATCTAGTCTTGTTATCATCATCTGTCCACTTATCCAGAGATGCTCTCTGCTCAGTGGATAGACGAGCTAGTAAGGTGAGAGGGTCCTGATCCAATACATGAATTAACTTCTCAAAATCCAAAATGATTTTGAAGTTTCGGAGCCAATCCTTATAATTTGATCTGGTCAGTCTATGGGTGTCCAGGATTCGTACTAGTGGGTTGGATGCAGATATTTTTCTATAGAGAATCAAAGTTTCTTGTTGGATACTATAATTAAGACTTAACTAATTTATTTAAGAATTTTATTTTTAAATAAATTAGCTTCCACTATTTTTTTGGATTCCTACACTTCCTCTGTAGAGATGCGAAAATCTCTATGATTACTGATTTCTAGTGGGTGGTGCAGTCCCACCGCTAACTCATCACCTCACCTAACAGTTATTGATGATGGATTAGCCAATGAGTGAACAATTCTTGTTTAATAATTCTCTAATCATGATGCACCCAATCTTGATCTTTAATTCATGAATCTCATCGTGTCAGAAATATTGATCCACTTCTTAGTTAAGTCAGACCCATCATTTGCATAGATTAGATTTCTAGTTGAGTCTCTCACCGTATCCAGAATATTGAGCCCAATCTCATCCTTCCAGCCCATGTAGCATCCAATGCCTAATAGACATGGTTGCATCTTTCTGGTGCAACTGAGCCACTATAACTAGCTGAGAATAATCAATCCCAGGAAAGATCCGCACATCTACAATGATGGAAGACCTTAGACTTAATCTTTTCTTAGGAAGATTTAATTCAGGTCTCATTGAACTAGACTTGATATAATCATAATCATTATGACTAACCTAGTGGCATGGGTTAGCTCGGATTATTGACCACCTCAGATCAGAACTGTGTCAACAGATATGGCCAGGTAAGTGAGACCGATGGAAGGGAATATGCCATTAACTCAATACAAGAACGCATTTGAGTCGAGTAGCTCTCAATTAAAAACTAGTTGGTCATATTTGCTAAATTTACCTTAGACACTAAATTGTTGAGCCAGAACCAATCGGATTAGCCTACAATCTAGACTCTAACCATTGAGCCTAATTAGGTCTTAGCTTGATCGATCACTCACGTGACTCGATCTGGACCCAGACTTAATCCTATTAGACTGGTTAATATAGGTATTATTGATCCCATCTAACCAACTCTTGATTTGGTTTGATCAACCGCTGGACCTAATTGAGCTACCCAAGCCCAAACCCAATTTTATGAACATATCTTAGATCCAAAAAATTCTTCAATTTTAGATCCTAATTATGTTTCATATTCTTAATTCTTAATTAAGTTTAGGGTTCAAAAACAAAATATGCACAATAAATCCTAGGATTTCAGGATCTAGGGTTTTGCAGAAAGTAAGTTTTGGGTTTTTGATTAAGGACGAACACGCAGCACCCCTACACATCATAAGAACATCCCATCGAATGGGAAGAGAGGGCCTTTAAACCCTTCTTTGTTCTTATGATCCGGACGGCCAAGAGGAACGCCTTAATCAGGAAAAACAAATAATCTACAAAAATAATTAGATCTATATCATATATCTCACATATACAAAATTGATCTAATCAAAAATGGCATATTTTGCATACATCTCATGTATCAATCATGCATATTTTTTTCAGATCTAAATTATCTCATAATAATCTAAAAAATTAGAATTTAAATTTGATCTTATCAAATAAAAATTCTAATCTAGACCCTATTGTAGAACTATTCTACAACTAGTCTAAACATGCATCTATCATATCTCATATGATGAATAAAATTAAATTAAATTTTTATTTTTTATTTTTTAGATCTAATTATAATATTTATAATATCAAAAAATAGTAAATAAATAGATATAAAAATTATATTTAATTAAATAAAAATTATGATTATACTAGACTACATATAGAACAATTCTATTCCTAGTCTAGTTATGTATCTCATACATATTAGATCTAGAATTAACTTAATTTTAATTTTTTCTAATTTTAGATCTAATCATATCTCATGTGACATCTAAATCATTATTTTCTAAAAAATTAAAATAAATTTATTAGATTAAATCATATCTAAATAAATTTTATAAGAACCTGGCTTTGATACCAGATGAAGAAAAATCCTGATTTCTCGGGGTTAGGTTCGTTCAGATTTGATTAGATCGAGAGACGTATTTCAAAAATTTTTTCTTAGATCCTAATTAGATCTAATATTTTTTAGATTTAATTTTATAATTTAATAAATAAAAAAATTAAATTAAATTAATTTTACCTTGATTTTGGGTAATCCTAATTATCCCTGTTGATGATCTATTGATTACCTGAGGTTCTGGATCTAGCCATGCAAGCGCCTGGCCTCTACCGATATCCACTCGAACTTGGATCTGAAGATCTTCTCCTTCTTCTCTATCTTTTCTCCAAAAATTAGATCTAAATTTGATTTGGAGGATCTTCAAAACTTCTTCTTGAAGATCATCCATCGTCTCTACAGCAGTGCTGCCCTCTTCCTTTTTCGTCAGCCTTTTCTTGCCTGACTCGCACTAATCTAAAGCCCAACTACCTTGGGCATGGAGAGGAGAGAGAGGATGAGAAAGGTGGCATGGAGGAGGGAGAGGAGCAGCCTTGGGGCATGGGCTAGGAGAGAAGTCTATGAAAAGTTGGTGCAGATAGGTCTTTATATAGACCCTGCTGCGCCATGCAGTGCCACATCACTCCGGCCAATCACATTGCTTCGTTCAATCAGATCTAAATCTGATTAATGGGATAACATCACCTGATCTAATCAGATGAGAGATCCATAAATGCATCCTAAGGTGGCACCTAAGACTAGTCAAAGTCTATAGGTAAGGGTCACCTAATTTGAATCCAAGAAGCAACCTGGAGTCCCATCCGTATGGGACTCCAGGCATCCCTATCAATGGACGCACGCCATCCTAAGCATGCATCCCTTCCTTTCTAATTTCTAGAGAGAGAACAAACCCCTATCTGCTCTTCAATAAGTGCATGATACATGGGCAGATGTTCAAGGGTCAAAGGTCAACGTTTGACCAAAGTCAAAGAATAAGAATTAGCAAGTGACGGAAAATGGTAGGTGTTGTCTTAAATTTATCTCATAAATTAAGACAATCCTTTTCTGATCTGGACAAGCTCCAATCAGACCAAGTAAAAGTATCTGAGTGAGCACAAACTCATTTGGCTCAGTCGAGACAACTTTTAATGATAGAAAAAGAAGAATGTTAGGTTCAATCGTGTGCTAGCACGATTTCCTTGAACCTAATTGAATCTAATTCAAATCAATTGAACTAGATTGATCCAATTAATGATATCCAGATCCAAACCCTTGTTTATGTGATCCAATTAGGTTCAATTCTGTATGGTAATGAAATATGTCGTGATCTCCATCATCCACATTATCGAAACTTCTTTCGATGGATCAGAACTCTTCTAATTCTGACAACTAGAATGATCGATCATCTAAATCATTCTAATTGCTCCCAAAATCCATCAGTGATACCTAGCAGTATATGATGGCAACCCATCAAAACTGAAAGATGAACCTCTTGGTGCAGCTACTTGTGTGATAAAGTTCTTCTATCTTGAGCCCCGATCAGATTAGGGTTAAGGTGAACTCGTCAAACCCTAATTTCTATGTCATATGATTTAATCATTCGATTCAAGTCTGATGTGAAAATCTAATAGAAAAACTCTTTCTATTATTTCACTCTCTGCCATGGCCATGGGCTTATGGACTTGATTCTCATGATCATCATAGGGCTGCTCCTCATCCACCGAGGTAGATAGATTCCATCTTAGTGCAATCCAATTCCTACAATGAACATGCTATAGCCAACATATACCTCAGAATTTTAAATGGCTAGGAGACCGAGTCATAGCGTAGTCAAACTATAACACCCTCAAGGTGAACTATCGATGCACCTCAGATCAAAGAATCAGACACACCACTGTAGCTTCGAGTCAGTCATCGATGAGAAGATAGACTTTCTTGTGACTACTCGAGGTGGTCACGCTCAGTGCCCTCATTCTTTAATAAGTATCTATCCTCTCGCTCTAGTATCTCTACACCATAGACTCAAGACTCATCTACTATAAAGAAGTGATTGTACACTAACCTTTCAGATCAATCACCATCCTCATGATGATCCTACGGTCAAGAGCATTTTATAAGTTAATAATGAAAATTCTTGTCTTAAATTTTCAACTCTTGAAAATAAGAATTATCATTATCATTAACTCAAAGAATGTATCACAGACACTAAATACATATATGTGATAGAAATAACCCATTTTAATATTTATAGTCAAAATTATAATTTTACCCCTAGAAGTGTATTACAAGTGTCAGCTAATTCTAGCTTCTAGGGTACACATATCTAACAAGTCCCACTAGACTGAAACTCTGAGTCCTACTCATCTAAAACTTTCTGATCAAGAGTTTCACTAGTCTAGGACTCTAAGATCGTGAGTTTCATTCATTTGGGATATTGGGTTCAAGAGTTTCATTGGATTGGGACACTTCAGGAGTTTTATGTTGATGGAACTCTATTGCCCGGTAATCCATCCGATTTGGATTCAAATATTTTTGGAGGATTAATTAGTAATTTAATTACTGATTAGCTCAATTTGATGGAGCGATGAGGATTCGATCAAGTTCGATTGAATTTGATTCGATTAGGTTTGACCTGATCAGGTCATGAGATGACCTAATCGCTATGAAAGTTTTGATCATGATTTGATCAGAATCTGGATCTAATTAATTTTTAATTTAATTAAAATTTTATTAGATTAGACTAAACCTAATTTGGTTGGATTTAACTAGGTCTAATTGGATCTAGATTAATTGGTTTGGTTGAAACCAATTAGGACCAAGTCAAATGAAGTTTGAATTCAAACTCTCCCATGCGCCCACCATTTTGACTTTTCAACTCTTGTTCCATGCCCAAAACTTTTGTACATAACTTTTCACTCATCTAGAAGGTTTCTGCACCTCCTCTCTTATCTACTTTTGATCTGGTCCAAGGGTTGGACCGGTTTAACATAAGTTGAGTTTTGAATTAAACTTAGTTTATTGGAGGTTGGAACCAATCCGACCTTATCTTCTTCCCACACCCTTCCTTTTATTTGTTGAATATTTTTAGAGAAATAAAAATGTGTGCACATAGAAGAAGAGTCCTTCTACATGTTAAATATATGGGAGGAGGCATTGGATAAAGATAAGAGGCTCGTTTGATTTTTGAAATCAAGTGAGTGGTTAAAACCTCCCAACCACTCGACCCTTATCTTTGTCTATACTTTTTTCCCATGGTATTCATATCAATAAATTATGAGAATTTTTGTGTGTGTATAAAAAGGGGTTAGCATTATGTGGTAAAAATTTTAGAGTGATTGGGCATTAGTTTTGGACAAGAAAATTCTTGGAGTGAAGGTAAGCAAGGTCCGACAGCACTATACTTTTCCCTCATGCCTCTTTTCTCTTATGATTTTCACCCCTAAGAATACTCAATTTTTAGATAAGATCTAAAGAGAGTTTATATAACTAAAAGTTATCTTTCTACAAAAACTTATTTCATCAAAAAACTCCATATAGAGAGGGTGTGATAAGATTTTTAGTGTGTCAGGATTTTTGGACTGAGTGAAACCCTAGTTTTGGAAATTTGGGTTGAGATGGAGAGATCGAGTGCTATAAGCATCGGATCACTACCAAATTTGAAACACATCTTCATCATCCTCCAGTATTTGTGTTATAATTTTTTAGAGTATTTAAGAAATCAAAAAGTATATGATCAATTAGATCAATTATGATCAGCCATCGAAGACCCCGAGGAGGAGTTAGCACTCCGATGGAGTTGGTCGGGACTAGGAGCTCTGTGTGGACCATCCATAGAGGTTGAATGAGTGTGTGACTACAGCGTAATACCATAGATTCTTTTGATAGATTTAGATCATGGAGATCAGCTATCCACGAAAAGATATCAAGTTCTGAACTCGTATCGATCAGTAGATTCGATTTATTGATCGAATACATTTTATTTTTTTATCATATATTAGCATATTTAAATCTTAAGTAGGATTTATTTGATATGATCAATGTACGCATAGTATTAATTTTAGATTAATATTTATTTTTGCTGCTATTTTATTCAAAAAAATTTTAAAAATGCATGCTTAAACCCTACGCGATCTCCTTCAAATGGTATCAGAGTAGGTTCGCTAAACATGATATGCTTGCATATTTTAGATTAATAATTTAGATTTGATCTAAATATTAATCTAGTAATCTGATTAATTAGATCTAAAAATTAAAATTTAGATCGCACAGACTATAGGTTATCCTGCTATAGGATTTACCCCCTACAGTGAAAAAGTTGTCCTGGCACGTTGCTGATCTATATCATTAATCATAAAATCTTAGATTTAATCTAATATTTTTATGATCTAATTTTATTAGACTTTAATCTGATTTATGATCATGAATGCATAATTAGATAAATTTTGATTCATGGTTTAGTATTATGTAGTGTACATAGTTTCAGATTAAATCCTACAACTAGTATTATTTATGAATTGAGTCGATTCAATTTTAAAGTAAGTCGACTTAATTGATAAATAATACTAAGTTATAAAAAAAAAATTTAAAAATTTAAAAAATATTTTTGAAATGTCGAACCCTAATCCATAACCCATAAACTTAATTAAATATTAAGTATAATGATTTAGTATCTAGAATTATGAATTAAGACTCTAAGTCATTAATCATAAAATGTGGGTTATTAGGTTAGTTGAATTAGCTCCATAAATTGGGTTAGACCTAAGGTTAGTTAAAGAGTGGACTAAATTAGAGTAATTGATCAAATCTAATTAAATATTAATTTAGATTAGATCAAGAACTCTATAGACTCAATTATAATAGTTATAGTTGGTCAAGTCCATGCCTTCAACGAGGACCAAATGGACTTGATTTATGGCTACGCGGTCGAATCTAAAATTACTAGGTTAGTCAAATTAAAACTAATAAATCGAATGGTGTCTAAGGTAAGTTTGGCAGTTTGACCAATGATTTTTAATTGGGAGCTACTCGCATTGATTCGATCTTTGATAAGTTAATGGCATATCCCTTCCACTGATCTCACTTACTTGGCCATTCTGGTGAGTTAGGTTTTGATTAGATCACTTGATGATTTAGGCTCACCCATGTCAATTAGGTAAATCAGTCTGATTGATTTAGGTGCTCCTAATGCCAAATTAGATTAGATCCTTTTTTATCTGACTTAGTGAAGTTAGAGAAAGGATCGAAATTAGCTCGCTTTTCTTAAATATGTTAACTAAATCCTCTAAAATTATTAGATCCTTAAAAATAAAATAGTTATATAGATAACTAAATCATAGCCTCCCATTAAGTTAAGTGATAATAGGTTCATTAATTTGATAATCACTAGAGGCCCAAAGGCCTGGTGCTTATTGACTAATAAAATTATCATTCATAAAATGATGATTTGGTTAAGTCTTTCTGATAGTAGTTAGGTTGGCCAACTAAAGTCGGACCTGATCATTTATTGGTTAGATAAGACCAAATATGGTCATGTTAATGGTTGGACCTAACCGAACTGTTTCAGTGGAGGCCAAAGCCTACTGATTAGGTATCCAGGATAAAATTGATATTACTAGAAATTATTTAGAGAAGCAATTGATTTTGAACCTACCCATAGGTGCACATGGGTTGACCAACCAAAGTTAGGCTCGTGTGTAGTCTATGTAGATTCTAGTATCCACTAAAGAATTAAAGTAATTTTTTGAATTGGAGGTAGAGGCTATCAATTCATATAAAATAGTGGAAGAACCTTTAGACTAAAGTTCAAGTCTTTAGGATAATTGATTCATATACTAATTAGATTTGATTTTTTTTATTATGCAAAAATGGCCACTAACCTATCACTCTGGTTATTATTAGATAATGATAAATTAATGAGATCCAACTACGATAGCTAGTATCATAAATTAAAAATTATCCTGGAGTATGAGCGGATTCTTTATATCATAATGGATCCTGCACCTGAAGAGCCATCCCTGAATGCTAGGAGAGTGGTCCGAGATACTTATCAGAAGTGGCTCAATGATTGCACCACCGTTCGATGTATAATGCTAGCGGCAATGAACGATGAGTTCAACCGTAGATTTAAAAATGCCCAGCCACAGGAGATGCTTCAAATATTGATTGACTTCTTTGGCACACCTGACGATGTTGAAAGGCACAAAATAAGTTATGCTATTTTTAACACTCAGATGAGGGACGGGGCCTCAGTCATCGATCATGTATTGTACATGATCGAGATGATTGAACACCTTAGCAAGCTGGGCTTTTTTCTGCATGAGCAGCTCGGTAAGGATGCGATCCTTAATTCCTTGTCCAAGTCCTTCCTCTCCTTCCTAATTCATTTTAGAATGACAAAGCCTATAGTCAACTATCATGGATTATTGAAATTGCTGCAGAACTTTGAGAAGAATTACCAACTCCATAAGGAGATAGTGAATGTAGTGGAAGGGTCTTCTTCTGATCATCGACTCTTTAAGAAAGGAAAGAAGAATAAGAAGAACAAGAACAAGAAGGTGCAGCCAAACACCAAGACGATTGCACTGGGTTGGACCAAGAAGTGCAAGCCCGATTAGAGTCAGGTAGAGTGCTTCTTCTGCAATAAGCAGGGGCACTGGAAGAGGAACTATCCTCTGTACATTGCCTCCCTAGATCTGAACAGGCTTAGAAAGAAGCAAGTGGTTGCTGGGCAAGATAATTATATGATAATACCTTACAATTTTTTCTTATTTAATTCTATTGCTTAGGTATTAGATACTGAAAGCCTTTATCATATTTGTAATTCTATGCAGGGCTTGCAGGTCAGTAGGAGATTTGATCAAGGCGAGAGGTTCTTGAATGTTGGAGATGGAAGACAAGTTTCAATTCTAACTTTAAGAATCATGAACCTTGTAATCAATTCAAATAAAATTATTCTCAATGAATGTCATTATTATCCAACTTTCTTATTGAATGTCATTTCTGTAGGCCTTTTGGCCATGAATGATTTTGAAATATCAATAAAAAAAAAATTATAATGTCATTTTGAATGGTGTTATAATTTTGATTGGACAATTGAATAACGAAATTTATTTACTTTCTATGCTTGTTAACATGGTTCAATCCTTCGATAAATGCCCTAGAATTAATGATGTGTTTGATGTCTACCTTTGGCACTATAGGCTAGGTCATATTAGCAAGAATAGAATTAACAGGTTAGCTCAAGAAGAAATTCTTGAAGTTAGTGATTGTGAATCACTTTCGACCTATGAGTCCTATCTTTTTAGTAAGATGACCAAGTTATCTTTTACTGAAAAAGATGAACGAGCTACTGAACTCCTGAGTCTAGTACATTTGGATGTATGTGGACCTATGAGCTCAAGTGCTAGAGGTGGATATTTCTACTTTATAATCTTCATAGACGATCTATCGAGATATGGGTACGTCTATTTAATGATGCATAAGTCAAAGTCATTTGAAATGTTCAAACTATTTTGAAATGAGGTAGAAAAGCAAACTGAAAAGAGTATTAAAACTCTTCGATCTGACCGAGAGGATGAGTACTTTTTCAATAAGTTTTTGATATATCTTGAAAAGAACAGGATTCTCTTTTAATGGATTCCTCCTAGAACACCACAACATAATGGTGTGTCTGAAAGAAGAAATCGGATCCTATTGGACATGATTTGATCCATGATGGGGTTTGCTGGTTTGCTAATCTTCCTATGAGAATATGCGCTCGAGTCAGCTTGTTACATTTTAAATAGGATTTTAAGTAAATCTGTTAATAAAATACCATATGAGATATGGATAGGGCGTAAGCCAATGCTTTCACACCTTAGGGTTTGGGGGTGTCCGACTTATGTCAAATATTTAATGATAGACAAGCTTGGACCTAGGTCTGATAAGTATAGTTTTATAGATTATCCAAAAGAAACTAAAGGGTACTACTTCTAGCTTACTGATGAGCAAAAAGTATTTGTCAGTCTTAAGACAGTCTATTTGAAAAAGGAGTTTCTTGGTGAAGAAACTAATGCCTCTAAGATCGAACTTGATGAAGTACGACAGATGGAAGAACAGACATAAGTTATTGAACTAGAGCTGGATCTAATTAGATCAAATTCAGAACCCATTGTAGATGCATTCTTAAGGCGATCTGGTAGAGTACCACGTAAATCGGATAGATACTATGATTTTCTGATCCGGGATGGGGATCCTATCAAACTCGATGAGAACGATCAGAATCCAATCACCTATATGGATGCAATGCAAAGATCTGACTCTGAAAAATGGCTTAAGGCCATGAAATCCATGAAGGTCAATGATGTATAGATATTGGTTGACCCACTCGAAGGGATAAAACCCATAGGGCGTAAGTGGATCTTCAAAAAAAAAAGGAGCACAGACGAAAAGGTAGAGACCTATAAAATTCATCTAGTTGCCAAGGGATATCATCAACATTATGGTATTGACTATGACAAGATGTTCTCTCCTATGGCAATGCTCAAATCCATTCGAATTATGCTTGCCATTGCTGCCCATCTGGACTATAAAATCTAGCAAATGGATATAAAAATGACTTTTCTAAATGAAGAGCTAGATGAAGAGGTATATATGATACAGTCTGGAGGATTCACATCCATAGATGAGTCTAAGATGTGAAAGCTTCAAAGATCCATTTATGGACTTAAGCAGGCATCTTAGAGCTGGAACATACGATTTGATAGAACAATCAAAATGTATGGCTTTGTTAAGAATGAAGAAGAGCCCTATATATACAAGTGGGCTAATAGTTTGGCAATAGTATTTCTAGTATTGTATGCAGATGACATTCTCTTAATTGAGAATGATGTTCCTGCATTGCAAGGAAAAAAGATTTGACTATCATCATAGTTCTCTATGAAAGATCTGGGAGAAGCTTTCTATATCCTAAGGTTGAAGATCTATAGAGATAGATCTAAAAGGTTGCTTGGATTATCCCAATCTACATACATTGACACTGTGCTGAAATGGTTCAGCAAGGAGAATTCTAAGAAAGGCTATCTATCGATAGGCCATGGAATTTTTCTTTTAAAGAGAAATTTTTCAACAATACCTCTAGAAAGAGAGCGTATGAGTAGAATATCATATGCTTCGATAGTGGATTCTATCATGTACGTCATGACATATACATGATCAGATGTGGCATACTCACTAGGGATAGTGAGTAGATACCAATCTGATCCAAGGGAGAACCACTAAAAGGTTGTTTAAACCATTCTGAAGTATTTAAGAAATACTAAGGACCAGTGTCTTGTATATGGTGAATCAGATTTGAAACTGATGGGGTTCACAGACTTCAGTTTTCAGTCTGATCATGATGATAGCAAGAGTGTATCAGAATATATATTCACCCTTAATGATTGGGCCATCTGCTGGAAGACTTTCAAGTAGCACACTATGATCGATTCAGTTTGTGAGGTAGAGTATGTCACTGCATTAGATGCTGCCAAAGAAGTGGTGTGGCTGAGAAAATTCATTACCGAGCTTCGAGTAGCACCCTCCTTTGATGGTCTAATTCTGCTATATTACGATAGCTCTAGAGCCATTGCTTAGACGAAGGAATCTAAGGCATACCAGCAGACGAAGCATATTTTGCACCGCTTCCATCTTATCCGAGAAATTATGGATCGAGGTGATATCGACCTTTAGAAGATTGATGAAAAGGAGAACCTGACCAACCCATTCACTAAAGCTATTGCAGTGAAGGAGTTCAATGACTTCAAGTCAAAGATAGGTATTAGATACTGCACCGATTGGCTTTAGTCTAAGTGAGAGATTGTTGAAAATATATTCTAAAGCCAATCATCAGCCTGTTGACGGTTGTGCTACTTGTTATACTTGTATATGAATTATCAAATAATAAAAGCTATTTTGATATTTTTCATCATAAATTCTATTATCTTCTAATGAACTCCTATGTTGTGATGAAGTTCTTAGGACTTTTTAGATTTAATAAAGGAGGATTTGTTATTTAGTCCTTAAATTGTTCACGATCAAAAGATACATTATTATTTAGGATGACAATGTTTATCAAGTATAGGTCATTGTGTGCCATATAGATTGGTTGTCCTTATAACCAAAGAGTATTGAGACACTGGCATGGTATGCAAGTGAGATATATGGATACATCTGCACTGAACATGACAAACTTTGGAGCTTTTCTTCTATTAAGATTTACCACGAAGAATATGGGTATAAGTGTCCGTTAGACCTGAGACCACCATGGTGACTTGCAAGCAACTCATTGTACTTAGGTACCAGACTACTTGAATTTCTAATTCAATGATAGAAGGCTATTGGGTGTAGTTAAGTACTTAGCTTGTCGATGTGTGAGTCAAGATGGGATTGATCCCTCCAAATATTGGAGCAAGTGCATCGCTGTATTTTAATTTAGCAAATTCTCGATCGGGATAGTCCATATGATGGATGCTAAATTTTAAAATATAATATGGATGAATTTTAGGATTGACAGTAAACTCTAGATCGTTCTTTTGAGCATTATGATCAAGGAGATGAATTATACGATAACCATATTCCACAGGTTCATCATTGTTGCATTGCGACTTTTCAATCTATCCGAACGTCGGGTACCATTGCTAGATGGTCACATCGATTAGTATAGAAAATTGATTTTTATACTACCGACTTAGGATTTGAACCTATAAAATCACATATATAAGGAGTTTCTACTTGATCTGATAGCTGATCATGAGTCTTGATGACCTAAGACACTATGGTTAAGAATCCTATTGGACTGAGACTCTGTCACCAAGAGTCCCATTGGATTGAAACTATGAGTCCTACTCATCTAGGACTCTTTGATCAGGAGTTCCACTAGTCTGGGACTCTAAGATCATAAGTTTCATTCATTTGGGATATTGGGTTTAAGAATCCCACTAGATTGGAATTCTTCAGGAGTTTCATGTTGATGGGACTCCATTGCTCAGTAACCCATCCGATTTGGATCCAAATATGTTTGAAGGATTAATTACCAATTCAATTGCTGATTAGCTCAATTTGATTAAGCAATGAGGATTCGATCAAGTCTGATTGAATTTGATTTGATTGGGTTTGACCGGATCAGGTCATGAGATGACCTAATCGCTATGGAAGTTTTGATCCTAATTTGATTAGAATCTAAATCTAATTAATTTTTAATTTAATTAAAATTTTATTAGAGTAGGCTAAGTCTAATTTGGTTGGATTTAATCTGATCTAATTGGATCTAGATTAATTGGTTTAGTTGAAACCAATTAGGACCAAGTCAACTGAAGTTTGAATTCAAACTCTCCCATGAGACCACCATTTTTGACTTTTTCACTCTCATTCCATGCCCAAAACTTTTGTACATAACTTTTCTCTCACCCAGAAGGTTTCTGTGCCCTCTCTCTTATCTACTTTTAACCTGGTCTAAGGGTTGGACCGGTTCAAAGTAAGTTGAGTTTTGAATTCAACTCAGTTTATTGGAGGTTAAAACCAATCCAATCTTATTTGCTTCCCATGCCCTTCCTTTTGTTTATCAAATATTTTTGGAAAAATAAAAATATGCACATACAAAAGGAGAGTCCTTTCGCATGTTAAATACATAGGAGGAGGCATTGGATAAAGATAAGAGGCTCATTTGATTTTTGAAATCAAGTGAGTGGTTAAAACATCCTAACTACTCAACCCTTATCTTTTTCCACACACTCTTCCCATGGTATTCATGTCAATAAATTATGAAAATTTTTGTGCATGCATAAGAAGGGGTTAGAATTATGTGGTAAAAATTTTAGAGTGATTGGGCATTATTTTTGGATGAAAAAAAAATTCGGAGTGAAGGTGAGCAGGGTTCTATAGCACTTTACTTTCCCTCATATCTCTCTTCTCTTCTGATTTTCACCTTTAAGGATACCTAATTTTTAGATATAATCTAAATAGAATTTATAGATCTAAAAGTTATCTTACCATAAAAACTTATTTCATAGAAAAACTCCACACAGAGAGGGTGTGATAAGATTTTTAGTGTGTTAGGATTTTTGGGTTGAGTGAAACCCTAGTTTTGGGAATTTGGGTTTAGATGGAGAGATTGAGTGCTGTGAGCATCGGATCGCCACCAAATTTGAAACACCTTTTTATCATCCTCCAATATTTATGTTTTAATTTTTTAAAATATCTAAAAAATTAAAAAATATATAATCTATCGGATCGATCGTGATCAACCGTCGAAGGCCGCAATGAGGAGCTAGCACTTCGGTGGAGCTGGTCGGGATCAGGAGCTTTATGTGGACCATCCTTAGAGGTCAGACAAGTGTGCGACTGTAGTGTAACACCATAATTTCTTTTGGTGGATTCAGATCGTGGAGTTCAGCTATCCGTGAAAAAGTATCGAGTTCTGAAGTTATATTGGTCAGTAGATTCGATTTGCTGATCGAATGCATTTTATTTTTCTATCACATATTAGCATATTTAGATCCTGAGTAAGATTTATTTGATATGATCAATGCATGCATAGTATTAATTTTAGATTAATATTTACTTCCACTGCTATTTTATTCAAAAAAGTTTCAAAAATGCATGCTTAAACCCTATGCGATCTCCTTCATTCTGGACAATGATACTGCTTCATGATGCGCTGGATGCCATCCTGTGCCGAGCTTTTTCATCTACCTTAAAAGTAGTAGTAAAAAACTAGTATTTAAGCTTCAAGTTGGGTACGATCTTCTCTTTTGACCAAATGAGCTATCAGTTTATGGCTCATTTCATAAGCAACCGATATCTAAGACAAGGTTCGGATTTTTTCATTAACATAAAGCAAAATGAGAGGGAGTCCATCTGAACTTACATCAGCCACTTTAATACTATAGCATTGGAGGTCTGAAACTTGGATCAGTTTATAGCCATGGCCGCACTAAAAGACGATCTTCAGAAGAATGATCTTTTATCTTTTCTGAAAAGAAAGTACCCCAAAAATTTTGCTGATATATTAGCCCGGGCTGAAGGTTATGCCCGGACGGAGGAGGCCTTCAAACTAATGGATGATGAGGCTGTAAGAGAGTGGCGATCGAATGAATCCGATAAGTCTTTACCTGAAAGAAAGCCAAGTAAAGCTCAATCGCATTCTCAAACTCCTTCCAAGCATAGACGAGCTCGAACTCCTCCTTGAGCTCATCGGCAAGAAAGTCTAGATCGGACGATCTGATGAAACTCTTCTTCCAAAAGATTCAACAACTATGCTCTCTTGAATACCTCAACGACTTAGATGTTAATGAACATAAGGGAGCAGCTGGTAGAACCCAAGAGAATGCGGACTCATCCGGCCAAGTGCAATCCCAATCAGTACTGTCTTTATCATCATGACCATGATCATGATATAGAAAAATGCATCTAGCTTTAGGACGAGATCAAGGTGCTGATCAAAAAAGATTGGCTGGATCGGTTCACCAGGCACTGGCTGGAGAGGAGAGAAGATCGTTCGAGAGCCTCGCTACAATCCGAACCATCTCAACAGCATAAGCCCCAAGGAGATCGATCCCCTCTTAGAGTCATCAACACTATTGCTGGGAGACATCAGCAAGGGGAGGCTAGTAGATTAGCAGAGCTAGTGAAGAGGTAGCGGACTGAAGAATCCATCACCTTCACTGAGGAAGATGTCTAGGGAGTTTAGCTTCCGCACAATGATGCAGTTGTAGTTATTTTAAATATCATTGATTATGATGTATACCGTATTTTAATTAATAATGGAACCTCTACTAATATCTTATTTTGTGATGCTTTTTATAAAATATCCATATCTGATGATAGGATGGATCTGATGAATTTTTCATTGGTAGGATTCACAGGTGATGCAGTACTGATGGAAAAAATAATAACATTGCCTGTGATAGCTGACCAATATCCGAAGCAATCTATGGCATAAGTCAATTTTTTGAAAGTCAAAATCCCTTTTGCCTACAATACGATCCTTGGTCGATCCAGTTTGAATGCACTTCGAGCTGTAGTTTCTACTTACTACCTGAAAATGAAGTTTCCAATCAGGCATGGAGTCAGAAAGGTCCAAGGAGATTAAGCATTAGCTCGACACTGCTACAATATTGTCTTACAGGGGGAAAGACAAGCAGACCTTTATCCGGTGGATGGGCTTGATGCTCGCGATGATCTATCTGAAGAAAGAGGAGAATCCATCGATGATCTTAAGGAGATCCCTCTAAATGATGGGAATAAAGAACATACTATAAAGGTCAACTCAAACCTAAACGAAGAGGTTAGAAAGTAGCTCATCACATTCTTACAAAAGAATGTAGATGTCTTCACCTGGGCACCTGCAGACATGTCCAAGATCGATGCAGAAGTCATGGAGCACTGCCTGGATGTAGGTCTTAAGTGATGATTAGTAAAACAAAAAATATATAGTTTTGTACTAGAGAGGCAGAAGACTATAATGGATGAAGTCGATAAACTTCTTAAGGTAGGATTCATTCGAGAAGTGCTTAGACTAGATTATGAATGTTGTCCTAGTTAAAAAGATAAATGGTAAGTGGCGGATGTGCATAGACTACACAGATTTAAACATAGCCTATCCAAAAGATAGGTATCCTCTATCCATCATCGACCAACTAGTGGATGCGACTTCGGACCACGAGCTCCTCACTTTCATGGATGTCTTTTTTTATTATAATCAAATTCGAATGGCATTAGAGGATGAGAAGAAAACTGCTTTTATTACTGATCGTGATCTTTATTGTTACAGGGTCATGCCATTTGAACTTAAAAATGCATGTACAATACCAGCACCTGATGAATAAAATCTTCAAAAAGCAGATCGACCACAACATGAAGGTGTATGTAGATAATATGCTGGTTAAAAGTTGATCTTCGTCAAATCACATCATCGATCTCAAGAAGACCTTCAGTATCCTTCGAAAGTATAGGATGAAGTTGAACCCCACGAAATGCGCTTTTGGAGTAACCTCGAGGAAGTTTTTGGAATTCATGGTGTCAAACCATGGCATTGAGGCCAACCTAGAGAAGATTAGAGCCATTCAAAAAATGACTATCCTAAAAATAATAAAAAAAGTTCAATACCTCACAGGCAAGGTAGCGGCTCTGAATTACTTTATGTCAAAATCGACGGAGTGTTATATGTCCTTCTTTCAAGTACTCAAGCAACCCAAGAACTTCAACTGGACTCTCGACTATTAGAGGGCCCTTGAAGAATTGAAGAGCTATCTTAGCTTACCCCCACTACTTGCCAAACCTGAACCTGAAGAAGAACTATTCCTATATCTCGCTGTATCTCCTATAGTTGTTGGAGCCGTATTGATCAGAGAAGAAGCAAAAATTCAGAAGTTGATCTACTATATAAGCAGAATCTTAAGGGATACAGAAATAAGATATACCAAATTAGAAAAACTAATCTATGCCTTATTGATTATGGTCAAGAAGCTCTGATCTTATTTCTAGGGGCACACTATTACTCTCCTCATGGATCAACCCATCAAGATGGTTCTTCATCACCTCTGGTACAGTGTCAAAGTGGACGATTGAGCTGACCAAATTCAATATTCATTTTCAATCTCGATCGTCTATTAAAGCTCAAATACTAGCCAATTTCATAGTGGAGTGCACTATTCCAGAAGAGACTGAACCAGAGCATCAAAAAAATTTTATTCCTAGCTTTTCGAAAGAGAAGGCCGATCTTCTTGAAACTTCTAGGCACTATACGTGGATGGTTCATCCAATGCCTTTAGGGTAGGTGTGGATTTGATTCTCATCAATTTAGAAGAAGTTGTAGCGGAGTATGCATTACACTTTAACTTTTCCGCCACTAACAATGGAGCAGAGTATGAAGCTCTACTTGTAGGACTGAGGATAGCCAAAGAACTGAAAGTGCAACATTTGAAGATCTACAGTGACTCTTAGCTGGTGGTGGAATAAGTTAATAACTCCTTTGAATTCCGAAAGGAAAGTATGAAAAAGTACTTGAAAAAAGTGAAGAGTCTGAGTTCGATCTTTGATAATTTTAACATTCAGTAGATCCTTAGGATGGAGAACACCAGAGCCAATCTTCTCTCTAAGCTAGCCACCTTAGCCCCAAATGAACTACCAAAAGAAGTCCTTTTTGAGGTCCTACAATGCCCAAGTTTGGAAGAGCCCTAGGAGATAATGCAAGTTGGCCATGAACCCAACTAGATTGATCCATTGATAGTATATCTTAAGAAAGAAATTCTTCCTAGAGATCATAAAGAAGTCGGAAAGTTGAGAAATCAAGCTTCTCGCTATATTTTGTACGAAAGCAAGTTGTATAAGAGGTCATACTCCTTACCACTCCTCAAGTATCTCTGACCTTTAGAAGCCAACTATGCCTTGAGGAAAGTCCATAAAAAAATTTATAAAAATCATCTGAGAGCAAGATCCTTGTTATACAAGTTGCTCCATCAGGGATACTATTGGTTGACAATGCATCAAGATGCGGTGGATTATATGAGAAAGTATGATAGGTGTCAAAGAAACCCAAATAATTAGAAATAATCAGCTTCATAGCTTACACCGCTGAGCACTCCTTGGTCGTTCGCATAGTGGGGGATGGATATACTCGAACCTTTTTTCATGGCATCTGGGCAACGAAAGTTCCTACTAGTGACAATGAATTATTTCACTAAGTGGATTGAAGTCGAACCTCTAGCAAAAATTACTAAAGTCAAAGTGCAGGATTTCATATGGAAGTCGATCATTTGCAAGTTTGGTCTGCCTTGGACACTAATCACTGATAATGGACATCAGTTCATAGGTGCAAAGTTCGCTGAGTTTTGTGAAGGTTTGAATATATCTCACTATTTTACGTCAGTGGCTCATCGCAAACAAATGGTGAGGCAGAAGTGACTAATAGAACTTTACTTCAAAGGATAAAGGCTAGGATTGAAAGAGCAAAAGAGACCTAGGTGGATGAACTCTATCACGTTCTCTGGACTTACTGAACTACTCAAAGGTTATCCACTGGAGAAATATCCTTTGCATTGGCCTTCATAATGGAGGCAATTATCCCAGTCGAACTCGAACTTTTCTCAGCATGAGTAGAGGCCTTCAATGAACAAAGCAACTCGTAGGACCTTAGAGCTAACCTTAATCTGTTGAAGGAAAAGAGAAAAAAGATCCAGATCTGGATGGCAGCTTACAAGCAAAGGGTAGCCCGCTACTATAACCCAAGAGTCAGAAGCAAAACCTTCGGAATAAGGGATCTTGTACTTCGACGAGCAGATATTTTGCAGTCTCAAAAATTAAGGAAAGCTCACACCGAACTAGGAAGGTCCTTACGAAGTGGTGAAAATCATCTGATCAAAAATATATTATTTAAAAAAACTTGGAGGATCTATGCTTTCATAGCCTTAGAATTCAAAAAATCTATGAATATACTACTAGTAATTCAATCCTAATAAAATTTTTTATTTTAATATTTTTATTTCTTGGCATAAAATTATGTGATAATAAGAAATGATCCAGCCAAACTTCGTCAGTAAACGAAGCAGAAGACTTTTGATTATTTAAGACAAGAGGAGGAAAGAGGTCTTTCCAATGGCCTTTTTGTGCCCCTATATCTTTATTAGGGACAGGAGGAGGACCTTATCCTAACAAAAAAAGGCCAACCCCATCAGGAGCAGGAAGAGAACCTCATCCTAAAAGAGGAACATAAAGAAGGCCAACCATATCAGGAACAGGAGGAGAACCTCATCCTGACATGGATGAAGACCTTCGATTATTTAAGATAGAAGGATGTGAGGAGCCCTTTCAATGATCCTTTTGTGCTACTATACTTTTGTTAGGGACAGAAGGAGGACCTCGGCCTAACAAAAGAAGACCAACTCCATCAGAAATAGAAGGAGAACCTCATCTTGAAAAGAAAATACAAAGAAGGCCAACCATATCAAGAACAGTAGAAGAATCTCATCCTGACATGGATGAAGACCTCCAGTTGTTGAAGACAGAAGGAGGAAAGAAGTCCTTTCAACGATCCTTTTATATTCCTATATCTCTATTAGGAATAGGAGGAGGACCTCACTCTAATGAAGGAAGGCCAACCCCATCAGAAATAGGAGGAGAACCTTGTCCTGACAGGGGGACAAAGAAAGCCAACTATATTAGAAACAGAAGAAAAATCTCATCCTGATATGGATGAAGACATCCAATTATTTAAGACAGGAAGAAGGAAGAGGTTCTTTCAATGATCTTTTTGTGCTCCTATATCTTTGTTAGGGATAGAAGGAGGACCTCATCCTAACGAAGAAAGGCCAACCCCATCGAGAATAGGAGAAGAACCTTATCCTAATTGGAGAACAAAAAAGGCCAACCATGTTGGAAATAGGAGAAGAATCTTGTCCTAACATGGATGAAGACCTCCGATTATTTAAGACAGAAGGAAAGGAGAGATCATTTCAATGGTCCTTTTGGAAATAGGATATCATCCTAACAAAGAAAGATCAATTCCATCAAAAATAGGAGGAGAATCTCATCCTGACAGAAAGAAAAAAAAGAGGAGCCAACAATATTAGGAATAGGAGGAGGACCTCGTCTTGACACATGAGAGGAACTCCGATTATGTGAGACAAAAGAAAAATGAAGAAAATGAAGAGGTTAACAAAAATTGAACCGAAGCAGAATAAAAGGATGATTGAAGAAAGCATAGCTTTATTAAAAATGAAGTTGATTATAAAACAAGGGTCTGCAAGTCCAGTTACAAAAAAAAAAAATCAAAGTTCTAAGAAGGATCAGGTTTCTCGGACTTTGGACTGCTAGCCATCACCAAGAATTCTTTTAGGCTGACGATCTCCTCCTTGAGCTTCTTTCTCCTTATCAAGTTATCGCGGAATATCCTATCAGTCCTTTGGTAGTTTTCTTCTAATGCCAGTAGTCTCTTCTTCAGAACTTTCGATTCAGCTTTAGCATTCTTGATGACCTATTGTTCGCAAATCAACTGAAGCTTCAATTGCTAAACTTCGACCTTCTCCATCCTGATCGATTCCAAGTGTTCGCTCATAATTTTCTTCAGAAAGGCAATCTCCTCCAACTCCCTATTGGTGCCAGATTGATAACTATCGATGAGCTACTTTTGAAGCCCGACCACCTCGCTATTAGCAGCATGGAGCTTCTGCTCCAGCAAGGATATCCTTCCATACCAGCCCAACCGATAGATCTCATAGGTGAGCTCGGCATCGTGCAACTACTTTTGAAGGGTAGAAAATCTTTGCAACCAATCTCACTCATATCGGGCCTTGTCGAAAGACCATGATGAACTTCTCTCCAATAGATGAATTTTCTCTCTCGTCGCCTTGAGCTCAACCTTGAGGGAGCTGACCTTCGCAGTTAACATCCAAGACTTGTCACTAGCGCTTTTTCTAAGTTCAGCCAACTCTTTTCTGAAGCTACCTTTCTTAATGTTGAAGCTCACAGAATCTTTTATATGCAACTTGCAAAGGTGAGTGACTTCAATTATCGCCTCCAAAGTATTTTTTTTGGATCTTTGAAGCTCGTTTTCCATCTTTTTCAACTTCTTCTTTAGGTAATGGATTTTCTTCTTTAAACCTTTAACTATAGATCTTAGAGGGATACCTTCAGATAGTGGCTCAATGTCAGTTGGAGATGATTGATCTTGACTTCAGTCACTAGAAGGATTCTGAATAACATTCATCATAGCACAAGTATAAGAAAAAGAAATCTCATTTTTATTTTTCAAAATATTTAAACATACATCAAGAAAAAATGAAAAAGAAAAAGTATAATTGTTTAAAATTCTAGACCTCGGGAGGAGCAGTGGGGGACGAGGTTGGAGCACTCTCTACCACCTCCATTTTTGGTGCAAATCCGGGCACCCCAGTAATAGGTTCGAAGGGCTCGAGGATGGCTTCGGTGGGAGAAGAGTCGGCCGCGGTAGTGGACGGCCTCACCTCTTCATCAAAGACCTCCTCGTATAAGAAACTAAGATTGAGTTTGGGAAACATGGTAGCCACTCGATCCTCATAGAGTTCATATTCCTTTTGAAAGGCCTCCTAGCCAAATGCAACGTTTAGATCCCTCATTTCAAAAGAGATCTTGAACTCCTCCACTGCCTGGATCTCCATCTCTGAGATCTGCTTTGAAGTTTAATCCTTCAGCTTGCTGACCTTAATCTTGGCCTTCTTTCTCCTCTCCTCCTCCAAGGCCAAAGCAGCCTTCAGCCCCATCAAGGTAAGTTCTTCTTTTCTGAGCGCCTCCTGAAGATCTTTGGCCTCGATCGTGTTCTTCTTTAAAAGATTGTCAGCCTCAGCGATCTTCTCCTAAAGGCAGTCAACTTCAGCTTGAAGGTCTTCCTAAGCCTTCAATGCCTCCGACCTCAAATAGTTCACCATTTTGACATGCATGAGTATTTGGTGACCTGACTACAGTAAATGGATTATGTTATGCATGCAAAAAAGAAAAAGAAAAAGAAAAAATCGACAAGGTCCCGAGGGAATATCAGATGAGCTGCGTATGGTCAAGATTGGCCATCTAATCTACTACCTCGGGCATGGCAAATTTATTGGTTAGATCTCAGACAAGATCCAAGTCGCTGAAGGGATCTTCTCTCAGAGCATTGCTATCGTTGTTGGACTCGCCAAGGCAAGCTTAGCAGAACATCTTAACAATGACCTTCTTCTTTTCCTTCTTTTCCCCTCCTTTATCCTTCTCGATAGGAGGCTGCGGAGCTTGATCTTCAACTAGGGGGCTCGGGGATGTTGGAGGCATAGAGCCCCTAGCAACAGCGTTGACCTCGATGGTGAGGATAACCTCGATGCCCTCGACAACCTCAAACACAGCAATGATAGCGGTGGGGGATACGGAGCTCGGAGCATCGATCTTTGCCCTTTTCGAACTTTCGTCAGGAGCTTTTTCTTTTCTTTTGGCAAGCCTGAAGCCCCTTGGCGAGCATCTCGGCTGCTTGGGTGTCCATCTCTGTAACAAGGAGGAGGTCACAGTTAAAACGTATGTAAACAAAACCCATTAAAGCTTGCGGAATATGAAAATTTACCAACAGGATCAAGGAGACTCAAATCCATATTAAATAGGATCTGATCTTTTAGAAGTTCAGATAAGGAGGAACCCGATAATTTTTGAGCTTATTGGCAGAGACAAGATCATCCCTATCCAAGCTGGGGGCTCGACGGACAGACTTTTTCGGGAGACCCCAAGGAGGAAGCCCTAACATCAAGGTCGGACAATGTACGAAGAAGAACTTCTTCTTTCGATTATGGATGGAAGAAGGAGCACCTTTTTGTAACCCCTTCTTATTAAACTATGGAGAAAAGTATTATCAATTTTTTACAGAAGGATGGCATTTGAAGGTATAAAAATTTTTAAAAAGAAAAATGGTCGGACAGACTTTGGCCAAATGGCAAAGAGAGAGAAATTCAATCAAAAATCTAAAAGAATTTGGCACTACGAAAGCTCAGAAAATATTCAAAAATCAAAAAAATGCAACTATAAAAGATGGAAGTGGAAGTCTTAGCCCAGCATAAAGAGCTTCCAAGTACAAACAAAATCGATCGGATGGGGGAGAGCAGGCCCAGTCGCTTGGGCTAGGAAGTTCTAATTTGTATTCCAGTGGAACCCCTTATTGTATTCTAATTAATAAAAGATCGTCTGGGGTCAGGGTGTAGCGGATCGAACCCAGTACAAAGGTCGGATAGGGCATGCTTTTAAGATTGATCACATCTACAGGATCAGGGCTTCGTAAGGTCGGACCAGACAGACTCCAAGAATTGGTAGACTGAGAAGTTTTTGAAGACATTCAAATCAAACAAACATTAAAAAATCTTTGAAAAATTAAAAAAATAAGGTGCAAAACCTTCGAAGAAGCTGAAGGAAGAAGATGCAAAAGACATTGAAATAATCAGAGGAAAGATTGTGAAACTAACCTAAATCAGTCGAGAAGGGTAATGATGCAACGGGCACGATGGAAATTGAGTGGGAAAGCATCGATGGATGAAAGGAATGGAGGAAGAAAATGAAGAGCATTCGAGTAGAAAGAGGCTACCGGAGGAAGAAGAAGAGGAGCTCAAAGAGAAGTGAGGCCTCATGAGAAGGAGATGAATTTAAATATATCATAGAGCTCGAGATGGTTGTGATGGCAGGTCTCCTCCAGCTGATCCTCAAGTGATACGTGTCCCCCCATCATGACAGACGACTGACGGCTGGCAAAACCATAATTGCACCGTACCTAGGATAGAGTTTCAACGAAGATTTCAAAACTTGTCTTTTTAGATCACCTCGTATTTAAGAAGTTTCAGTACCAGCACAGTAAATGCCACACTTTTCATCCAACGGGTGCAGAATCCATAAAAGAACTTCGGCAGTCACATTTTTGGTACTTCCTTCCTTCAAAATTCAAACTCAGAAGTAGGAGGACTATTGTTGGGGTTAGATCCACTCCTGCCAAAGTTCGGCTTGGCATCCTATCTCAACAGCTCCCAAGATAGACATCCTCTAGTGGATCTCCATTCGAACTCCTCCGGCGAATCTCGTTCTAGACTCCTCCGATAGGCTTCCACCTGAACTCCTCCAGTGGATCCCCGTTTGAACTCCTCCAGCAAATCTCCCTCCAGACTCCTCTTTTGGACTCCTCCAGTAGACCTCTGGACTCCTCCAAGCTGGACTCATCCAGTCATAGGCCTTTCGAACACTTTATAGCCAGACTTTACCAATCGACAAGAAAAATTTCTTTCAGTTGAACCTCTTGTGGTCACTCAGAAGGACCTCATCATCTACACAAGTTCGGCTTCCCATACAATGTAAACTAACCTACATGTAGACGATCCTAAAGGAGTCCGAACTTCTCTATACTGTTATAACTTAGAGCTCTTTACCGCCAGCACTTACTCCATCCAAACTTCGACTATTGATACCCAACGAACTGGCAAGTCGCAACAACGAACACCACTCTCGGCTGGCACGTCACGATAATGGGCACCATCCTTCATAACAAATCTCACATGGTTCTAAATGGCTCACTACAAAAGGTTGCGGCTATCACCATCAATTTATTACAAGCTTCGCCTATATAAAGTTTCCTCTAGATATGTTTTCTTCCTAAACTCCCTTCTTCTTTTCGTTACTCTGCCTCTTTTTATCTTGAGCACTCTATTCTAATTAGCCAAAAAATCAACTTGAGCATCGGAAGATCCCGCCGGAGCTACCTACCTTCGATTTGGACTTTGTTTTGTAAGTCTCTTCGGTGGCCTCACCTTCTCTACTCCAGCCACCTTCGACATCCTCATGGATTTTCATTCCAACACTTCACATTGAAGAAGCATCCAATAGAAAGGGATTGATGGTACATCTCTCCCTAGAAGAGACAATGTCTCATCTAAGGTACTCCTTCCTCTGTTCATGGATGGAAGGAGTATTTTTTTCTTCATATTGGCCAAGTAGGAGGATTAAGGCTTCACCACCTCATGAGGCTAGTCTTGGAAATCAGTGAGCTCTAAGGCTGACAAATGCCAACAATTGAGCCCTAAAGACTCTGCTCGAGCATGCAGCTCCTTACTTGAAGGAGCTACTATTCGAGCAGGCTTTATTTAACATTGGTCTCAGCCTCGATGACCCATAAGGTGAGTCTCTTGCTATTATTTTCTTTTTCATTTTGCTGGTTAATTTTCTAACTTTTGTCTTTTGTTCCCTTGCACAAATGAGATCAGATGACTAGGAGAGGGTTTGCGTGGTAGCATTGAAGGAAAAAGAAGGCCAACATTGTTGAGGAGCTAGCAAAGAGGGCTTGGGACAAAGAGGGCTCATCCCAATCCCACCATAGGTCAGCATGTTTCAAGCTCTCCAAGCTTGCAAGCTACTCCAACAAGACCATTGGTAGACCCAGACGACATGGAGGTCATCCTGGATAGGTTCTTCCTCTCGAGGTAAGGCCAGCATCTTGTGCCTTTCATCATCAGCCCCCCCCCCCCCTCGATGAGGGGTCATCCCAATGATCGTTCGCCTCAACTAGAGCATCCAGTTCAATTCCAACACCCACCCCTACTGAGGTTGAGCAAGGGTGTACATCTCAACTCTTAGGCCATCTGACTCCATGTTGGTGATTCATTGGGTTGCCTAGGACCTCTTCCATGAGATGATTAATTCATTTGAGTAAGAGTTATCGAGTTCTTTTCCTTGCATCTCATTTTATTTCTCATTCCTTTGTCCAACTTTTTGTCCTTGTCTTTTTCTGTTTTAGCTTGTCCACCATCTAGACTTCTTCATGGGGTCTTGGAAGAGGGCAAGGTTAGATGTGAATATCCATATTTATGTCCGTGCTTCCGATATCTGATTTGTATCCACATTCGTTTAAAACAAATATGAATATAGTACCTAGAGGTCCCCTGAATGACATAAATATGAGTCGGTATCTATTGCTGAGTAAATCAAGCACATACACTAATAGTTTGCTAATGACCCACACAACTCATCTCGGTATTGTACCCATGTGCTATGCCTGCACCTCATCCACACAAATCAACCATTCATGATCATGGGGCCAGCTATAATAAAAGCCAGCTAGAGAGAATTCAAAATTTAAATACCTCTATATGCTTTTATTCCTACCACATATCATGCTCCAATAGGTTGGGCTGCCACATTGGCTATAATCGATTCCTAGTAGGAATAAAATCAAGCCGAGCCAAAGTCTTAATATCCTAGCTTAAACTCGACTTAATGAAAAAATAATATTCAAGATTAATTTAATTTAACTCGACTCAAATATCAACCAAACCATACTTAAGCTTAAATTCAAGTTTCAATTCGAGCCTTAGTTTACTCATGTAATATATATATAAAAAAATAAAATAATATTATTAAAATATATATAAATTCTAAAAGGCTTACAAATTTTTGAACTAGATAGCTTGCTACTTGAGCTCAATAGTAGCCAATTCGAGTCTAACTTGAACTCAAATCGAATCCGAATAGATCATAAACAACTTAATTCATTTAATCATATATATATATATATATATGGGCAAACTTGGATAAGATTAATCATATTTGGGTTTAAATTTGATCAGATCAAAACTCTATAATGAGGATCCTACATCAATGATCTAAGCCATTGGATATGATGTACTACGTTAAAACTGCTTGCACACTAAAAATTATATGATTCGAATACTCCTAATCTATGTATCAAGTGATCAAAAAATATATCTAATTTAATTTTATTTAGATTATCTAATTTTTGACTACTTGATATATATGTTAAGAATCTTCAAATCATATGATTTTTTATATATAAGTAGTTTTGAGATAATAAATTATATTTAATAATTTAAATTATTTATATAAAATTTTTATTATAAAATTTTAATTTAATTAGATCTGAATTTAAATTTAATTTATTTTATTTTAATTTTATATATATATATATATATATATATATATATATATATATAAAAGAAGCAATATGCTGGTTGTTGATATGAGAGGTAATATGCTAAATTCTACGGCCAAGAAAGTTAAAAATGATCCTAGCAGCCGCCAAAACTCGAGACAGACCGACTGCCCCGCATGTGGTGCTGTGCTGGTGCACAGAAAAGCGCGCCAACATCTACCACATCAAAAGCGAGGGAACCGGCATGTGCTTCCTGGCCTTTGCTCGAAAAAAAGGAAGAAAAGTATGGAATTTTATTTTGTTTTAACCCATGGTTGATTAAATATGCAGACAAACGAATTTATCATGTAGCATTCTTCCTGGAGGCCGTAGCCCCAGCTGGTGCTACTTAGTCTGAGCGCATGGTATCCTGTATTGGGCAAGTGAACTGCCCTCAAGAATAACAAAAAGAAAAAAAAATATTTATCTTTATTATTTCATGATAAGCTATATAATGTGATTAATATGGGAGTAAAACGAGGTTATAATGTGATTAATATGGAAGTAAAACGAGGTTATACAGGAGTTTTGATAATTTAGCAATCAAGAATAGTTATGATCAGATCTTCTTAGTTCATTCCCAATATTGCATATATATATATATATATATATATATATATATATATATATATATATATATATATATATATATATACACCTTCGCCTTGTGGCAGACGACAAAGAACTAAAAGGATATGCAGGATTCCATTAAATTTGGAGTTTTTCAATGCATATGGGAGTCTGCTGACACATGGCGACTTACTCCTTTAAGGTGAAAGTGTTAGTTTGTGTCTTGAAGTATACGGAAGAGACTTGATAGGAACTGAGACAGAGATAGCTCCAGAGTTTGAAAGCTCTGACAAAATTCTGTGCTTTTACAACTTAGGCTACCTGAAGTGCTGAGATTCCACTATATATATATATATATATATATATATATATATATATATATATATATATATATATATATAGAGAGAGAGAGAGAGAGAGAGAGAGAGAGAGAGAGAGAGAGTAGCACATTATGATCTTTAAGGAATTTCCTTCAATTTCTCAAAATAACCCACATTCGACATCAATCCTTGTTACAGCTTTTGAAACAGCCGCTACCTGGGTTCAACACTAGTGGATAGAATGGCTTAAGCACTGAGTCAAGCTCAATGCTAGTGGTTTAAGTGTTAAGAGGAATCGCCTACGACCTATGCTATTACAATTTCTGATATTTGCAGTCAAGCTCCTCACTTCATGCTAATGCAACCTTTTGAGACTTTCATCAAGCTCCACATGGGATGATAAAAGTACTATGTAATACTGTAGTCAAGCTCTATAACTTTAGTTAAGGTGATTTCTGATACTCTGGCCAAGCTCCATACCTTGACTTAAAATTCCATCTATTGCTCCATTCAAGCTCTCTACATCGAAAGCTACCAAGCCTCTGATACGAAAGAAGAAACCTCAGTTGAGCTACATCAGGAAAGCACAAATGCCATAAAGGGATTGTATTCTCTAACTACCTCAAGTAGTTGACTTGGATGTCAGGGTTGTTTGGTTTGCTTCATCTTTTGTCACATATCTGCTAGCAAAAAAATAAAGAATAGAGTAGATCTCCATTGGCATTTCTCCAATGAACTCCTAGCTTCATAGGTGAATGTTGTGTATCTAATTTCATTTCTAGCTATTGCCGTGGATTCCCGACTAAGGGTAGAAGTGCTAGAGTAGGGTAAAGCCCAGTGAAGATGGTGACAGCTGGACCTGTAAAATAAGTTCTTCACCGAAATCGACTCCAACGGAGACTCTCTAACGCTCAAGTAAAAAATCAGTAAAATAGATAAGAGAGAGCGCATGGTAAAACGAGTTGCATACCTCTTCTAAAGATCCCTTGATTTCTCTATTTATAGACCAAAGTTGGGGCAAAAAAGAAAAAGAGTGGTGGAAGATTGTACTCTCTCCCAATCATGTCATTCCAGAACTTCTGCTTTAATTTTTCAAAGCTTGGCGACAGGCATCACTCCATCCAATAGTGACAGTAACCGCTTTCATTAATGTTTTCAGCATGGCCTCTTAGGATTTGATGGTTATATGACTACAGATGGTTTGCAGTTAGTTGTTTCTCTTAATGATTAGATTTGATGGAGACCATTAGTCCTGTTGGGGTTGATGATGGCAACACGGGTTGAAGAGGGCATAGTTTAATGACTCATTGTGCGAGGTGGAGATACAATTGATGGCCGATGTCCATAATACTTGGCCCCCCCACCCCCACCCCCACTTTCAAGTCCAAGATGTTCTGACTTGGAAGCAAAGTTCTTTGGAAATGGACCTCAAATCGTATATAAGCTGATGGGCCCGAGTCTTTCAGTCTTTGGGTGGCATGGTACTTCATGTTAGATCTAAGAGGTCATTCTACGAATGGTGCCTTCAAAGACGGTGCTCCACTAATATGTGGGGCCCTTTAGTTGGTATAGGCAACCAAAGTTACGTGTATCTTCTTGGGACAAGCATTGTCTCACAACCTGAGTTGCCTTTATAAAAGAAGAAGCTGGGAGAGTCGTCGAGCATCATTTCCAATAGGATAACGAAGAAGGCCACCCCTTCTTCCTGTCCCAGCTTGCCACATGGCAATCCATAAAGGGTTCTGAGGCATCTCTTGGGAATCACTCGGATTAGAGTGGTCAAGAAATTGGTGGAAAGTCTCAGGGGGTGCCACTTCAGAGTTGGTCAAGTAGCATGATCTAATAATTTGACAACCAGATCTAGGCCATTTAAAATATCTATAAATAGGTCCTACCATGATAGAACTTTTACCATCAAAGTTGATTCTTCTTCTCGCCACCTAGTAGCCATGAAGCCATCACTGAAATCCATCAAGCGCATGGTAAAGGAGAAAGTGGCCATGGCCCATAGGGGTCCTTTGCAAAGAGAGCCGAAGTTTTTGAACCATATTCAGAGCCCACCATTCGCATGCCAAATCCTCCTCAAGCTCCACTATCATCAAGTTGGGGCCCGGCTTCTTTCATTGAGGCTAGGACAAACTCATCCCTACCTAGGGGTAATGAGGGTTCCGATGGTTCTTCTCTATAGATCATGGTCTAGATCCAAGAACGCTGCATCAAGAAGTTCAAATCTTTGGCATCCTTCAAGAAGGAGATCGTCGATGCCTCCACCTTTGGCTTTGTCTAAGGCTTTGAGGATTGTAAGGCCTGCTTGGGGCGGATGCTTTCATAGTTGGTCTCCAACGTCTTCATCCTAGCAATAGCGATGAAGAAGTTGGGGCTTTTTCATTAAATGAGAATTGAATCCTCATCTTTATCTCCGTATTTGGTGCCTTCTTAGCACTTTCTGTAAATATAAAATTTTTAATAGATAAATAAAATTAACTTTTATATTTACCATTTAGATGCATTCGCTATGATATCACTACTACAAAAAAGAGCTACGGTAGTGATTTGTAATCGTTGCCGTAGCCCAAAAATTGCTGTCATAAGCCATTGCAGTGATTTTCTAACCGCTACTACTGCGGTCGTCGCCGTAGCTCTATGGCAGCGGTTGCTTGAGCCGCTGCCATAGATATCCTATTGCAATAATTTATAAATCATTGTAATAGATCAATCTATAGTAGCGATTATGTAATTGCTGCCATAGGTTATCTATAGCAGTGGTTATATAATCGCTGCCATAGATAATCTATAGTAGCGATTTATTAACCGCTGCCATAAATCTAATACAGCAGTTGATACCATTTACATCAAGGATCTATGGTAGCGGTTGGTACGGATATGGCAGTGGTTATAAAATTATTATCGTAGATATTAAATAATTAAAAAATAATAATTTTTTTTATATATTTTATCTGATAAATATATATATAACACAAAAAATATAATAAACAAAAAAATTATTCTGAAATGCTAAAATTTTATTATCAAAAAAAATTTATTATAATATTTTTTTAAAAAAAATAAAATACATCAAAAATTTTTTAAATCTACATCATCATCGTCATCACCGAGAGTCGGAGTCGAAGCCGGAGCTGGAGCTGGTGCTGGAGCTGAAGCTAGAGCTTGAGCTGGAATGTGGGCCAACATATTCTCCAAGCCTGTGACTTCAAAATGCGCACTGAGCGTCGATATCATGTCTCTCATGATGCCCTCCAGATGAGATGCGCGATCATCAGCCTGATTTGCCCACGTCGCAGCATGATCTGTCCGTGTCAATGCCTCTTCAAGCTCCTTCCGACTGATGACACCAAAAGTCTATGAGAAGATGCTTGCCTCGGATCAGTAGCTCATCAGCGTGTGTCCAAGCCTGCATCGGATCCTCCCAAAGTGCTCAGGCCCTATGACCTAAAATAGATAGTCATGGGGTCCAAAGGTATCCGGGCCCTCGCTCGTGAGTGCATCTAACTAATCATATAATTATAAATTAAAATAAAATTTTAAAAAAATGCTATAATACTAATCATATATACTAATATATTTAATACTTACAAAAATACGTTCGATCGCGATGTTCATCAGCATGCCCGTCTTATCCGTGCGACTGGATCGAAAGATCTCGCTATGGCTGGGCATCACTCCATCTCTCATCGACTATAATAAAGAATAAATTTATCAAAAAGATGATAAAAAATATGAATTTAATTTATCTAGTAAGATTTAAAATTAATTATCTCTCTATGCACACGATTGGCCATAAACTCGTGGCTTAGAGTGTGCATATACTCTTGGGCTGCATGGTTCTTCCGATTCTGATGAAAGATAGCCTAATAAGTATTCAAATAAATAATAAATATTTTAAAAATATTTAAATAAAATTTTAAGCATATTGAAAAATTTAAAACTTAAGAATTTTATCTCAAACTCCTAGCTCCTTCAATGTCTAACCATCCTCTCTCATTGACTCAGAGGATAGTCCTGTATCCAGAAAATAAGCTCCTTCGAAGTATCTCATTAGTGCTCGAGCCATACTCTGTGGAGCTTGATCTTGTAATCTCAGTACAACTCTCCAATCTTCCTCAGTCGGGCATCTCAAGCCCTCTCGTGATCGAAAAAGTCATACCTTCTCTACACAAAGTTATCAAAAATCAGTTACAAAATTATTCTAATCAAATATATATAGTGTAAACATATAAAATGCATAAATATAAATAAAATATACGTACTTACCTATATCTCCTTGCATACCCAATCCCTGATGGCAGCATCCATCAAACGTCAATCTTTGGGCTCTATGAAAATGATGTCCGACCGCCTCACAAGTATTTCAAAAAAGGAATGCATCTCCCGTACGGTCTCTCCTATTGGCCTCCCCTCCGCATCGTAATAGACCATCATCTGATGCTGGTAGTTTCACACGTGTGCCATACGTATGGGACCGTGAAATGTCTGATTGGATGATGCACCTGCAATGTAAATACGTTATGCAAATATATAAGTATATAGATAATATATAAAAAATAAAGTTATGCTAATATAATAAAAACGTACACTCAGATGTCTGTGTAGTAGCATGTATCTTAGATATGGATGATGGTAGAGACTCAATTATCGATGGAGTAGATGCCATCAGTGGAGGTCCCTGAGCAACCGATGTCAAGGTGGACGGAGTATGCTCTGACTGCTCCTCGGATATTAAACTATGCGTAATCCACCGAGGGATAGAGGTGAAAACTAGATGGCATTTCGGTGCCATCGTGATCTGCAACTAATATTATTTTTAGACATGCAATAAATGCACCCTATCATCAACTAATAGGTAAAGATAGGTCCTATCCCAATAAAGCAATAAGATATAAACTTCCAAAAAATGTTATTCAATAAATTCTATAATATGAATTATATTAATAAATAATTAAGGATGAGCAACAGTCGTAGATCCGATCTCTTATGCAAACCTTGGGGTTAATTCAAAAATTTGAAAGAAGAATAAAGTAGATGATGGTGGCACCTTAGGGCTTAAAGTTGGAATCTTAGAGAGACATATCAAATTCTATTCGCTCAGAAGCCGGCAAGGTCAGACCCCATCCCTCCCAGTGATGCTGGTGAGGTCGGACCCCCTCCCTCCCAACGATAAGACGAGGTCGGACCTCCTCCCTCCCAATGATGGCGGTGAGGTCGGATCCCTCCCTTCCTCTCTTTCTCTCTCGATCTCCCTCGTTGGCGATGGTGGCGAGGCTGGACCCTCTCCCTCCATCCCTGCCTCCCACTCTCGGTCTCCCTTGCCGATGGCCGACGAGCAATTGACCCTCCCTCTCTCAATCTGTCGGTCTCTCTCTCAGTCTTTTCGTTTCTTAGTTTCGGATCTCAAAATCAGGTCCGACCTTTCGGGATCTATTAGGGTCTGGGTTTGGTACTTCAAGTACAGATCCATCAGATATTCAAATTTGGATCCGATACCCATAATTAAAATTAGATTCAAATTTGAATATCCAAATTTCGATCCGAACCCAACCCATTGACAGATCTAATCCACAGCCGCCGACATGGCACAGCCCAAGACTACCACCACGACATGACCTAAAAATTACGACATATAGATAATTATAATATTTATAATATTTATTATAAATATTTTATAAATTATTATAAATATATATGATTAATAAATAATACTATAAAATTAAAAAAAATTATACCTACGACTATAGAGAGTGGGTCGCATCGAAAGCTTTGAGGGTCGTCGGCGATGATGCTAGAGGAGGACGACGGCACTAGAGGTAACCTACGAAATAAAAGCAAGATAGTGAGATAGAGAAGAGAGAGAAAGAGAAAAGAGAGAGAGTATGGGGGCTGGGGCTCAAAGGCCGGGGCACAGTGACGTAGGAGAGGAGTAGGGGGGGCGTGGTGGGGGCGGGGCGCGGGATGGGTGGGGGTGGTGGGCAGGGTGATCAGGGATGGGGGGAGGAGGGGCGGTTAGGAGGAGGGTGGGGGGGCCAGGTAGGGGGTGGCAGGTGACGAGGAGGAGCGGTTGGAGATGGGGGAGAAGGAGGGGTGGCGAGGGGGGGGTGGGTGGGGGGGATGGGTGGGGGTGACAGGAAGGGGCGGCTGGGAATGGAGGGGCTGGGGGGTGGAGGGTGGCAGGAAGGGGCGATCGAGGATGGGAGGAAGGAGGGGCGGTCGGGGGGAGGATGGGGGGGCGGGTGGAGGGTGGCGAGGATGAGCGATCGGGGATGGGGGGAAGGAGGATGGCCGAGGTGAGGGTGGAGGGTGGGGGGTGGGGTGGGGGGGGTTGGTGGTGGGGGGAGGGGCGGGGATGAGGGAAAGGAGGGGCCGCCGAGGGGAGTGGGGGGGGGTCGGGTGGGGGAGGGGCGCCGAGGATGGGGGTCGGAGGAGGAGGGGAAAGGAGGGGCAGCGCCAGTCGAGGGGGAAGGAGGGGCGGCACTAGCTGAGGCGGAAGAAGTCTCACCGGCAATAGAGAGGAGGGGGAGAGACAGAGAGAGATCGAGCGCGCACGAAAGAAAAGTAAAAAAAAATTGAAAATTTTTAACATAACCTACGATAGTGGTTATCGAACCGTTGCCCTAGATTTATGGCAGCGGTTATCCAAGACCACTGCCATAGATCTACGGCAGTGGTTGTATAACCGCTACCGTGATCTATAGTAGCGATTTTTGATAACCACTACCGTAGGTTGAAAATAATTTTTTTCTTATTTTTTTTTTAAATATTATATACTTTTAAAATTTAATGTCCATCTTCATCATTCATTATCTAAATAATTATCATTAGAGTGTCATCGCAAAAGGTCGCCTTGATCCGACAGCCCTAGCTTCATCGATCAGAAAAATTTGATTTCGATGATCACAAATGATGATGCGATGATCTGATAGATGGAGACCTTTGATGGATCTAAAAATCTATAATAATGATCTTAATTATGTTTGTGGTATACTATCAAAATTTTACTTCAATCGGATATCATTATCATACATCAATTTAGTATAGAATGATTTCAATCGTTAAATTAGAAACAAGCGATCAAAGGATTAAATGGCATTCGATTATGAGATAATTTTTTAGTTAAATAATTTTTATTATAATTTTAAATATTTTATATGATGATAATAGTAAAATTTAAATTATTTTTGTATAAACTATTCATGTTAAGTAGATATTGCAAAAGCACGAGCATAACAACTAGTGAAGTTTCAGAATGGTTATCAGGAGACGTATAGTTTTAGATCGTTCTTCATCTCACAAGTTGAATTTTATAATCACCACCATAAAAAATGAGTAAATTAGTAGTCAAGATTATTTATAAAAAAAATTATCTCATAATCGGACACCGTTTGATCCTTTGATCACTCATTTATCATTTAACGATCGAAACTAATCTATACTAAATTGACCAAGATAACGATATCCGATTGAAATAAAACTTTGATAGTATACTACAAACATCACCGAGATCATCGTTGTAGATTTTTAGATCCATCGAATCATCGCATCGTCATTCATGATCGTTGAAATCAAATTTTTCTAATCAATGAAGCTAGAGCCATCGGATTGAGGTGATCTTTTGTGATGATACTCTAATGATAATTATTTAGATAATGAATGATGAAGATGGACATTAAATTTTAAAATTATATAATATTTAAAAAAATATATATATATATATATGGCATCAGTTATAATTAATCACCGCCATAAATAAACTTATAGCAGTGATTTCTATTAACCGCTACTATAGGTCAGACTTATGACAGCGATTTTACTAACCACTGCTATAGATCCGACCTATAGTAACGGTTACAATGAACCACTGCTATAGGTGGACTTATGATAGCGATTTTTTGTAACTACTGCTATAGGTCCGACCTATAGCAATGGTTAGTAGAAATCGCTGCTATAGGTCCGACCTATGGCAGCGATTAGTAGAAACCGCTGCTATAGATCCAACCTATGACAGCGGTTTTCGAAACCACTGTCATAGTATGTGCTGCCATAGGCCTTTTTTATAGTAGTGTATGTTGGAGTCCATTAGTTTGCCAAATGCATTTAGACACTAGGATTGAGTCTCCAACCTCAAAGTAGACCCAAGTGCTATCGAAGATGGCTGGTAAGGTCTCGAAGTATATAGGTTCTCCATAAGTTCATGTTAACTAGCATGGATCCCTGGGGCCTTCTAAATTGGCCTTCGGGTTTCTTGTCGAGTCATTTATTGATAGATTCTTGACTTTGGAATCCTTTATTTGGTTGCTTTTAATGTATTTCAAGATATCCACTAGTACCGTATTAGCTAATAGTTTTAGAGGTCTCAGCCATAGCCAAGATATCTCTGAGGAAATTAGTCTTTGATCACATCAAAATTGGTGGAGAGCTTTGAAGGTCTTAGTTGTGGCTCAGATATCTCAGAGGGAATCGGTTCATAAATCTCATCATCGATTGTTAACTTTGGATGTCTCGACCATGGCCAAGATATCTTTAAAGGGATCGATCCATCGATTTCATCAATGTCGATGGAGAGCTTTGGAGGTCTCAATCATGGCTAAGATATCTTCAAGAGGATTGGTCTATCGATCTTATTATCGATTGATGACTTCGAAGGTCTCAATCATGGTTAAGATATCTTTGAGAGATCAGTTCACTGATCTCATCATCGGTTGATGATTTTGGAGGTCTCGATCATCGTCAAGATATCTTCGTGGAGATCTATCTATCAATCTCATCGATGTCGATTGATGACTTTGGAGGTCTTGACCATGGCTATGATATTTTTGAGGGGATTGGTCCATCGATCTCATTGTCAATTGATGGAGTTCTAACAGTTAACTAAATATACCAAAAGTGCTTGGTGCCTTGCCTACTGTACTCCTAGAGGTCTCGACTATAGTTAAGATATTTTTGAAAGATCAAGCACTAGAGGGTAATAGTCTTTAGAGCATTTTATGTCTAGTACTTTCTAATAGTGATGGCTTGTTAGAAAGGATGGCCTTCCTAACTCCTGGGAGGCCCCATTTATGAAGCCTTTCACATGTCAATGGTTGTCGCGTTGTTAGAGGGTATAGTTGGAGGTAGTTAGGCCCAGGTCCTCTATAAATAGGATCCGATTGCTTGTGGTCTACACTTGCTAACTTTTTATTATGCCATGGTGGCATTGCCTCATCTATCATCGTGAGATCATCGGCATCTTCCTTCATCTGTGTGGGTCTTTGCCAGCCAATAACCAGTCAAAGGAGACATCTTGGGAACAAGACATAGAAAAACCTGATTTGGCTTGGGAGGTATCAAGAAAAGCCATCGCACTAATGATAGGGTCGAAGCAGAAAGGACTGAAAGCCATTTCTGCTTCACTCTCCATGGAGGGGTCATAGACTTCTTTAAGAGGGCGATCTGCCCCAAGGCACTTTTGGCTTTGTGGCCTTCTTTGGAGGTGCATCGTAAAGACAAATATGTCTCTAGATGTGGTGGAGCTACACTACTAGCAACCTCGCATGGGAAGTCCTACAATTGGTAATTAGGGTTCCATCATTGGAGACTGATAGAGCCTTGCACCATGTTAGGGATTATGCCATTTTAGTATCTAGCTTTGCCTTGCATCTTCTTTTTCTTCTATTGTAATGGATTGTCTTATAATAAACTTGTATAGCCTTCGTGAATGAAATATCCTTTGTTTGGTCGGTCCGAAATATTGTTGTTCTTGGGTAGTTGCCGCTTTTGCTTTGTGAGGCTTCCTTTGAGTGGAGCCAAATCTGAATTTGGCCTGAAGTAGATTCTCCTGGACCATCATATGGCTTGTCTGTGGATGAAAATCAGCACGTAACCAAGTGGGGTCCCTGGAGGGTTAACCCATTTGTAGCTAGAATATGAATGAAGATCAGCATATGGTCGAGTGGGGTCCCTGAAGGGTTGTCTCCTTCATGGGGTCACCAAAGAGTTAGCCCCTTTGTAGTTGGTTCATAGATAAAGATCGATACATGGCTGAGTGGATCCCCAGAGGGTTAGCCCCTTCGTGGGGTCATCAAAGGGTTAGCCCTTTTATAGCTGGCATGTGGACGAAAGATCAGCACACAATTGAGTGGGGCCTCCAGAGGATTAGCTCTTTCATGGGATCCCAAAAAGGTTAGCTCCTTTGTAACTGAAGAGCAATTGAATCATAATGGGTGTAGCTTTGGTAGCCAACCTTCTTCGTGTATCTATGTACCTTAGCACTGCATTGCCTAATGGGCTTGATGATTTTCTTTTATGGGATTGACCGATGGTATGATTATGGAGTGAGCTCTACAGATTGGCATTTTGCCTTCCCCAAGCATAGCAGGCTTTGGACGGTCTTAGGTATTAGAGCATACTTTGTTGCAGCCTCGAATATCATTGAGGCTTACTTCCATGGATTCTCTTGCAACCTTGGATTTTATCGAGATAATTTTGTTGTAATTTGAAGGTAGCAAGTGTTCTGTCGATGGATAAGGTTGGCCAATACAAATGGTGGCCGATAGGATAGTCGCGAATTTCTTTGAGAGCTTGACAGGATGCTCATTCATCCTAGTCAATTAATTGACCATTTCTTTTATTAGAAAGAATCAGAAAGACAAATATAGTTTCTGTTGTTCACAAAGATTTAGATTACACTTATCAAAAAGGAAGATCGTGTCACCCATCTACCTCCTCAAGCTTTGGTTCACTTTCTTCCTTGTGCACCACTTCGAAGATCCAAGATTATGTTGATGATTCTGGTTATTGGTTGAATACCGTCGTTCTTGCCTAGTTGATGTCAAGGAGGCTATTTGGGCTCCTGATCCAACCGCTCTCGAAATAATTTTCTGAGGTAGTCTCATTGGATGAGAGCTTTGATCTCATCCTTTAGTTGGAGACACCCCTCGATGTCATGATTGTGATTATGGTGGAAGCAGCAGCACTTCCAACTATCATGTTAGATCATTGGGATCATATTGGTAGAGGTTGGTGGCTGTCCTTGCCTTTGATCTCCATAAAGATTTGGGATCGAGGGAGGTCAACAGAGCATAGCTGTTATAGCACAAAGGCAAAGTCCTTTACCTTGGAGCTTTGATTGGTCGGGAGGGTTCTGCTTAGTTCAAGCGGACATCCTCTCGTGTGTACTTCTTCTTGTCGAGGGGTTGGCCTTCTTCTCATCGATGTGCTATTCAGCCCTTTTTGACCTGCATATACTTGCGAGCACAGAAGAGGAGGTCAGCATAATCCCTCGAGTACTTATTGTTAAGCGAGATATGAGGTGCTCATTAATGAGGCCTCACTTTAGGGTTGACATAGAGATGGCCTCATTTAGGTTGCGGACCTCGAGCATTGCTATATTGAAATACATGATGTAGTCGCATAAAGAGCTCCTTTATACTGGTGGAAGGAGAAGAGGCTGTTTAAATCCTTGATCAGACTTAGCTATTATTGAAGTAAATAACGAAATGGCATTTGAGCTGCTCAAAGAAAGCGATGGACCCTGATAGAAGTTTGGAGTACCAGATCCATGCTATCTTTTTTAGAGTTGCTCAGAAGATGGGATAGAGGAGGATGTCCGAAGCATCCTAGACCATCATAAGGGTCTTGTAGCACTCCAATTGATCTAAGGGATTGGCAGAGCCATCATTTAGCTTAATCATTGGCATCTTGAACCAATTTGAAATCGGTTCTCAAAGGATGGAATGGGTGAAGGGTGGCCTGGAGCTGAAGCCAAAGGCCTCGTCATTCCTGTTGCTACCTTTCTAGACCTCGGCCAACCATCGCTCGATCTCACGGACTTTTTGCTTAAGGTCCTCCTCCTAGTGAGATCGTTCAGGCTATAGGGAATAGCTTGGCGCTAATCCTCCCTTAGAAGAAGTAGAGGATCAGTGAAGGTGCTTGCCTTGGGTGGACCTATGGTAGGATAGGGATGCCGATCGGTTAGAGCTGACTGGTGCCTCGCACGGGAGTGGTTCTCTATGTCTGGGGACTGGTCACGATGGCCGTGTCGAGATAACACTACCTGAGGAGCAAGCTGAGGGAACCATCATTGCTCCATCGCTTATTGTAGGTGCTAGATAGTGCTAGCCAATGCCTGAACCTAGTAGACCAGATCACTGAGTTGCTGATGGTCCACTATCATGGATGGTTACGTTAGTTCCACGGGCCCATGGTCGATGGATGGCTGGTGAGTTCCACCTTGGCTCCGCCAAGTGACCTATCAATGGGAGGTGATAGAGTGGTTTCGTTGAGACATCTTCTCTCTTTAATTAGGCCACTATAGGGGTCCTTTCTCTAGTGCTAATCTATTACCATGGATTTCCAACTCAAGTTGGAAGCACCAAAGTAGAGTGAAGTCTGGTGAAGATGGTGGTGGTCAAACCTACAAAACAAGTTCCTCATCGGAGTTGGCTCTGGCAGGGACTTTTTGACACTTAAATCAAAATTGATGGAACAGTTAAGAGAGAGTGCATGGTGGAATGGGTTGCAATCCTCTTTTGGAGGCTTGGCCCTTGATTTCCCTATGTATAGGCCAAAGTTCGGGCCAAAAAAGGGAGTGATGGGAGATCGTACTCTCTCCTGGTCTTATCATTCTAGAAGTCCCGATTTAATTTTTTAGAGCTTGGTGGTAGGCATTAGTCTGCTTAGTAGTGTGAGTAGCTGCTTTCATTAATGATTCTGATATGGTCTTCTAAGATTTGATGGTTGATGTGACTAATGGATAGTGTACAATCAGCTATCTCTCTTAATGATTCGATTTGATGGAGACTATCAGTCCTACTGGGGATAGCAATTGCAACGAGGATTGAAGAGGGCATAGCTCAGCGACTTGCCGTGTAGGTCGGGGATACAATTGGTTGCCGATGTCTATGCTTTCAACCCTGGAGTCGGCAACCGATGCACAGGGCTTCGAGAATCACAATCGAGATGCCATGATCCCACAACACTAGCCATTAATTAGATGTTCCAAAGGAATTAAGTATGTCGAGTTGAGAAGGAATCTAGAATAGAAGCAAAAAAAGAAGTTAATAGACGATAAGAATAACTCTGATTTTCATAAATTTGTAAATGGAAGGCACATGCAAAATCGGAGCTCAGCATGCTCCAACCCTCCTTTTTTTCTTTTTCTTTGAGTAATTATGTGTGTGTGTGTATATACATTACCCTCAGACCTTTCATCTTGTATATTAGTTTTCAAAAACATTTTGAAAGTATTTACATTACATATCAACGATTTAGTTGGCAATAGGAGCAAGTGCTATATGGATTTAGTTGGTAGAATCAAAGTAGATAAGAATTATACGACTCTTGTGTCATGCTCCCGATTCGAGATCGTGATCCAGGGGTCATGGGAATCATTGCATACTTATAAAGAACTCTCCTGATAAACATACAAGGCATCTCATCATGATATAATAAAACAACAATAAAACAAAATTCAAATAATTTAATATTCAACTTTAGTTAAAATAACTAAATTAAATGTCTTACAAAAATGATATTCCATAGTCTTGTAGATGCACCAACGTGCAACCCATATTGGCAAGATATCAATATACATATGTACAACCTCTATTGGTAGGATATCAATATACCAGTGCATAATCCTCACTGATAGGATATCAATATATCAACATATAATTTCTATTGATAAAATTTTGATACATAATCAGGGTGCGAGTCAAAATCCATCTCAATTCAAATCTTTCTTTTTGATGAAATTAATTATGTATTTTAATCGAACAATACACAAAATCGTTTGAAATCAAAATCAATCGATCACAACTCCATAATGAAATCAATGCCCTCGATAATGTATCAATAATATAATATAATATATTTAATAAATAAATAAATATCATGCTTTATATTCATAAATTATAAATAATATGATTCAAAATTTAATGATATACATACTATATAATATAGTAAAAGATTGCATTACTTACCTCACACGTATTCTAATAAATTCATATAATTATATAAATTTTTTTTAGAATATTTGATTCATAGATCATATCGTAATATTCCACTGTTGGGCATACTTTTGTCGAGATGACTGTACCCCTATATAAAATTGAGTCAACTAATTAGAAAGGATACAAATAGTTAAGGAAGACATGATTTATAGATAGTCACATTAAACAATCTAGCCAATCAATCATTTAACTTCATCTGATTAATGATGATCAAAGTAGTAATATCCGATAAGAGTCAAGATGGAGGCTAACATAGTGCTCGATGATCTAAAGTTAATTTGATTAAATAATTTTATTTAATTAAGATTAGATTAATCCATAGAGATCAAATAGATCAAATATGATGGTATCTAAATCCAGTCAAGATGGATACTGGCACACTATCCAATGATCATGGATTAGGATCAAGATCTAGGATTCTATCAAAATAATTGAAAAAAAATCTTTACTAGATCAATCCTAGAGTAATAAACTCCACAAAGAGAGGTATAATCTAGAGAAAGAAATAGATAGAGAAAGTGGAGAGAAAAAGTGGGAAGAGAGAGAGGAAGAAAAGAGGAGAGAGAAACTCTCTTCTCTTTTTCTTTCTTTTCTCTTTTTTCTTCTTTTTTTTTATTTTTTTTTCTTCTTCCTTTTTCTTTCTTTCCGTGGGTTCTTCGACAAAATAGGGGACCTTGGGGATGCCCTTCTTTCTTGTTTGTTTTCCCAAAATGGGGCCACGACCGGTATGGCTAGGATTGGGAGTGGCCGGGGTGATGGCAGTAGGGCCGATATATACTTCCCTTTCCGACATCGAAAGTTCAAAGAAAACTTGTTAAAAAATAGAGAAAATATGGTCGATTTGTTCTAAGAGAAATTCAGTAATTGCCAGTCGGAATCGAGGCTTCCAAGAGTTGAGGAAGATGAGAAAAAGATTTACTGAAGATTCTTAGCATCGTACCTGACTTCTCAATAGCATTTGATTGTGATTTCTAGTGAACTCGAGAAGAGGAATATCTTTTCTTCTTGGTAATGATTTAGAGGCCGATAGAGGTGGGTCTCCAAGGGAACTTCATCCCTTTAAATAGAGATAGAGAAGGGAAAGAGTTAGACTTCCTCCTAGCCTCCAATTCCGACTTTGATTGGGAGTCTAATGGAATGGAAGAGAAGACTCCTGTGAAGTCTTCTCTCCATTTTTTTTTTATGGCTGCTTTATGATTGGTGCAGCCGAATATTTGGTTAATTAGGTTATTATCTTGGTAAGAGTGGATAAAGTTTAATCGTAGAATTATATTGAGTGAAGAGATTCAAATTGAATAAATAGAATTTAGCCATGATGTGGATAAGTAGTGCGAAAAATCAAGTTTTGATCATTGATAGAAAACCAAAGCAATTATGCTAGTCTCAGATTTCTAAGAACAAAAGATTATATTATAGGCTGAATAAGAAAAGACGATCAATGCAAGCTAAATCAGAATAAGTTAAATGCTTATGAGATTCAATTATCTATCTAATACTTTCAGAATAGCTGTATTTATGTATAGTAGGAAAATAATTAATAATAGTTGCCAAAACCGCAAGATGTGGGGACCAAACATAGAAAACAACTATTAGAGTGGATAGTTATTACATGTGGTCGATTATTATATATTAATATAAATAAATAGAATTATATTTTATAAGACTCTTTAACAATTGATTCAATTAATTAATTTTTATTTTTATTTTTATTTTATTTATCTATTCTATGAATAGGTATAACTTAGCTTTTTACTATAGTCCAATATTACATCTTTATCGTAGCTCGGTATTATAGCTCTAATGTTGCCTCAAATTATACCTCCATCTACTTCAATCTTCTTCGGACGATGGTGAAAATTCTTGAGGTCAAGACATCCAGTACTCTATTTTCTATCCAAAAATGTTTAAGCTTAAAGACATGGTTTACAACACCAACATCACTTTAGTCCAATTTTTTTTTTTTTTAGAAATTCATCATAGTTTATGAGCAAGTTTCAAATGGAAGCAAGAATTGCAATGTAGCTTTCCAAATCGACCTTTTCTTGCTCTTCTGCTTGGACTGGTGAAAGGAGTTTTGGATTTGAAGAAAGAAGCTTTGGTTTGAAGATTTGGAGAAGAAGGGGATTCAAAATTGAGTGAAAATGAATCCTAGATCCCCTATACATCGGCAAGGAAGTTTTTATATTCCCCCTTTTCCTCGCTAATCTGCAATACCTTTGTCACTAATGGCCGTCACTTTTTGCCGCACGCTGCAGGCGAGGAGGAAGAGCGAGCTCTAGCTACTTTCACTCGTCGTGTCTTCTATCACGCGGGAAAAATAAAGAAAAAGAAAGCTATACACCCCTCGCGATCCGGGGCCGGTGATGGAGCCCATCACTCGTTCTCATGTCTGAATACCACATATCATTATCTCTATAAATAGATGCAAAGATAAGAGTCCAGTAAGAGAAAGCAATAAAATAGATGGTTGAGTGATCGTCATCCCAACAAAGAACCTAATCCATGGACTCATGAAATCTAAATTATTGCAGAGGAAGGCCTAGTGGGGAGCAATATAATTAAGCATCATTGCATCAATAATCCGGATTGGCCATGCGACAATTATTGGGGCTTATTGATGCTGCATCTCCATCAAATTAATGTTGAGGCAGTCAGGACCAGAGACTCAACCTTTCAGCAGTCACTCGTTCCTCTTGCTCTCACATATAATTGAGTTGGTTACCACGGATCAATCTTGTTATGAGTTACACGATTGGACCAGTTTTAAGGATCAAGAACTAGGTGCCAGTTCTTCCATGCTTCGGCTGCAATGGAATTTGTGTTGCTTCTGCTCGTTGCTACTTTGAGAATGCGTTGAGATTACCGGCCATCCTGGCTCGACTCGTGAGCCAAAATTGGTGCGCCCCACATCCAAGACTTGCAGGGTTGTCTCAGCCCAAACTCCACATGCCTTCCAGGCATAGTGGGTGGGTAAGGAGCCATACACAAATTAAACAAGAACGAGAACCAGAAAACGTAATCGTAACTGTCCAAAACGAAAGGAGGGTGGAGCGAGTGAACGAGCGAGCACCTAAACCACCTCAACGATTCTTTCCTCCGACTCTCTCCGCGTTTCCCGGGAAATTTAAAAGTCCCAAAAGGCACTCAGGGAAGACCTCTCCGTCCACGTCACGCTGAGCTGTCCCTTTCTCCCATGTCACCACGCTCCGTCATCGCCCAGCTATGCCCACCCCCCGGTGACCTTTCTTCGTCCATCCAAGGAAAAAATGGAACTGAAAACGTTTCGAGGGTTGGTTGATGAGAGAAGTTCCAAGGGCTCCACCTGTGGTAACTTACCTCAATAGTGACCGGATCCTCGCCCGAGGGAGAGCAGTTAGTCTTCCGGGTTCGAGATGAGACAAGGATCGGGTCCGTTCTTGCTTTTTCTTCCTTCTGTTCGGCCGTCACCCTTCTTTCGATTTAATCTACCTTGGAATTAGAAAACAAGAAAGAGAAAGAGAAAGTAAAAGAGAAGGATAAGAGCAGAGAAAGCGAGAAAAGAAGGGTAGAGGGAGAAGAGGATCAATAGAGAGAAGAATAAAAGGGAAAGGGAGAAGAGCAAAGGGAGATCTACTTGGAAGAGAATGGCGAAGCAGGGTTACAACAACGACAGCGTTCTTATCCCCATCGGAGAATGGAGGCAGCATAGAGAGGACGGTAGAAGCAGCACCACCACGGCGGCCTTCGCAACAAGAATCAATCAAATAGCCCCCACCACCACCACCACCCCCACCCCCACCCAGGTGAGAGAAGAACAACGATACTTCTCTTTTCCATCTACCACTCCGTTGTTCCTCTATCTTATTTCCTCCTTTAATTCTTCGTTTCATTCTTTCTTCTCCTGTTATTGAAGTCTTGTCGGTGAGTTGACCCCCATTTTCGTGAGTATAATCATTCGTCATAGAATTTTAATTTCAGTATCGTCCACTTATATGCATCTTGGAATTCTGCCAGCTGTTTATTAATGGATATATATATATATATATATATTTTGGGTGGTTGGGGTGGCGGGGGTGGGTTGAAAGAATTCCCATTGTCTTAGAGGAATGAAGCTGGTCGGATTATTTCCCCATCATCTTCTTTCTTGGTTCCTTTCTTTAAGAAAATAAGAAAGACCCATTAATTAGAAAGTTCTTCCAGTAGTTTCCTCCCTTCCGAAACACAGTTTTCTCAGTTTTCATCGACCCACAACATGGCATGGTCTTGCACTTCTGCTCTGAGCGAAATCTATTTTTGTTTTTCTATCTTGTTTAATTCGATGCATCTCGGTCTCTTGCACTCAAATGCTTTCAAGGATTTTGTCAGCATACGTTGAAGCGTCCTTCAATAGAGCTTGTTGCTTGCCTTCTCCACCAACCATTCATTCGCAAGAAGAGCAGGTTAGGGCCTAGGAGGCGTCATGGCCGCCTCGTCTTACAAGCTAGCCTACGTCATCATGTTGACGTTTCGAGCGAAGACCAGATCCAATTGGCTGCAGATACCCTATTTTTCCATTCCACCGGACGGATCGACTGTGTCTGAGTTCGTCTTTTTGGTTCTATTTCGAACCCCATGATGTGATGTGATTAAGCTCTTCGTGCTATTTAAATGCCCTAAGCATACTCATGCGTATATTTTGTACAGCATATTTGAATGAAAGAGTAGGTTTGTGAAAGCGACGCATACCAAGATTAACAACTCTCACTGTTATCTCTAGTGCTGTTAGAGATTTTTCATTTTTCATTTTCTTAATTTTTAAATAAGACAGTGTGTAGGTTTGGTAGACTTAACCCGGGCTCTTAGGTCAGATGACTATTACGTTGGGTTATCGCAGCATCAAGCCCAAGTCTAACTAGCTCAATATGGATCTTGTACAAGGAGCCTAACGAACCCGTACCAGCAGCCCAAATGGAAGCATGGTCCAATAGGACTACTAACTGGCCCAACTTGCTCTGAAAGGTAGTGGATCCGATCTTTTGTACAAATATGGGTCCACGTTGGAAACGAGACCAGAACAAAACAAAGCAACCAATCCACGTGGAGTGTTTTTTTTGGAAAGGGGGTGAGCGGAATCAGTTGGCTATTTGCTAATCCTGATTTATTATAATTGATTATGAGATAAAAAGTAGCCAATCAAAATTTACGAAAGATTTTGCCTGGTAGAACGAGTCTACCTAAAAATTTTTAGGCATTATGTTCGTGTTGTATCTTTTGCGTGAAAAGATGGTGGTTCTTCTTTGTAAGAAGGAAGAGATTGGTCATGCTTTGAAAGTTATGCGAGGCAGGATCCAATGGTTTAGGCCGATCGATCTTTCTTCCCAAAGATACAACCCGAACCCTACGAGAGTCGCTCCTTTGCAATATACGAAAAATGCAGTTCTTCGGGTTGTTTACAATTAGTTCAATGCTCTAAATAATGCAGATTATGGGTCGTGCCGTGTTTGCTCGAAATCGGGCCCCATTAAAGTCTCTTTTACAGCTATCTTACAGGTTAGAGCCATAGCTTGCACTCTGCATGATCATCGACTCCAAGTTTCACAACAATTTCCTTTCTCTCCTTGCTTGCAGGTTGACAGAGCCACCGTGAATCAAGCACCAGCAACGGCCAATTTCACCGGGAAGCTCGCCAAGTTCCTCTTCCTCACCCACCTCCTTGTCCTCGCCATCCTCATCACCTTCCTCTCCGTCCGCGGCTTCATGGACCGAGCGCCCACCTTCCACCCCGTCTACTGGTACGTCCCCCTCTTCACCTCCACCGCATCCTCCGCCCTCACCGCCCTCCTATGGCTCGTCCTCACCCTACGCTACCCTTCCAAAGCCCTCAAGGCCTCCCTCTGGCTCTCCCCATCCCTCACATGCGCCGTCGGCATGCTCCTCCTCGCCAACGGCACCGGCTCTAGCCTGGCCTTCGCGGCGCTCGCCCTCGCTCTGGCTCTCATCCAGTCCCTCTACGCCTGCTGGATCGTGCCGCGCCTACCCCACGCATACCAGATCCTCTTCGCCGCAACCCCTGCCGTCCAACCGTCCGTCTCCATCGTCAAGTACATCGCCGCCATGCTCCTCACCGGCCTCGCCTACTCCTCATTCTGGATCCTCGGCGTCGGCGGCGTCGCTGCCGACAGAACCTCGAGATTCGGCCCGCTTTACGTGCTGATGCTGCTGCTGAGCCTGGCGTGGAGCATGCAGGTGATGAGATACCTGGTTCACGTCGCGGTGGCGCGGGTGGCCTACATGAAACTCGCCTGCGGCGCCGAGGAGGCGTTCCGGGTAGCCACCGGCTCGCGGTGGCTCGGGGACGTGTGCACGGGGGCGGCGGTGGCTCCGGTGGTCGGGGCGGTGAGGGGCTCGGCGCGGGCGATGGGCCTGGCGGCAGGGGACTCGGACGAGTTCCTGTTCTCGTGCGCCAGCTGCTACATGGGAGTGGCGGACCGACTGGTGGCGTGGGGGAACCGATGGGGGCTGGTGCACGTGGGGGCGCATGACAAGGGCTTCGGGAGTGCGTCGGCCGAGACGTGGGAGATGTTCGTGAAGCAGGGGATGCGGCGGCTAATCGACCGCGACCTCACCGGATCGTTCTGCTTCTTGTGCGGGGTCGCCGGAGGTGCGGCGGCGGCGCTGGTGGCCGGTTGCTGGGTGCTGGCGGTGGAGGGCAGCTACGTGACGGGGATCACGCTGTATGCCTTCATCATCGGCTATTTCATGGTAAGGCTGCATCCGTTTTTCTTTTTCCCCCTTCGATTTCTTTTTTCTTGTGTCGAATTAATTTCGTTTTAGGAATTGATGATCATGGTCATATAATGTTTTCAGATAAGAATCCAAAAACTAAGCATGGTTCTGATGGTGAATTAATGACAGGTTCGGATTGCCTTGGCCTGGCCTCAGGCATGTGTGGCAGCATACCACGTGGCATATGCAGATAACCCACAGAACAGCCGTCTAGGATCGTTGATACCCAATCGAATAGGGGAGTTGCAAACCTCTCTGGACTGAACTCAAGCAGATTTTGATGAGCTCACCGTGTACAGCTCCAGCCATGCGTTGTGACCACAGTTAAAATCAACTGGGTGCTGTTTTGCCGAACTCGGCCTTCGCGGCCAGGATACAGATGGTAGCGGTACTAATTCTGCTTGTCAAGTTCATCAACTTAAAGACGTTAATAGATATTTTTACTTTTTATTCGCATGAAGTTACCAGCGGGTATCGTCGACCGTGAACAGTTTGTTCTAAACAGACCTCCCAAATCCAATCAACGTGCAAACTAATTCAAATAGGATATGGTAAAAGGTGTCTGTGATACCGTGTGGCGTGGCATAATAACAGCCCACCTATCACGAATGGATATATGGTAAGGAATTTCAAATGAACTTAAATTCTTGAAAATCTGGATAAGAAAGGCAGGCCATGGCAAATCCAGAAGTCTTCATAAAAAAAACATATGGGTAAGCCAACCCCATGGAATCAAATCAGAGAAGAATTTTGGATGAAGGTGACGAGATAAATGGGCAGGGATCCTCCACTTGATGGCTTCGTTCGTGACAGATCAATGGAAATTCCCTAGATTTCCATGCCACCTAGGTTGACGTGCCCCAAAGTCTCTTCATGCTACAAATATCCTTCTCCTTCCATCCAAAGGATCCAAGCCAAACAAATCCTACAGGCTTCCTTTTTCCCACCGCTCCACAATGATTCGTGCTCTACACAGAATCAAAGAGAGAACTCTTCCCACGTCCTCTCTATCATCTAATGCATCCACGTCCTTTCCTTCTTGACCTCCCGCATCCTCTTTTTCCCTGCCATGGTGGAGATTAGCCATTGAGATGAGCAGCTCCTCCACGTCCTTAAAAGAACGGGAGATATGACCGGCATCTCCAAGCCCAAGGACAGCGACCAGCACTTGGCGGCCCACGTCTGGATTTGGGTTAGGAAAGTGCACCACATTGTGCTGACTGCAATGAAACCATACGGAGATTTCTCGCTCTCAATGGTCGGTTCTCATTTCTTTCTTCTGTGATTATCATGTAGCTATCTAAAAGGCTCCAGATCATCGTATCACTACAGGATCTGGGACCTTTGCCGATGTTAATATAGATAATTTAGCATCGTAAAATTAATTTTCCACTTATTAATGCCGAAATTTAAATTCTCGATGCCCAAATAAATGATTAGTAAGTAATCAATAATTGCCGACGCATAGCTCTATATGCATCGGTAAGTTTTAAAATACCGACACTAAGATGCATCGATAATTTTTTCAATTAAATACTGATGCTTTAAAGCATCGACAGTCGATAACTATTATTTTTAAATATCAATACTTTAAAATATTGGCAATCGATAACTATTATTTTTAAATATTAATACTTTAAAGTGTTGATAATTAATAATTTTTTTAAAAAAATAGCCCGCTAATAACCCATTATCCGTATGTATAAGAAATTTTAAATACTATAATTAATTTATAAATTTATCTAAAATTAATAACACCAACATCATAATATAATAGATAAGTCTGCCCAAACTTTATAACACCAATATCATCAATATCATAATCTGATACATAAATCTATCCAAAATTTATAACATCGATTATATAATCTGATAGATAAGTCTGTCCAAACTTTACGACACCAATATCATAATCAAATACATAAGCCCGGCCAAACTTCATAACGCTAACATCATAATCAAATACATAAACCTGGCTAAAAATTATAACACCAATAACATCATAATCAAATACATAAACCTGTCCAAAACATATAACATCGACATCATGATATAAACATATCCAAAATCTATAACATAATTCAAATACCAATATAAAGTCAAAATAAACATTTTATATAGCTAAATAAATTCATGATTACATTGTCCATCATGTCCGTCAATTACAATCCATAAGCAAAAAAATGAAATAAAAAAAATATAAAAACTGATCAATGATCCGAGCATGATCATCGTCGTCGACTCCATGACTGCTAGAACTACTAGGAGCCTACAATAAAGATACAAAAATTTTATTAGTTGAGAATATCAAAATTATTACATATATTTAATGAATAAATATAAATACAGTAAGAGGTATATCCTAAAGAGCTCACAAACGTCTGTAATGCGAATATCAACTGATTAATCTAAGTCTGCATGCTGGATATCCATCTAATCACTCATGCATCTACCTGTGCCTGCACTCATGCATCCACCTGTGCCTGCATCTGCACGTCCATTTGTGTCTACACCCGCGCATCCAACTATGCCTGCAGCTGCATCTCCAGCTGCTCCTCAATCCGTGCCTCCACCTGCTACTCCTCAATCCATGCCTCCACCTACTGCTCAATCCTTGCCTCCATCTGAGCGGCGAATATACGAATATCTACATTGCTAGAGCTCTATCTCGTATCTTGAGTGTATCGATGTACGTCGAACATACGAATATCTATATTGCTAGAGCTCTATCTCGCTCAGATAACTGAGTGAGGGTGACTCCAACTCCATAACCCCTCACTCGACCGTAACAGTCCGGTTCCAATAACTCTGTCATCACCTGAGCCTTGACATGACTGGTTTCTATAGATGCTGAGGACTCACCGACATGCTCTGCAGCAAGAGATGAAGCTTCCTCCTATATTGAAGAATAAAATATATATTAATTTTTACTTAAAAATAAATCTTCATATCATTAAATTAAATGATTATAAATACATACAAATATATCTCTCAATTCATCAGTAACAAAACGACCATCTCGATGAACATGAGTCATCTTGTAAAACTCCACCTAACTAGGCTCCCTCCAATTCTCATCCATCTACAGAAAATATAAATTTTTTAAAATATTTTATGCATAAATTATAATTAATAAATTATAATAGTTTGGGTTTTGTACAACTCTCTTTTTTTCAATCTCCTACATCTCTGTTAACAATATTAATTTAGCTGCCGTCTAAATCTCCTTCAATCGCAAGCAACAACTATTGGCCACTGTTTCACACGGCGTTATGTGATCCATTATTCCAATCCATCCCACCAACGACATTAAGTCAGCTGCTATCTTAAGCAAATCATACACTTATTGGTAACTAAATCTGCATAGCCATTGCAGATTCAGAGTACGACCAGTATAAGGAACAGGACTTCCAAACGTGGCACCAAAAAGAAAAATTCATCGCCCAAATCACGGTTTACCAACACTATGGTGATCAAATTGGACTCAAAGGTCAAAACAGCTTACCTGATTGGTGAGGTCCAAGACGACGGTGATGGTGACGAAGGAGGAGACACCAAAAGTGCGAAAGCAGGATTCGTGAGAGTCCGCTTAGGATTGATGGTGACGATGTAGATATCAGTGAACGGGAAAGAGGAAGATCGGCAATCGAGAGAGAGGGCTAGGGTTTAGACCGAAGAGGCGGAGATTGACGATCAGAAAGTATAGGAAGGGTTAGGGTTCTGAAGGAAGAGGACGAGCATGGTATTTATATATATATATATATATATATATATATATTTTGGGGGGGGATGAATTTTAATGACGTAAAATATAAATGCTTTTAAAATGCAATGGCAAATATTAACATAGATTTAAAATTTTTGATGCCTTGTTATAGCGTTGGCAATATTAAGTCGAAAATTTAAATATTTTTTGTAGTGTATCAAAGCTACGACAATGGGCCCATTATGAGGCATATATTGTACACGGTGATTTCTTGCTAAGATGTGTCCGAACTAAGCCCACAATCTGAGGAGAAGCGATCTACCATTCGGTAGCTCAACGGTGATAGAGGCAAGGTGCTAAGCTCAAAGGGAAGGCCGAGATCAAGTCAATGGTTGAGCCTTAAATGGCCAAGCCTTTGATGGTTGAATCATCAATGGTCGAGTCTTGATGGACCAGCCTCCAAATAGCCGAACTATTAGATGTGTGCCCTAGAAGCTAGATTGGCTAAACATTTATAATATACTTCGAAGAATAATTTTATAATTTTGACTATAAATTAATAAAAAATTTATTTTTGTATCATAATGTGTATTTAAAGTATCTGTGATACATCTTTTGAGTTAATAGAAATGATAATTCATATTTCAAGAGTTGAAAATTTAAGACATAAATTTTATAATTAACTCATAAATTGCTTCTGACCGTAGAATCATCATAAGAATGATAATCGATCTACAAGATTGATGTACGATCGCTTTCTTAGGATAGATGAATCTTGAGTCTATAGTATGAAGACATTAAAATAAGAGTACAGATACTTGTTAGAGAATGAAGACACTGAGTGTGACCATCTCGAGCAGTCATAAGAGAGTCTACCTTCTCATTGATGATTGGCTCGATGCTGTAGTGGTGTGTCTGATTTTTTGATCTGAGGTGCATCGACAATTCACCTTAAGGGTTTATAGTTTGACTAGACCATAACTCGATCTCCTAGCCATTTAAAATCTTAAGGTATATGTTGGCTATAACATGTTTATTGTAGGAATTGGATTACACCAATAAGGGATCTATCTACTTCGATAGATGAGGAGTAGCCCTATGATGATCATGAGATTGAGTCCATAAGCCCATGACCGTAACAGTGTGAAGATGATAGAAAGAGTTTCTATTAGATTTTTACATTGGACTCGAATCAAATGATCAATTCATATGACGAATGTTGGATTTGACGAGTTCACCTTAACCCTAATTCTGTCAGGACTTAAGATAGAAGAACTCAATCACATAGGTAGCTGCACCGAGAGATTCATTTTTAGTTCTGATGGATTACCACCATATATTGTTAGATATCACTGATAGATTTTGAGAGCAATTAGAATGATCTTGATGATCAATCATTCTAATTGTATGAATCAGAAAAGTTTCAATCCATCAAAAGATATTTTGATAATATCGATGATGAAGATCATGACATATTCCACTACCAAATGAAACTGAATCAAACTGAATCACACAAACAAGAGTTTGGATCTGAATGTGATCAATTAGACTAAACCAGTTTGATTGATTTAGATTAAATCCAATCAAGTTCAAGAAAATCATGCTAGCACACGATTGAGCCTGACATTCTCTTTCTATTATCTTCTTGATTTCTCTCGATTGAGTCAAATTAGATTTAACTTATTTTTAGATTATAAATAGATTTATTTTCATCTGACTAAAACTTATCCAGGTCAGATTAATTTTAGAAATAAATTCATCCTGAAATTCAATTGGGCTAGGGTCAATAGTTGACCCAATTGAGAGAATTGAGGGTTATAGGATCAGAGCCTTCTAGAAAATTTTTTAGAAACTCTTTTTTTTTTATTTTTAGATAGTTGATAGCACTCGAGTCATGCTTTGGGTATGCCAAATTTGGTAATTTTTGGATGTGCCTAGATTGGGTTAAATCAGAGTTTGATTTGCATCAAACTCTTGAGGGAAGAGTCTTAGGTGCCCTGGACTCTTCCTAATTATCCTTTCATGTTGCCACCTTTGGAAGTGTTTTGGGTGACAAAAACATTGATGAGATCAGTGTTTGGCATGGGCTACCAGCTCTAGAATCCTAAATAATCAAGCAATTTGATTACTTACTGAAATGGAACTCTTAGGTGATGCAGGAGTCTATTTAAAAATCCTGGCCCTAGGGCTTTTATTCTTTTGATCGCGATGCCTAATTGCAGCCACCCCAAACCTTACCCATACCCCCTCTAGAGCTCCTTCCTCTCTTCTCCATGTCCACACTAGAGTTGGTAAGGTTTCAGCCATTAAGAGTTGAGAAAAGCTAAAGACAAAATCAAGACAGGATGATCTAGATCAAGAGATAGGGTGTTGCCTTCAAAATTCATTTGAAGGCTTCACAAATCAGATTTAGATCTAATTTTTGGAGATCATATCCAAAAGAAGAGCACGTCTAGATCCTATCTGAGTGGACTCTAGTAGAGGCCAAGCGATTGCATGGCTACATCCAGAAATCTGGGTGACAATAGAGATCGGGAGCTTCCACAACATGGTATCGAAACTTGTGATGCCAAGGATGATTGGCATTCGAGCGATATCATGGAATATCAATTGGTATTAGGGAGAGGTGATGCTAGTTAGTGTGCTTACACAAACTTATTTCATTGCAATCAAAAAAATGAGCTCTTTCTATTGGTGAATATATTTTCTAAAAATAATAAATAAAAACTTTAATTCTTAAAAATAAGAATAAATTAATTAATAATTTATTATTTTTAATGGTGAATTTATGATACTTATCACACCCTCTAATTTAAGCTTTGCTCATTCTCGAGTAAAGAAAGAATTTAGTTTTAGATATCTTTTAACTTTAGAATTTCAAATTTTATTAAGCAATTTTTAAAATGACCATTGATGTTTAGTAGAGCTTAAGTGAGGCATGTCATTGGGATATTAATACTTACCAATATAAAAATTAAGTGAAGAACATTAAATTTTTTAATTTTTTTTAAATTATTTCTATCTTTATCTTTGAATTATCTAAACTTATATATGTACAAATGTATTGTTACTTCTATCCTTCATTTATTAAAAAAATTTTATTCACATTGCCCATTTTTTGATCCAAATATCATTGCTTGCTTAGGCAACGAGATCTGATTACTCAATAAAAAACTAATATATATATATTTTTAATATTATACCACTATTGAGTGTCTTAACTCCTAAAGTTTTTTATTTGATCTATGTAGCGACTCTTAGATCAATGACTCCCAAGCCGATTGGCTTTAGGGCACTGGGTATAGAATATCTCTTGGGCTTACTAGCTCGAATCAAACAGGCTACGAGTTAAGACTAGCTTTATAATGAGCTTCTTTATCCTTTCCATCTTTTGATATAAAACTCAATGCTTACTTAGGCAAAGAGGTCTGGTTACTCAATAAAAAGTACTTAAAAACTATATTATTTTATATTTATTTTTTAATTATTATGAATAAATATATAGTTACCTTACATAAGCCCATAAAAAGTAGACTCTTCTTTGATGTTGGTAGAAAAAATCAGAAGTACTCAAATAAAAATTATTTATGTTCTAGACTTAACTCTTTATTAGATTTTCTTAATACTTAGTCCCTCAATATCTCACAAATTTTATGATCTGTGTATCAAATTTTTTTTTTAGCTTAGTTCAACTCGATTCTTAAGCATAATCGAATGTCTAAATACTAAATACTAACTTCTTTGAGGACTTAAAAAAACTTAAAATATTTTATTATTCTCCTCTCCCAACTTAATCGATATTATCCTCGATGGAGAAGAAACATAAAAGGTGTAATAAAGAAAAGAAAAGAATACACCTGACTTAATGTGTTTATGATCCAACACATGCCTTTGAAAATTTAGGCTCTTCCTCTAACTTATTTAAAATGATCTAAAAGAAAAACTAAAAAGATAAATTAGATGAAAGAAAACTAAATATTAAATTATCTTCCAACAAGTACTAAGTTTACTATTTTCAGCCAGATACAAGATAGCTTACTTATCCCCTATCAAATATTGGATTGATAAATTTTAATAGTTTTAGATTGCCAATCTCAGGAAGATAGTTTTTTATCTCTTTATTGATATATTCATTGTTAATTATGAGAATATAATTTGTAATCCTATTCTCAGTCCCATGTTTATTAAGAATTTCTCCTATTTGTTCGTTTAAAATACTCAAGAATTGAGTTTTTGGGTTACGAGTTAAGTTTAATATAGTGGGTACCGGAAGGATGACTAAAAATGAATTTAATTCTAAAGGTAAATTAATATGATCTTGATTACACAACTCCATTGATACTTCATTACATGCCTCTTGATTCTTGTAAGAAGAACCGGCTTCTAGGACTAAAGAAAATAGGATTTGAGGTTTATAGGTCTCGATTAAATCATCTATTCTCTTCTTCTCTATATCTATGTTATTTATATTGGAATCAGTATTAGTACTAGTTCTAAGCTTAGATTCTTCTATATGATTAGTCTCAATACTAATATGTTTTTCTAAATTTTTATTTTGGCTAGCATCAATACTAGCCTCTCTCATCTAGTCTTGGTATGGATTCATAAGAATTCTTTAATTTTTAAGTTTAGAAATTACTTTGACATTCTCTAATTAGAGATTCTTAGGTGAGATATTAGATTGATAATTAGGTCTAGGTGATTGTTGGACATTAGGTAGATTGTTTATATGAATCGGTTGGCTCGATAATTGACCTAGTTCTCTCCTCCTATTAAACTCAGCTAATTATCTTATTTGTGTTTCTAGCCTGATGATAGATTATTGTTGAGTTAGAATTAGTTATTAAAGTTGATTAAATCTATCGCTAACTAGATTGGTCTGTTGAGGAGATAAGTATGATGATTGATTAAAATATGATGGCTGGATAAACTGACTAGGCTGACCTCTATTATAGATAAAGTTTTGGTATTGGGGCTTATCTTGATAATTTTGAGTAGGTAGAATTTGGATCTAAGCCTGAGTCTATTGGGGTATCCAAGAAAAATTGAGGTGGTTACTCCAATATAGGTTATATGAATTTAAAAAAAGTTTATTAACAGTTTGGAGTAGCCTTGAGCAGCTTGAATTTGTTCTTGGATAAAAGATAAAAATTGTGCAGTCATAGGACATTCACTCATATAATGGGCTGGACTAGCATAAATAGAACAAATCTCCTGATAATTAGAGGATGATGTGAATTATGCAGGAGATTGTTGACCTAGGATTAGAATTTGATCTAATTTTTAGGCAAGAAGGTCCACTTTATTTATCAAATTCAAGTTAGCCTTAGAATTAGATTTTGGATGTTCATAGATTTCTGCCCACTTTTGGTAGAAGGATAGTGAAACATGGTTAATTGAGTTTTCACTCAAGATTTCAAATAAGGCATAGACTTCATCCTCACTTTTATTCATAAATGCACCTTCATAGAATGCATCTATCATCTGTCTATATTGATCTCCTAAATCCTCATAGAAAACTTAAACTATTTGCCACTTAGATAGACCATAGTGTGGACATTTTCTAATAAGTTTCTTAAGTCTCTCCCATGACTTATGAATTTATTCTCCAAGAAGCTGAGCAAATCCAGTGATAGCTCACCTCATAATATTGGTTCGATCTATGGGATAAAATTTCTTAAGAAATTCATGTTGTAATTTAGTCCAAGTTTTACTTGATCTTCCTATCATGCTAAGCCGGTAATTGACTTTATCTTTTAATGAAAAATAGAATAAAATTAGTCTAAGAGAATCATTAGTTAAATTTTGAATCCTCATCATAGAACAGATTTTTAAAAATTCATCCACATACTTATAAGGATCTTTATTGGTGTTCTCATAGAAAAATGGAAGCATCTAGATTATGATCGACTTGATGTCATAGTGGATAGCATGGATATCAAGTAACTGGATACAAGTCAATGGATTATAAGTGGAAGAAATAAAATATTTCTTCATCTGTCTAGGTAGTTCTCTAAGATTTTCAGCTATTTGATTATCTAGATTTAACATAGTTCAACGATTTAATTTTATGATTTGGTTCAACTAGATCAGGCAAAGCGAACTCCTACCATACATGTATTAATGCAACCTTATCGTATGGTCTAGAATTTTTTAGATTTTTTTATAATTATTTTATTTTTTATATATTTTAGAATTTTTTAGATTTTTTTATTATTTATTTATTATTATATTATTATTATTTTATTTTTTAATAATTTTATTATTTTATTATAATTTTATTTATTTATTTATTTTATAATTTTTATTTATTTTTAATTTTTAAATTATTTTTACTATTTTTAATTATTTTTATTATTTAATTATTATTTTTTTATTATTTTTAATTTAATTTAATTTATTTTATTTTAATTTAATTTTTTGAAAGAGAAGAGAAGAAAAGAAGAAGAAAGAGAGAAGAGTTCTAAAAAAGAGGTCCTAAGGAGTCTTAGAGTTAAGAAGAGAGAGAAAAATTAGGATTTAATTAGATTTGATGTTGGTTAGCAATCAAGTTAGGCAAACAATCCTAACTAAGGCTTATCCTAGATCTAGATAGCTCCTTACTGCCAAGATCACCTTCAAGCCTTTCAAGTATAAGATTAGCCAATCAACTGACCAGGTAAGTATAAGATTGATGAGAGTCCTCCTATTGCTTACCTTAGATACTAATTATACTTGGCCAAGTAAGCTAATGGAATCAATTATAAATCATCTTTTTTCAGGCCCAGTTGTCCCTGAACCACTTGCTTTAGATACCAGTCAAATTGACTAATCTTAATCTGATCCAACTTTTAGAATTTCTTATCCTAATGAGCTCGTATTTTTAGGATCGATGTCTAATTGATTTTAAAATTAAAGATTTAGATCAATGTGGGATGCTTGTTGGTTGTTTATAGGCTAAGAAAGGATGATCAAATCCTCATTTTATATTGTTTAATAGGTTGTGCCCTTAATTTGATTTAATATGAATATGCATCAAAAATTTTTTAAGCAAGAGATTCTATGCAATTTAAATTAGATGCATGCAACTAATTAAATTTTAAGAAGCTTACTTTACCTCCAACGATCATCAAAAAAAATAAAAATAAAATTAAATCTAATATGATGAATGTTCTAAACAGTTAGGATTTCTAATCTTATCATGAAGCTTTTAATTAGATTTTAGTGAATATTTTTAATTTAATTTAAAAATAAAATAAATAATAAAAATATAAAAGAAATTTAGGATTAGGGTTGGTCTCACCAAGCAAAATTGGAAGCTTTCTTTTTGCCCGAATCCTTTTTTATTCTTTTTTTCTTTTTTTAATCTATAAAATAAATAAAAAAAATTAGTAAGCAATATTTATAGAAAATTAAAAAAAATTAAAATTTTATTTATAATTAATTTATAAAAAATCAAAAAAAATTAAAAAAATTTTCATGCCATCCCTGGTAACGACGTCAAAAATTTTGATAAGAGCACGATGTTGTCGTTAAGATACCATATTTATCAGTTTAATATTAATTTTTTAAAATAATTAAAAATAGATAAAAAGTAGTGAGTCAGATCAAATCTATAGAGAAGACAGTATTTTAGTTTTAAAATTTTTAATTTAAAAAAAAATAAAAAAATTAGAAAAAAAATTAAAATCAAAAAATAGAATTTTAAATAAAAATTAAAAATTAAATAGTGTAGAAAATTAAACTTGGTATTAAGATCTACTAGTTAGATCTTAGCATCTACTTGTGATTAAATTAAAGAGCAATTAAAAGTAAAGAGTAGAAATTAACTTATAATTAAAAATAAAAAGCATGAATTTAAAAAGTATAAAAATAGATTTTGCATTAAAATTAAGGTTTAGAATTTAAATACAAAGAAATTAAAAAAATAGAAAATAAATAAATAAAGCTATAATAAAGGGTTGAAGTAGATCTGCATAGCCTCATCAGAAAGATAATTGGTGGACTTCTCTTTCTTCGTACTCTTCAGAGCATGCTCGCATCTTGTTCTTCTTTCTCTTTGGATCTGATCTCGATCTCAGATTGGAGTTAGTATAAAGATGGCATAGGAGACAGCTCTTTTTCATAGCACTTGTTGCTTTGAAGCAATTTTGAACCCAAAGCTAGCCCTCAACCTCTACCTGTCCCTCTTTTTGATCAAAAATAATTATTTTTGGAGGCCTGGAGTCCTTTAAATAGAGTTAGGAGGGCTGGATTCTTTATTTCTAGCCAATGTGGGATTAAAGAGGAGTTTTGATCATCAAATATGAAGAAATCCTGACAAAAATCAAATTAAAATAGCCCTTGGATTGAATTCTGTGCTTCTGGTTGAGTCTGGCCATCAGATCTGGATCAAACGGTCTCAAAATTGCCAAAAATGGATGTATAATAGCCCAGATCAAGTCAGATTTAGTTCTAGCCATTGGATCACATTTGATGATGAGAATCAGACTGTTGGATCACGTGTAAGGAGCTTAATCACTATGGAGAGCTTCGTCAATCGTCCAATCATCACCTGAGATGCGCGTGGCTGTCCGATTGAAGTCTAGAAGCTGATTAAATTTGAATCAAAGAAGAAAAAAAATCCTTAGCCATCAGGTCTGGACCGCAAACCATCGTAGCCATTGGATCGCGCCATTACTGTAGCTATGGACCATGTAGACTGAGCATACCGTAGACCACAATCAATCAGCACGTAGCTTGGCCTATGAAATTATCATTTTGCCCCTATACACCATGATGATTTTTTTGTAAATCTCTTAACAATCTTGGTCCACCACGTGGCATCCTCTGATTGGGCGCCTTCTATTGAGCTGGCGGTCGCACCTGGTTTATGGACTGACGACTGGCTTAAGTCGGCTTCTATGGCTGAGCCAGCTTGGATGATGCGTTAGCTGAGTTGGGACATGTCAGCTGAGCCGAATGCAGTGCCTTGGCTGGGCGAGCCGACTAAGTTGAATCCAATTTTTATTATTTTTTCTTTGAAAATTCATATCTAGTCTATTTTAGCTCCAATTTTCTCCAAACTTATTTCGTTACGACGAAAAAAATGAGCTTTTTTTATTGATAAATATATTTTCTAAAAATAATAAATAAAAATATTTAATTCTTAAAAATAAGTATAAATTAATTAATAATTTATTACTTTTAATGATGAATTTATGACACTTATCATGGTCCTTTTTATCCTTTACTTTTTAAAAATTTTATATGAGATATGGGCCGGATCAATTCATAAAATTAGTAGAGTCAATTTTAACTTTTTCTACTAGTATATATATATATGCCTAATAATTTTTAATTTTTTTTGTTGGGTTAATTAACCTCATATTTACTTACATGCATCTACCAATGCCCATAGTCAAAGGGGGATAAGCAATCTGCCACTTAGCAGCTCAATAGATGATAAAGCCAAGTTGCTAAAGCCAAAATGAAGGTCGCGACCAAGCTGATAGTCAAGCCTCCAACGGCTAAGCCTTCAACAGCCAAGCCTTCGACGACCGAAGTGAAAAAGATCAACCTGACAAGGCCAAGTAAAAAAAAGGCTAAGATAAAGGAAGATCAGAATGATGCAGACTAGAATAGGATAATTCTATAATCTGCTCCTATATTTTCTCTTAACTCTTATTGCTCCAAAATCCTACTTGACTTAGGCATCGGAGAGCAAATTATGTCATAAATAATTAATAGAATTTCATTAAAACCATGGTAGATCAAAGACTCAGAATTGGCTTTCTTTAAAAAAAATGCATGGGGTACATTCGACGTTTCGAGTTTACTGAATAAGGATAATGTTATGGGTCCTATGAGGTAGTTTCTAAGTTTTTATATAGACTAGATGTAAGAAGTGATAGAGTACTACGATAACGTAAAGTGGGAAAGACTCTTGATGTCCTTAATCTTCTTATTGGAAAACTTTACTAGCAATCTACACCAATAAAGGCCGTGAACTCCTCAAAAAGGAAGAAAACAAAGAGGAAAGATTGAAAACAGCAATCTCCCGTAGGTACCAATGGATGAAAAAAGTTAGAAAAGTAGCAAAAACCATTAATATGCCGTGTGTATGCACATGCAATTTGGATAGCAAAGTTGCACAACATAACCCTTTACTGGGATCAAGGTTCATAATCAGAATAGCTAAAACTTTCAAAAGAACTTAATACAAGGAAGTTGTCAATGAGCATCGATTAAGATAGATTTTCAGACCAAAACAGTACCAAAGAGAACCTAATTTCACCTTAAGCTATCATTACATTAATAATGTCGCGTCTTTGGACCATGAAACCATCACCATGAAGAATCAGGTCTTCAACATTGCTATTGGAAGAGCAACATACAAATAAGACACCTAGAAGTAACTCTATCAAGTTCCACATTGGGAACAGTATCATGGCCAAGATGATGATTTATGATCTTAGTAAGGCCCATCTCGAGCATGCTGGAAGCAGCAAACCATAATTCTAGATAATGTAAAACGCCATCTTGCTATTGAATATATGCCATTTAGAGAGGTTGATATGAAGGAGGCATTTATTCAAGAGGTTATTCATGAAGTATCTCCATCTCTATTATTTTAACAGGAGAGGCTACTATGATTGGATTCTTCCTTCACAAGGAACAAAAACCATATGGAACAGGCACTATAGAGGATCATATAGGGTGAGACTCTTTTTATGTCATATTTTCTTTTTCTCCCATCTTAAAGAGGAATCTCATAAGTCAAATATGGATAATAGATTCCTACCAATGGAGTTTGTTAATTCCATAACTTTGAAAAAAATAAAAAGAAACGAAAATTGTATGTGCCAAGAGAAACCCTCCGAGAGGAAAGACAATCTATATCTTTTTTTCTTGTTCATTAAGTCTTTCCATTTATCCTTTTCCTCATCAAGCCATCTCTCTTATCAGTGTTAGATGTGTGCCCTAAAAGTCAGATTGGCTGATACTTATAATACACTTCTAAGGATAATTTTATAATTTTAACTTAAAATTAATAAAAATTATTTTATTCTATCACATTGTGTGTATAGTGTCTATGATACATCCTTTGAGTTAATGATAATGATAATTCATATTTTTAAGAGTTGAAAATTTAAGACATGAATTTTCATAATTAACTCATAAACTGCTCCCGACCATAAGATCATCACGAGGATGGTGATCGATCCAAAAGATTAGTGTATGATTATTTTCTTAGGATAGATAAATTTTAAGTCTGTAGTGTAAAGACACCGAAGCGAGAGTACAGATACTCATTGAGAATGAGGGCACCGAGCATGATCAATTCGAGCAGTCATAAGAAAGTCTACCATCTCGTCGATGACTAGCTCGATGCTGTAGTTATGTGTCAGATTCTTTCATCTAAGATGTATTGGCAGTTTATCTTGAGTATGTTATAGTTTAACTATACCATAACTCAGTCTCCTAACCATTTGGAACTCTAAGATGTATGTTGGCTAAAGCATGTTTATTATAGAAATCGGATCGCACCAAAATGGAATCTATCAATCTTGGTAGTAGAGTAGTCCTATAATGATCATGAAATCGAGTCCTTAAGCCCATGGCCATGGTAGTGTGATATAATAAAAAAGAGTTTTCTATTAGGGTTTCACAACAAACTTGAATCGAATGATTCTATCTTATGATGGGTGCTGGGTTTGATGAGTTCACCTTAATCCTAATCCTGTTGGGGCTCATGATAGAGAATCCATTCACACAGGTAGCTACATCAAGAGATTCGCATTCAATTCTGATAGGTTATCACCATATACTGCTAGATATTACTGATGGATTTTGGGAGCAATTAAAATAATTTTAATGATCGATCATTCTAATTATATGAATCAAAAAAGTTCTGATCCATCAAAAGATATTTCGATGATATTGATGATAGAGATCATGACATATCCTATTACCATACGGAACTAAATCTAGTTGGATCATATAAACAAGGATTTGAGTCTAGATGTGATCAATTGGGCTAAGTCATTTCAATTGATTTGGATTATATCCAATTAGCTTCAAGGAAATCATGCTAGCACATGATTGAGCCTAACATTCTTCTTCTGTAGACTTTCTGATTCATCTCGACTGAGCCAAATTAGTTTGGACCCATTCAAGAATCTTATATGAGTTTGTCCTAGTCTGATTGGAGCTTATCTAGATCAAAAAAGGATTGTCTTAATCAATCAGATGGAAATAAGACAATACCTACCAATTTCTATCACCACCTGCCATTTTTGGTTTCGTTAGGACATAGACCCGGTCTTTGCAAGAAAGAAAAGAGGGAAGGAGATGTGCACCCCTTATTTTCATCTGAGGGTGATGTCCTAATGAGTATTTGCATGAAGGATTAAGGGCGCATGCATGGATTAGGGAGTTGACTGGTCAAATTAAGATTTGACTAGTTCAAAGGTGCTTGATGAGATCAAACACCTTAAAGATAAGTTCCTTGCGCCACTCTGCTTCCTATCCAAATTATCTCATGCCACTTTCTCTAAATTTTGTGTGATAAAATCAGAAAAATAAGAGCGTGGGGAGTGGAGATTAAATATAGAGTCCTTCTGCATGACACATTTGACCTGATCAAAGTTACATGCGAAGGGACTCTAGGTTTGGTCTATTTAAAGATCCTACACCCTAGGGTTTGTATCTTTGGATCTCCCATGCCCACATGCTGCTGCCAAACCCATCTCTATGCCTCCTCTAGTGCTCCTCTCCCTCTTCTTCATGTCCACACCTGATTTTGTGAAGTTTCGACCATCAAGAGTTGAAGAAAGTTGAAGAAAATATCAAGACAGGGTGATATAGATCAAGAGACAAAGTGCTACCTTCGAAGTTCATTTGAAAGCTTCACAAATTAGATTTAGATCTAGCATTTTGAGGTTAGATCTAGAAGAAGAGCATGTTTAGATCTAGCCTGAGTGGACTCTGGTAGAGGCTAGGTGTGTGCATGGCTTGATTCAGGACCTCAGGAATATCAGGATCATCTTCAGTATACTGGTTTACCCTAGACAGGTAACAACTATTATTACTATTTGAATTTTAATTTTTATTTTAAATATCAAAATATTAAGATTAGATCTAAGAACTCTCTATTCTGATTAGTTTTTATAAAAAAATTTATAAAAAATTATGCTACAGATATGATCAGATTAGATCGATCCTATGATGGAAATAAGTTTTTTCCTTCAACCGGTATTAAAGCTGCATTAGCATTTTTTATTTATTTTATGATTTGATATTAGTAATTTTAGATGTTACATTAGATGTGATCAAATCTAAAATTAGAAAATTAAAAATTTTATCATTCTAGATCAAAGATGTATGAGATGCATGACTAGATTAGTTGTAGAATTATTCTATGTGTAGTTTAGTATAACTTTTCTTTTGATATGATAAAATTAGTTTTTTTAAGATTTTTTTATTTTTATTTTTTAATATTATAAAAGTTATAATCAGATATAAAAATAAAAAATTAAAATTTTAAAATTTTCATATAAGATATGATTGATGCATGTCTAGACTAGTTATAGAATTATTCTATGTATTGTCTAAAATAAAATTTTATTTGATAAGATCATTACAATTTTACTTTTTTAGATTTTATATGAGATATATCAGATCTGAAAACATGCATATTTAATTTAATTATTGATACATAAGATGTATACAAAGCATGCATAGTTAGATCTATAATTTTATATGTGATATATGTTATAGATCTTATAATTTTGTAGTGTAATTATTTATTTCTAATTAAGACATTCTCCTTGGCTATCTGGTCATAAGAGTAAGAAGGGTTTAAAGGCCTTCTCTTTTTATTTGATGGGATGCTCTTATGGCATGTAGGGGTGCTGTGTATTTATCCTTAATAAAAAATCAAAAACTTACTTTTCTGCAAAATCTTAGATCCTAAAATCCTAAAATTTTTTTTGCATGTTTTTATTTATGAATCTAAATTTAATTAAAAATTAAGATTATAAAATCAATTAGATCTAAAAAATTATAGATTTTTAGATCTATGATACCTTCATAAATTTAGATTCGGGCTTGGGTAGCTCAATTAGGTCTAGCGATTGAATATTAAACCAAATCAAGAGTTGGTTAGGTGGGATCAAGGGTGCTTAGAATTGATCAGTCCAATAGAATTTAGTTAGGGTCAAGGTCAACTCACAGCTACATATGGTCGACCAAGTCAAGACCTAATTTGGCTCTACGGCTCGAGCCTGGATTGTATGCTAACCTAATCAGCTCTGGTCAGACAAATCGCTATCTAAGATAAGTTTGGCAGATATGACTAATGGTCTTTAATTGAAAGCTACTCGATCTGAATGCGTTCACGATGGGTTAATGACATATTCTTTCCACTGATCTCACTTACCTGGCCAATTGGGTCAATCCAATTCTGATTTGAGGTGGCTACAATTCGAGCTAACCTATGCCACTAGGTTAGTCATAATTGTTATGATTAAGTTAAGTCAAATCTAAGAGATCTAAATTAAATCTTCCTAAAAAAATATTAAGTCATAGGTCTTCCACCATTATAGATGTGTGGGCCCTTCTTGGGATTAATTATTCTTAATTGGTTATAGTGGTTCAGTTGCATCGAAAAGACGCAACTATGTCTATTAGGTATTAGATGCTATGGGTTGGAGGATGGATTGGACTCAATATTCTGGATACAATAAGAGATTCAATCAAAAATTCAATTTATACAAATGGTGGGTTTGAACTTAACTATGGATCGGATCAATATTCTGAACATGATGAGATTCATGAATTAGAGATCTGATTTAGATGCACCATGATTATAGAATTATTGGACAAGAGTTGTCCACTCATTGGCTGATCCATCATCAATAACTATTAGATGAGATGGTGAGCTAGTTAGTGGGACCACACCATCCACTAAAAATCTATGATCATGAAGATTTTCGCATCTCTATCAAGAAAGTATAGGGATCCAAGTAAATAGTAGAATTCTAATTTATTTAAAAATAAAATTTTTAAATAAATTAGTCAAGTCTAATTATAAAATCTAACTAAAAATTTTAACTTTCTGTAGAAAAAATATTTGCGTCTAACCCCCTAGTCAAAATTCTAGATACCCATAGACTGACTATACGTAATTTTAAGGACTAGCTTAGAAACTACAAAATTATTTTGAATTTCGAGAAGCTATCTTATGTATTAGACCAGGATCCATCCACTTTATCAGCCCGTCCAACCATTGATCAAAAAGCATCTCTAAAAAAGTGGACGGATGATGATAATAAGGCAAGGTACTACATGCTTGGTGCTATGTCTGATGAGCTACAGTGCCAACATGAGAACATCATGACTATCCAATAGATGTTGGCTTACCTGCAAGAGTTATTTAGTGAGTAGAGTCGCGTAGCTAGATATCAAGTCTTCCGTAGACTTTTTAAAACTTAGATGCATGATGGGCAGTCCATCCAAGATCATTGTTTGATAATGATTAAGGATCATAAGGAGCTTGAGAAGCTCGATGTTATCATGGATAGAGACTTGTAGATTGATGTGATCCTATAGTCCTTGATCGATGCATATGGTTAGTTCATCATGAACTTTCATATGCATAAAATGCAATGTACCTTAGTCGAACTAATGAACATACTGGTTACTACTAAGCTTTTCATAAAAGGTTCTAAAGGCTCAGTTCTTACTATGGAGCGGACTTCTTTCAAAAAAAAATCTTTTGAAAAAAAGAAGTCTGCGAAGAAGCAAAAGGTTGATGGTGGGAAGAAGAAAAAGGAAGAGCTAAGGAAGAAGGCCACTGATAAAGAAAAGTATTTCCATCACAACATAAATGGCCATTGAAAGTGGAACTACCCCTTATACCTAGTCAGTCTAAAGAACAAGAAAGAGGCAGATCCTTTTGGAGGTATGCTCATAATAGAATCTAACCTTACGATTTCTTCTGCATCCAATTAAATGCTTGACTCTAGTTCTAGTGCTCACTTATGTACTTCAATGTAGAGTCTTAAGGAGAGCAGGAGGCTGAAAAATGGTGAGATGATCCTGCATGTCGAAAATAGAGCAAGAGTTACTTCTATGACCATGGGAACCTATCCTCTTTAATTACCATCTGATTTAGATTTAGTTCTTAGAGATTATTATTTTGTGCCTGTAGCAAGCAGAAATTTAATTTTTGTTTCTTATTTAGCATAGGAGGGTTATGTAATTAGCTTCCTTAAGGACCACTGTACTATTCTTTTTGAAAGAAATAAAATTGCAAGTGGTTTCTTAATTAATGGTCTTTATCAATTGCATATTGATGTTTTCGTATTAAATATTAAGCAAAATATAAATGCCATAATATTAAAATAACCTAGGAACAGTCTTAATAATAGGTATCTATGGCACCCTAAGTTAGGTTATATAGCAAAAGACAAGATTAATAAATTGAAGAAATCCAAACTTATGAGTCTGTTGACTTTCGAGTTATATCCGATTTGTAAATCATGCATTCAAGAAAAAATGACCAAGCACTTTTTTGTAGGATATAGGGAAATGGCCACAGACCTACTTATCTTAGTATATACAGATATATGCAGCCCATTTAATGTGCCAGCCAGAGATAATTATGTCTACTTCATTATCTTTATCGATGATCTATCATGGTATGGGTATGTGTACCTGATGCGTCATAAATTTGAAGCTTTTTAAAAGTTCAAAAAATGCAGACTTGAAGTAGAAAAATAAATAGAAATATCTATTAAGATTCTTCAATCAGATCGAGAAGGTAAATACCTTAGTCGAAAATTTCTAGACTATCTTAAGAAAAATAACATAGTCTCATAATGGACTCCACCTGAAATGCCTCAACTTAATGATATTTTAGAATGGAGAAATCAGACTATATTAGATATGGTTTGATCCATGATGAGCTTCATAAATCTTTTTGAGTTTCTTTGAGGACAGTCTAATGACAGTAATATATCTACTGAATAGAATTTTTTCTAAAATTATTTATACCACACCATATGAGATATGGTATGGTAAGAAATCCAATTTGAGTCACCTCAGAATTTGGGATTGTCCGGCTCATGTCAAGAGATGGCAGACGAACAAATTAGAGTCTAGGTCCTCTAGAGCTCGATTTATAGGATATTCTAAAGAGTCATTAGAATATTATTTCTACCTTTCGAAAGACCATAATGTGATTGTAAGTCGACATGCCATTTTTCTTGAAAAATAATTTATTCAAGATGGTGGCATTGAAAGGCAGATTAGGCTCGAGGAAAAGATCTCTAAAGAGCAACAAGCTAAGAAACCTATGGAACCTAATCAATTAGAGCCAATCCATACACTACCTCCTCCATCTTGAAAATCAACTAGGATTTTTCATCATATTGAAAGGTACTTAGGTACTATTTTAAAGAATATTGAGAAAGTATTTCTACAAAAAATGGTGTTCATGGTGATGATCCCAAGATCTACAATGAGGCGATATCAGATATCGACTCCGAGAAATGGCTAGAGGCAATGCAGTCAGAAATTGACTCGATGCACTCAAACCAAGTCTGGACCTTGGTAGATCCACCAGAAGGTATAGTACCTATTGGGTGTAAATGGATCTTCAAGAGAAAGATTGGTGCAGATGGGAATGTGGAGACATTCAAGGCTAGACTGGTGGCAAAAGGTTATAGTCAACGCGAAGGCATTGACTATCAGGATACCTTTTCCCCAGTAGCTATGCTAAAATCCATCCGCACATTGCTTGCTGTTGCAGCCTATTTCGATTATGAAATATGGCAAATGGACGTGAAAACGGCATTCCTAAATGGATATCTTGAGGAAGATATCTATATGGAACAGCCGCTAGGTTTCACATCCAGTGATACTGATCACAAGGTTTGCAAGCTGCAAAGGTCCATATATGGACTTAAGCAAGCATCTCGGAGCTGGAACACTCGTTTCAATGATGTGATCAAAAAGTTTGGTTTCATCAAAAATGAAGAGGAACCATGTGTTTTCAAAAGGGTCAGTGGGAGCGCTGTTGTCTTCCTCGTATTGTACGTGGATGACATCCTCCTTATTGGGAATGATATTCCCATGTTGACATCAGTCAAGATGTGGTTGTCCAAGGAATTCTCCATGAAAGACCTAGGTGAAGCATCCTTTATTCTAGGAATTAAGGTCTATAGGGATAGACCGAATAGGATGCTAGGACTTTCACAGAAGATGTACATAGAGAAAGTACTAAAGAGGTTTAGTATGGAAAACTCTAAGAGGGGATTAATACCCTTCAGACATGGTATTCATCTTTCCAAGAAGATGTGCCCCTAGCACACCTGAGGAAATAGAACGCATGAGCAAGATCCCTTATGCTTCTGCAATAGGGAGCCTCATGTATGCCATGCTATGTACACGACCTGATATAGCCCATGCTGTGAGTGTCACAAGCAGATATCAGTCAAATCCAGGTGAAGAACACTGGACTTCTGTGAAATGTATCCTTAAGTACTTGAGAAGAACTAAGGATATGATGTTGGTCTTTGGTAATGGAGAACTCCAAGTCCAGGGATACACAGACTCGGATTTCATGTCCGATATAGATGATCGAAAGTCGACATCTGGGAGTCTGTTTGTGTGCAATGGTGGTGCTGTCAGCTGGAAGAGTTTCCAAGCAAACTGTGATAGCAGATTCCACCATGGAAGCAGAATATATCGCTGCATCAGAGGCTGCGAAGGAAGCATTCTGGTACAAGAAGTTTGCTGCAGAAATTGGAGTAATGCCATCAGATGCCATTCCTCTATACTGCGACAACAATGGCGCCATAGCCCTTGCTAAGGAGCCGAGGTCTCACCAGAAATCCAAGCACATTGAGCGGCGATACCACCTCATCCGCGATTACCTCGAGAAGGGTTACGTCGAGGTCAAGAGAGTCAACTCCACAGATAATGTGGCAGACCCACTTACAAAGCCGTTGGGCCAGCAGAAGATCGAAGCCCACCTTGAGAAGATGGGACTTAGACTTGTAGACAATTGGCTTTAGGACAAGTGGGAGATTGTTAGATATATGTGCCCTAGAAGCCAGAATTGGCTGACACTTGTAATACACTTCTAGGGGCAAAATTATAATTTTGACTATAATCAATAAAATGGGTTATTTTCTATCACATATGTGTATTTAGTGTCTGTGATACATCCTTTGAGTTAATGGTAATGATAATTCATATTTTCAAGAGTTGAAAATTTAAGACATGAATAATCATTATTAACTCATAAAATGCTCCCGACCATAGGATCATCACGAGGATGGTGATTGATCCGGAAGGTTGGTGTACAATCGCTTCTCTTTAGTAGATGAGTCTTGAGTCTATGGTGTGGAGACACCGGAGCGAGAGTACAGGTACTCGTTAGAGAACGAGGGCACTGAGCGTGACCACCTCGAGTAGTCATTAGGGAGTCTACCTTCTCGTCAATGACTGACTCGATGCTGCAGTAGTGTGTCTGGTTCTTTGACCTGAGATGCATCGGCAGTTCACCTTGAGGGTGTTATAGTTTGACTACACCATTACTCGGTCTCCTAGCCATATGGAACCCTGAGGTGTATGTTGGCTATAGCATGTTCATTGTAGGAACTGGATTGCATCAAGATGGAATCTATCTACCTCGGTGGTAGAGGAGCAGCCCTATGATGATCATGAGAATCAAGTCCAGAAGCCCATGGCCATGGCAGAGTGAAATAATAGAAAGAGTTTCTATTTAGATTTTCACATTGGACTTCGAATCGAATGATTACATCATATGACAGAGACTAGGGTTTGACGAGTTCACCTTAACCCTAATCTGATCGGGGCTCAAGATAGAAGAACTTAATCACACAGGTAGCTGCACCAAGAGGTTCGCATTCAGCTCTGATGGGTTGCCACCATATACTGCTAGGTGTCACTGGTGGATTTTGGGAGCAATTAGAATGATTTAGATGATCGATCATTCTAGCTGTTCGAATCAGAAGAGTTCTGATCCATCGAAAGGAGTTTCGATGATGTCGATGATAGAGATCATGACATATCCCATTACCATACAGAACTGAACCTAACTGGGTCACACAAACAAGGGTTTGAATCTGGTGATCATCAATTGAACTGATCTAGTTCAATTGATCTGAATGAGATTCAATTAGGTTCAAGGAAAATCGTGCTAGCACTCGATTGAACCTAACGTTCTTCTTTTACTATCATAAATAAGTTGTCCTGACTGAGCCAAAGGAGTTTGTGCTCAATCAGAGGCCTTCATATGGTCTGACTGGAGGTTGTCCAAGTCAGAAAAGGTTGTCTTATTTTGTAAGACATTACCTGCCATTTTTGGTCACCTGCCATTTCTTCGTTCCTTTGACTTTGGTCAAAAGTCTGACCTTTGACTGGTCAAATGTTGACCATTGACACTTTGACTTTTGTCCACATGTCATGCACCTATTGGAGAGCTGGTGGGGGCCTGTCCCCCTGCCAGAACCTGGCAAGGAGGAAGGGCGCACGCCACCCTTGGCGTGTGCCCAAGTTGGAGGCGCCTAGGAGTCCCTGTTGGACAAGGACTCCATCTCCTTTTTGGATTCCAATTAGAGTTCTCTACTAAGAACCAACAGTTTGACTGGTCTTAGGCACCCTCTAAGGAGGAATCCAGGGGACTCTATTTTCCACCAATCAGATTTAGATCTGATTTCACAAAGGGTTGTGATTGGTTGGGAAGAAGAGGAGTTGGATCACGCTTAGTCTATAAATAAGACCCTGCGCCCAACTCAAAGTGAATTTTGATAATTCTCCATGCCCCAAGGCTGCCTCTCTCCTTCCTCCTCCATGCCAAACCCATCTTCTCCCTCTCCTCTCCACGTCCAAAAGGAGTTTTGGACCTTGGTTGGTGCGATCCAGATCAAGAGAAAGGCGATCAAAAGCTAGAAGGCTGCGCTGCTGCAAAGGACAACTGCTGATCTTCAAAAGGAGTTTTGAAGATCCTCCAGATCAGTTCTAGATTTGATTTTTAGAGATGTGATAGAGAAGAAGAGGATCTCCAGATCTAGCCTAAGTGAATATCGGTAGAGGCTAGACACTTGCGTGGCTAGATACAGAACCTTCCGCTGCTTACAGGATCATCAACAGGTAATAGGATTATCCAACATCATGATAAATTAAATTAAATTTAATTTATTTAGATTTTATTTTTATTATTACAATAATAAGAATCAGATCTAAAATATTTTAGATCTGATTAGGATCAAAGAGAAAAATTTTTGAAATATATCTCTTGATCCGATCAGATCTGAACGAACCTGATCCGAAAAATTAGGATTTTCGTTCACTAGTATCCTTTAGACATGGCAATCATCTCTCCAAGAAGATGTGCCTCAGCACACCTGAGGAAATTGAACGCATGAGAAAGATCCCTTATGCTTTGGCAATAGGGAGCTTCATGTCTGCTATGCTATGTACACGTCCTGATATTGGCCATGCTGTGAGTGTCACGAGCAAGTATCAGTTGAATCTAGGTGAAGAGCACTGGACTTCTATGAAATCTATCATTAAGTACTTAAGAAGGACTAAGGATATGTTTCTGATCTTTGGTAATGGAGAACTCTAGGTCCAAGGGTATGCAGACTCAAACTTTATGTCCGACATAGATGATCAAAAGTCAACATCTGAAAGTCCATTTATATATAATGGTGGTGCAGTTAGTTGAAAGAGTTTCAAGCAAACCATGATTGCAGACTCCACCATGGAAGCTGAGTACATCGCTACATTGGAAGCTGCAAAGAAGGTGTTCTGGTAGAAGAAGTTTACTGCAGAGCTTGGAGTAATGCCATCGGATGCCATCCCTCTATACTGCGACAACAATGGTGCTATAGTCCTAGCTAAGGATCCCAGGTCTCATAAAAAATCAAAGCACATTGAGTGGCGATTCTACCTCATATGCGATTACCTCAAGAAGGGATACATTGAGGTCGAGAGAGTCGACTTTATAGATAATGCGGTAGATGCACTGATGAAGTTTTTAGGACAATAGAAGATTGAAGCCAACCTTGAGACGATGGAACTTAGATTTATAGCCAATTGGCTTTAGATCAAGTGAAAGTTTGTTAGATGTGTGCTCTAAAATTTAGATTGGCTGACACTTGTAATACACTTCTAAAGATAATTTTATAATTTTAACTTAAAATTAATAAAAAAATATTTTATTTTATCAGATTGTATACATAATGTCTGTGATATATCCTTTGAGTTAATAGTAATAATAATTCATATTTTCAAGAGTTGAAAATTTATGACATAAATTTTTATAATTAACTCATAAACTGCTTCCGACCATAGGATCATCATGAGGATGGTGATTGATCTGAAAGATTGGTGTATGATCGCTTTCTTAAGATAGATGAGTCTTGAGCCTATGGTGTGGGGACATCGGAGCGAGAGTACAGGTACTCATTAAGAATGAGGGTACTGAGTGTGATCAATTCGAGCAATAAGAAAGTCTTCCTTCTCGTTGATGACTAGCTCGATACTATAGTTATGTGTCAGGTTCTTTGATCTAAGGTGCATCAGTGGTTCACCTTGAGTATGTTATAGTTTGACTATACCATAATTCTGTCTCCTAGCCATTCGAAATTCTGAGCTGTATGTTGGCTATAGCATGTTCACTATAGAAATTGGATCCCACCAAGATGAAATTTATCAACCTCGAAGTGGAGGAGTAGTCCTATGATGATCGTTAGATTGAGTTCTTAAGCCCATAGTCATGATAGAGTGATATAATAGAAAAGAGTTTTCTATTAGGATTTCACAATAGACTCGAATCGAATGATTCTATCTTATGATGGGTGTTGGGTTTGACGAGTTCACCTTAACCCTAATCCTATTGGGGCTCATGATAGAAGATCCATTCACATAGGTAGCTATATCGAGAGGTTCGTATTTAGGTCTGATCGATTGCTACCATATACTACTAGGTATCACTAGTGGATTTTGGGAGTAATTAGAATGATCTTGATGATCGATCATTCTAATTGTATGAATCGAAAAAGTTCTAGTCCATCGAAAGATGTTTTGATGATAGAGATCAGACATATCCTATTACCATATGGAACTAAACCTAACTAGATCACACAAATAAGGATTTGAGTCTAGATGTGATCAATTAGGCTAAGTCAGTTTGATTGATTTGGATTAGATCCAATTAGCTTCAAGAAAATCATGCTAGCACATGATTGAGCCTAACATTCTCCTTCTATAATTTTTTTGGTTCATCTTGGTTGAGCCAAATTGGTTTAGGCTCATCCAAAAATCTTATATAGATTTATCCTAGTCTGACTAGAGCTTGTTTAGGTCAGAAAAGGATGATCTTAATCCATCAAATGAAAATAAGATAACACCTACCAATTTCTGTCACCACCTGCCATTTTTGGTTTTGTCAGGACATTGATCGAGTCTTTGCAAGAAAGAAAATAGGGGAGGAGATGTGCACCACTTATTTTCATCTGAGGGCACATGTCCCAATGAGTATTTGCATGAAGGATTAAGGGCATATGCATGGATTAGGGAGTTGACCAATCAAATTAAGATTTGACTAGGTTAAAGGTGCTTGATGAGATCAAACACCTTAAAGATTGGTTCCTTGCGCCCCTCTGCTTCCTATCCAAATTATCCCTATAGGAAATCATGCATGGTTTTTAGCATGCTTTTCAAAATATTTTTTGAATTTTATTATAGCAGAAGCATTCAATTAATCTAAAATTAATCTATGCATGCATTGATCAAATCAGAAAATCCTACTTAGGATCTAGACATGCTAATATGTAATTTAAAATTTAAATGTAATTAATCAGCAAATCATATTTGCTAACCAATTTGAGTTCAGAACTCGATATCTATGTGTAGATAGCTGATCTTCATGATCTGAATCCACTAGAATATGCTCTAGCATCACACTATAGTTGCACACTTGTCTGACCTCTATGGTTGGTCCACACGGAGCTCTTGATCTCGACCAACTCCATTGGAGTGCTAGCTCATCGCCGGAGCCTTTGACAGCTGATCTCGATCGATCCAATCGATCGACTTTTTTTTATCTCCTAGATACTCTAGAAAATGAAAATAAAAACTTTGGAGGATGATGAAGTGGTATTTTAAATTTGGTGAAAATTCGATGCTCACAATACTCGATCTTTCCACCCAAACCCCGAAACCTAATTCTAGAGTTTTGAACACTCAAAAAACCCTGACACCTAGAAATCCTCTCATGCCCACTCTCTTTGAAGTTTTCCCATGAAACAATTTTTCACGGGTAGAGAGACTCTCTCTCTACTGTACACCTATTTTAAAATATTTTTAAAAGGGTGACAAGAAAAAGAAAAATTAAAAAAGTGGCATGTGAGTGGAATGTAGGTGCATGAAAGACTTTCTCCTTCTCTGGACTTCTCCATAGCTAGACTAGCACCCCTCTCAGATTTTTCTCTCTCTAAGAAACCTTCCCTCACCACTCTCAGATTTTTCATGTAAAAACCCCCACACACCCATCTTAAAATCACCTTTTAAAATGGGCGACACAGTGGCAATTACGCATGGATAAGGGAGGTTGAGAGGTTACACCAACCACTTGAATTCAAAATTCAAGTGGTTAGTCTATCCACTTCCAATGCCCATCTGAGAGGGTGATGCATAGAAGGACTCTCCTTCTACATGCCCACTCTAAAGAAAATATGAAAAAATATGCGACAATAACCCAGGAAGGCATGGAGAAGAGATAAGGTTGAGTGGGTTAGGGGGTTTCAACCAATAACAATCTAAGTTGAATTCAAAATTCAACTTAAATTTAAACTAGTCCAACCGTTGGACCAAGTCAAAGAGAGATGAGAGAGGGGGCATAGAAACCTCTCTTTTGCATGAGAAAAACTCATGTAGAAAATAGATGGGGCATGGAAAAAGTCAAAGATGGTAGGCGCATGGAAGAGTTTGAATTTAAATCTCATTTGACTTGGTCCAAATTGGTTTCCACTAAACCAATTAATATAGATCCAATTAGACTAGGTCAAACCTAACTAAATTAGGCTTAACTCAATCTAATAAAATCTTAATTAAATTAAAAATTAATTAGGTCCAGCCTCTGATCAAATCAAGATCAAATCTTTCATAGCGATTAGGTCATCCCATGACCTGATCGAATCAAACTCAATCGAATAAAATCCAATCAAACTTGATCGAATTCTCATCACTCAATCAAATTGAGCTAATCAGCAATCAAATTACTAATTAATCCTTCAAAAATATATAGTTTCAATCGGATGGATGTCTGGACAATAGAGTCCCATCAACATGAAATTTTTAAAGAGTCCCAAACCAGTAGGACTCTTGAACCTAGTGTTCCAAACGAATGAAACTCATGATCATAGAGTTCTAGACTAGTGAAACTCTTGATCAAAAAGTCTCAGACAAGTAGAACTCTGAGTTTTAATCTAGTGGGATCCATAGAGATGGAGTTTCAGTCCAGTGGAACTCCTGGTCTTAGAGTCCCAGTCTAGTGAGACTCTTGACCACATAGTCTCAGACTATTGGGACTCTTGATTAGCAATCAGATCAGGAAGAAACTTCTATTGTGTGGGACCCCATAGATTTGAATCCTAAGTTGATAGCACAGAAACTAATTTTTTGTATCAATCGATGTGACCATCTAGTAATGAAACCTGACATCTGGATAGATCAAAAAATCATAATGCAATAATAACGAACCTGTGGCATATGGTTACTGTATAATTCATCCCCTTGACCTCGATGCTCGAAGAATGATCTAGGATTTACTATCAATCCTAAAATTCATCCATAATATATTTCAAAATTCAGTGTCCCAGCCGTGGGTTTGCTAAATTGAAATACAATGATGTACTTACTCCAACACTTGAAGGCGTCAATCCCATCTTGACTCATGCACTGACTTCATAAGTACTTGACTGCACCCAGTAGCCTTCTGTCATTGAATTAGAAATTTAGGTATTTTGATACCTAAGCACCATGAGTTGCTTGCAAGTCACCATGGTGATCTTAGGTCTAAGGGATACTTATACCCATATCCTTTGCGAGCAACTCTTGATAGTAGAGAGCTTCGCAGTTGGATCTTGTTCAGTAAAATGTATCCCTACACTTCATCTGTATGCCATAACAGTATCTCCATGCTTCTTGGTTAAGAGGACAACCAACACTTATGGCACACAATGATCTACACTCGATATGTTGTCATTCTGGATATTAACAAATTATTTGATCACAAACTGATTTAAGGACTAAACGATAAATCCTCTTTTGTCGAGTCTAAATAGTCCTTAGAACTTCATCACAAAAGGATTCATTACAAAAAGATGCACAAGAGTGATAAAATATTAAAATAATAATTTTATTTATTTAAAATTTAAATATAATTATATTTAGCTCAACCATCTATAACCTAGATGATTAGCTTTAGGATATATTTTCTAACAGCTCCCACTTAGACTAAAGCCACTCAGAATAGTATCAAATACCCATCTGTCATTTGTGATTGTCAAACTCTTTGATTCCATGAGCCTTAGTAAAGGGGTCGACCACGTTCTTCTTTTCATTGATCTTCTAAAGCTCGATGTCATCTCGTTCCTCGATCTTTCGTATAAGTTGATAGCATCGTAGAATATGCTTGGTGCACTGATGTGCCTTTGACTCCTTCGCTTGAGCTATGGCTCTAATGCTGTCATAGTATAGCAGAACCAGACCATCCAAGAAGGGTGCCACTCCCAACTCATCGATGAACTTCCACAGTCATAGCTTGCTTTGTAGCATCGGATGCCGCGACATACTCCATCTCGCACATAGAATCGGCCATAGTGTGCTGCTTGAAACTTTTTCAGTAGATCGCTCTACCATTCAGGATAAACACATAATCTAATACACTCTTACTATCATCTTGATCTGACTGAAAATTAAAATCAGTGTATCCCATAAGTTTCAAGACATTATCTCCATAAATGAGCCATTGATCCTTGATATTTTTTAAATTCTTTAGGATTGTCTTCACAACCTTTCAGTGATTCTCATTTGGATCAGACTGGTATCTGCTCACTACCCCTAGTGAGTATGCCACGTCTGGTCTCATATACATCATGGCGTACATAACAGAATTCATTACTGAAGTATATGGTATTCTACTCATACGCTCTCTCCTTTGAGAAGTTGTTGGATAATCCCTCTTCGAGAGAAAAATTCCATAGCCTATCGAAAGATAGTCCTTTCTAAAATTCTCCATGCCGAACCTCTTCAGCACGGTATTAATGTACACGAATTGGTACAATCCAAGCAATCTTTTAGATCTATTCTTATAGATCTTTATTCCTAGGATGTAGGATGCTTCTTCCAAGTCCTTCATGGAGAATTGTAATGACAGTCAAATCTTTATTTTCTATAGAGCAGAAATATCATTTTCGATTAAGAGAATATCATCCACATACAGTACAAGAAATACAACTATAGAATCATTAGCCCATTTATATATGCAGGATTCTTCTCCATTCTTAACAAAGCCATATGTTCTGATCATATTATCAAAACACATGTTCCAACTCCGAGATGCCTACTTCAATCCATAGATGGATCTCTAAAGCTTGCACACCTTGGACTTGTCTGTGGATGTGAATCCTCAGGCTGTATTATGTACACCTCTTCGTCTAGCTTTTTATTTAAGAAAGTTGTCTTCACATCTATTTGCCAGATCTCATAGTCTAGGTATGCCACTATCGCAAACATGATCCGAATGGACTTGAGCATTGCCACCGAAAAAAATATCTCATTATAGTCAATATCATAATGCTGACGATATCTCTTAGCAACCAGATGGGCTTTATAGGTTTCCACCTTTCCATCTGTGTCTCATTTTTTTTGAAAATTCATTTATATCCAATAAATTTTATTCCTTCAGGTGGATCAACCAGTGTCCATACACTATTGACCTTCATGAACTCCATTTCGAACTTCATGGCTTTCAACCACTTATCGGAGTCAGACCTCTACATGGCATTCATGTAGATGATCAGATTCTTGTCATTTTCATCGAGTTCAATAGGATCACCATCCCGAATCAAGAAATCATAGTATTTATCCGATTGATACGGTACTCTATTGGATCTTCTTGGTGCCACTTCAATAGGCTTTGGATTTGATTTTATCAAATTCAGTTATGTAGGTTCACTAGAATGTCTATCTATCAGACTTCACTAAGTTCAATATTAGAGACAGCTATTTCTTTCATAAGAAACTTCTTTTCCAAAAAGATTATCCTATTGCTAATGAACACCTTTTATTTTTTATCAAGGTAGAAGTAATAACTCCTAGTTTTCTTTGGGTATCCTATGAACAAGCACTTATCGAACCTAGGTCTAAGCTTTTCTGGTTGCAAATATTTTACATAAGCCGAACATCCCCAAATCCTAAGGTGAGAGAGTGTCGGCCTACATCCGGTTCATATCTCATTTGGAATCTTTGCGACAGACTTGCTCAAAATATTTTTCAAAATAAAACAAGCAGTCTCGAGTGCATACCCTCAGAATGAAATTGGTAGACTCGTAAATTCTATTATGGATCGAACCATGTCCAACAGGATTTGATTCCTCCTTTTAGATATACCATTATACTGTGGTGTTTCAGGAAGGATCCATTGAGGGAGAATCTCATTCTCTCTTAGATATGTCAAAAATTCGTTGGAAAGGTATTCACCTCCTCGATTAGACCGAAGAATTTTAATGCTCTTCCCAATTTATTTTTCTACCTCATTTCGAAATCATTTGAACATTTCAAATGAATCAGATTTACTCTTTATAAGATAGACATATCCATACCTAGATAGGTCATTAGTAAATATAATGAAGTAGTAATGTCCACCTCCAGTACTTGTATTCATAGGTCCACATACATCAGTATGTACTAGACCTAGAAGCTTAGAGGCCCGTTCACCTTTTCCAGTAAAGGATGATTTTGTCATCTTATCAAGAAGGCAGGACTCACAGGTATTCAATGATTCACAATCATGGATGTTAAGAATATGCTCCTTAACTAACCTATTGATCATGTTCTTATTTATATGACCGAGCCTATAGTGCCAAAGATAAGAATCAGTGACCTTATCTAATTTTGGATGTTTATTTGATGTGTATATTATACTAATAGGCTATGATAAAATATAAATGCTATTTTCTAATTATCCTTGCATTATTGTAATACCATTCATAATGATATCATAATATTTTTTTATTGACAAATAATAACCATCCTAGGCCAAAAGCGGAATAGATATTATGTTTATCACAAAAGATAGACAATAGTGATAGTCACTTAAAACAACATTATTATTTTTAAAAAATAGTTCAAGAATTTTCAATGCTAGGACTGAAACTTTACTTCTATCCCCAACATTAAGGAATCTATCATTATTCTCAAACTTTCTATCAATTTGAAGTCCATGCAATGAACTGCATATATAAATCGAACTTTCGGTATCTAATGCCCAGATAGATGTATCACATATGGAGAAATTATAAAATGTTATCATATAACAGCCTTGACCAACAATTACTTGCTGATTTCTCCTATTCAGCCTATTCGAATCAAGAGGATAATTTTTCTTTGGATCTTTTTGATTAGGGTCAACACTAGACTCCTCATTCTTAGGTCTTAAATGCTTACCACTATCCAACAGTGAATGGAGTGGAGTTACACTAGCCATTCTATTTAAGTGAAAGAAAATCATGAAACCAAATTAGTACTTGAATAAATTAATCATAAGGACTTGGACTTTAGTCTAAAGGTTCTTCCATTATTTTTAACGAATTGGTAGCCTCTACCTTCAATTCAAGAAATTATACTAACTCTTTAGTGGGTACTGAAATCCACATAGACTACAGATGAATTCGAGGAAAGCTCTGGCTAACCCGCATGCATCTAGAGGTAGGTTCACAATCAATTATTTTTTAAAATAATTTTTAGTAATTAAGATTTATCTAAAAACTTAATTTAGTAGGCAATGACCTCCACTGAAAAGGTCTGGATAGGTCCAACCATTAACATGATTGACTTCGATGCATCAAACCAATGATAACCAGGCTTGAGGAAAGCTCTGGCTAACCTGATCACCATTAAGAGAGTGCAACCTAATCATAATATAATGGATAGTAATTCTAATATTCAGATGAACACCAGGTGTAAGGCATCTCCAATATCCATCTAGAAAATTAGATTCATTACTATTCATCTTAATGGGAGGCTATGACTCGGTTATCCCTATAACTTCATCATTTTAAGGATCTAATAATTTAGAAAATTTATGTTACATGTGATTTAAGGATAGGAAGAACATGGATTAAATTTTTTCCACTAACTTCACCAAGTCAAATCCTTCCACTGACTTCAATAAGTCAATAGGTTAGGACTAGGATCAATTTAAGTCCATGGGCACCTAATTCAATCTTATTGATTAAAATCAGTCAAACTAATTTTTAGTGACATGGGTCAGCTCGAATCACTAAGTGATCTAATCAAATCCTAATCGACCATATCGGTCAGGTAAGTGAGATCGGTGAAAGGGATATGCCATTAACTCGTCAAAGATTGAATCAGTATGAATAGCTCCCAATTAAAAATCATATGCTGCCATACTAACTGGTTAATTAGATTTAATCTGATCAACCTAAAAATTTCGAGCTAGATCGCTTAGCAATGAATCAAGTCCATCTTGATCTTTGTTAAAGATATGGACTCATTCAACTATAATTATTGAAGTTGAGTCTAGAATGTCCTTGACCTAATCTAATTCAACACTTGATTAGATTTGATCAATTACTCTAGATTAATTCATTCTTTAACTAATCTTAGGTCTAACCTAGTTAATAGACCTAATTCATCTAATTCTTTAATCCACAGTCTTATGACTAAGTCTTAGAATTTTTAATTCATAATTCTAGATTCTATAAACAATACTTAATTTTTTTAATTAAATTTTGGACTGATGGATTGGGGTTCGATATTTTAAAAATAATTTTTAAATTTTAAAATATTTTTATTTTCTATTTTTTAAATAGGTCAACTCATTTCAAAAATGGGTCGGCTCATTTCTCAAACAATAACATATTGCTAGTTTTAAATAGAAAATAAAATATAATAAAAATTAATCCTTGAATTATCTTTTAGATCTAATCTAAACACATTCATGTTTAACCTTCTAATTAAAATAATTTCAATCATAAAAAGAAAAAATCTTTCACTGTTCATCTTAATGAATGAGTTCACGGTGGCACCCCTACCGCCATAAGGGATTCTCACTGAATGGAAGGAGATGGCCTTTAAATCATATTTGTTCCTTATGATCGGATAGCTTAGTGACTCATTCATCTTTGATTATGTAGTTATCCAGATCTAACATATCATATATGAAAGCATTGAAATTTTCTAATGTACATATTAGAACATGTCAAGCAACCCTTACTCTGATACCATTGTAGAAAATCATGCAGGATTTTTAGCATACTTTTTGAAATATTTTTTAAATTTTATTATAGTGGAAGCATTAGATTAATCTAAAATTAACCTATGCATGCATTGATCAAATAAAAAAATCCTACTCAGGATCTAGACATACTAATATATAATTTAAAATTTAAATACGATCGATCAGTAAATCATATTTATTATCCGATTCGAATTTAGAACTAGATACTTATGCATGGATAGCTGATCTCCATGATCTGAATCTACCAAAATATGCTCTAGCATCATGCTACACACTTATCCAACCTCTATGGTTGGTCCACATAGAGCTCTTGATCCCGACCAGCTTCATTGGAGTGCTAGCTCCTCGCTGGGGTCTTTGATAACTGATCTCGATCAATCTAATCGATCATCTTCTTTCTGATCTTTCGAATACTATAGAAAATTGAAACATAAACTTTGGAGGATGATGAAGTGGTATTTCAAATTTGGTGGTGATCTGATGCTCACAGCACTCGATCTCTCCACCCAAATCTCAAAACCTAATTCTAGAGTTTTGAACACTCAAAAAACATTGACGCCCGAAAATCCTCTTATGCCCACTCTCTTTGGAGTTTTCCTATGAAACAATTTTTCATGAGTAGAGAGACTCTCCCTCTACCGTTCACCCATTCTAAAATATTTTTAGATGGGCAAAAAGAAAAAGAAAGATTAAAGAAATGGCATGTGAGTGGAATGTAGGTGCATGAAAGACTTTCTCCTTCTCTAGACTTCTCCATGCCCAGACTAGCATCCCTCTTAGATTTTTCTCTCTCTAAAAAACCTTCCCTTGCCACTCTCAAATTTCTCATATAAAAATCCCCACATGCCCATCTGAAAAACACCTTTTAAAATGGGCAACAAAGTGGCAATTACGCATGGATAAGGGACGTTGAGAGGTTACACCAACCACTTGAATTCAAAATTCAAGTGGTCAATCTATCCACTTCCAATGCCCATCTGGGAGGGTGACACATAGAAGGACTCTTCTTCTATGTATCCACTCTAAAATAAATATGGAAAAATATGCGACAATAACCCAGGGAGGTGTGGAGAAGAGATAAGGTTGAGTGGGTTAGGGGTTTCAACCAATAACAATCTAAGTTGAATTCAAAATTCAACTTAAATTTAAACTAGTCCAACCCTTGGATTAGGTCAAAGAAAGATGAGAGAGGGGGCATAGAAACCTCTCTTCTACGTGAGAAAAACTCATGTAGAAAATAGATGGGCCATGGGAAAAGTCAAAGATGGTAGGCGCATAGGAGAGTTTGAATTCAAATCTCATTTCACTTGGTCCAAATAGGTTTTCACTAAACCAATTAATATTTTAAACCTAACTAAATTAGGCTTAACCCAATCCAATAAAATTCTAATCAAATTAGAAATTTATTAGGTTCAGCTCCTGATTAAATCAGGGTCAAATCTCCTATAGCGATTAGATCATCTCATGACCTGATCGGGTCAAATCCAATCGAATCAAATTCAATCAAACTTGATCGAATTTTTATCACTCAATTAAATTAAGCTAATCAATAATTAAATTATTAATTAATCCTTCAAAAATATAAAATTTTAATCGAATGGGTGTTTGGGCAATAGAGTCCCATCAACATGAAACTCTTGAAGAGTTCCAAACCAGTGGGACTCTTGAACCCAGTATCCCAAATGAATGAAACTCACGATCATAGAGTCCCAGACTAGTGAGACTCTTGATCAGAGAGTCCTAAATAAGTAGGACTCTGAGTTTCAATCCAGTGGGACTCCTAGTCATAGAGTTCCAGTCCAGTAGGACTCTTGACTATAGAATCCTAGACCATTGGAACTCTTGATCATCCTTTAGATTAGGAATTTCTATTATGTATGATCCCATAGATTCAAATTCTAATCTGATCGTACAGATACTAATTTTTCATACCAATCGATGTGATCATCTAGCAATGGTACTCGACATTCGGATAGGTCAAAAAATTGCAATGCAACAATGACGAACCTATGGCATATGGTTACCATGTAATTCATCCCTTTGATCTCGATGCTCAAAGAATGATTTAGGATGTACTGCCAATTCTAAAATTCATCCAGTGTATTTCAAAATTCAGTGTCTATCACATGGACCACCCCAATCGAGGGTTTGCTAAATTAAAATATAGTGATGCACTTGCTCCAACACTTGGAGGGGTCAATCCCATCTTGACTCACGCATCGACTTCATAAGTACTTGATTGCACCCAGTAGCCTTTCATCACTGAATTAGAAATTTAGATAGTTCAGTACCTAAGTGTAGTGAGTTGCTTATAAGTCACCATGGTAATCTTAGGTCTAAGGGATACTTATACCTATATTCTTCGCAAGCAACTCTAGATAGTAGAGAGCTCCATAATTGCATAACGTTCAGTAAAATGTATCCCTACACTTTACCTATATGCCATAACAGTATCTCCATGCTTCTTGGTTAAGAGAACAACCAATACTTATGGCACACAACGATCTACACTCGATACATTGTCGTCCTGGATAACATTGAATCATTTGGTTATGAACTGGTTTAAGGACTAAATGATAAATCCTTCTTTGTCGAGTCTAAATAGTTCTTAGGGCTTCATCATAGAAGAGTTCATTACAAGAAGATGCACAAGAGTGATGAAATACCAAAATAATAATTTTATTTATTTAAATTTAAGTATAATTATATTTAGCTCAACCATCTATAACTAGATGATTGGCTTTATGATACATTTTTCAATAATCCCACACCACTTTCTCTGAATGTTGTGCGACAAAATCAGAATAATAAGAGGGTGGGGCATGGAGATTAAATATAGAGTTTCTACATGACACATTTGACCTTGTCAAAGTTACATGCAAAGGAACTCTAGGTTTGGTCTATTTAAAGACCCTGCGCCCTAGGATTTGTATCTTTGGATCTCCCACCTCCATATGCTGCCACCAAACCCATCTCCATGCCTTCTCTGGTGCTCCTATCCCTTTTCTCCACATATACACCTGATTTGGTGAAGTTTCAGCAATCAAGAGTTGAGAAAAGCTGAACAAAAGATCAAAATAGTACGATATAGATTAAGAGACAAAGTGTTGCCTTCGAAGTTTGCTTGAAGGCTTCACAAATCAAATTTAGATCTAGTCTTTTGAGGTTAGATCTAGAAGGAGAGCACATTTAGATCTAGTCCAAGTGGACTCAGGTAGAGACTAGGCATGTGCATGGCTTGATCTAGTATCTCAGGAGCATCAGGATCATCTTCAGGATATTAGTTTACCCTAGACAGGTAACAATTATTGTTACTATTTGAATTTAAATTTTTATTTTTAAAATTAGATTATTAGGATCAGATCCGAGAACTCTCTGATCTGATTAGTTTTTATAGAAATTTTTGTTAAAAATTATGCTACAGATCAGATCGATCCTACGGTAGAAACAAGTTTTTTCCTAAGGTCTTCCTCTTAAGTCCTTTTCTCCTCCGTCAAATCTCATGCGCCAAGAGAGACCATTTATGAGAAAAGACCATCTTTATTCTCTTTCTTTCTCATCATGCCTCTTCATCTATCTTCTTTTTTATCCAACCATCTCTTCGATCCATGAGATCTTCCTCCTAAGTTGCTTTCTCCTTTTTCAAATTCTTCCTTTTCTTCTAATATCTTCACATTTAAGAGTTCATGGAATCTAAAGAATGGTATGTATACAATTTCTTATGTTAGGCAAAGCTAGAAAGTTCTTTTTATCATTCTATTAAATTGTTTCTCCTCATTTTTTCATAAATTATGCTAGAGAAAAGTTGGAATACTCAGGAGATGAGATTTCAGGTTGTAGCATAAGTCCAATTCAAGATTTGTTTATATCTTGTAGCAATTTGTGTTTCCAAGTCAACAATTTTTGGTGCCTCACAAGCTAAACTTTGATGTTAATACATGTATTTAGCTAGAAGTCATTGCTTAAGATCACTTTTCATACTTTTTTAAAAGTTTTAAAAGATCTAGTGAAACTATCTACTGGAACTCACCAAGTTCTTATTGTTTTGTAGATAATTGATTGAAAAAAGGCTATCACTTGGCTTGTGATTAACTTTTTTATTCATTAAGAATTTTTTTTTTGGTAAACAACTCTCCATTTTTGGCACTTCTGCATTTATTAATATGAGATGAATGTAGCTTTCAATCACTAAGAATTTAGAGAGTTGACACATGACTCATCACATTTTTAGTACATATTTTGTATATTCTTTTTTCATGGAACATATTTTGTAAGTTGACTATATATATCAATTACTCATCATATTTGCAATAGAGCATTTTCTATGGTTAGTTTAATATTGTCAAATGTGTACAATTTGCTTATGGATTGTGTGAATTGGCTTGGAGGTATGTGTCATATGTGGCTATGGGTATGTACCAATGAATCTTATAGTATATATCATGAAGGCAAAAAGTGTGTATCACCTGAAGTATGTATTGGTGAGCACCATATTTTGGAAACTATATATCAATTTATCTAAAGGTGTATATCGAACATTAGATGACTATATTGCTAGGTATATACCAACTAGCCATATACTATGTATATGTGAATACTATATTCAAAAAGTATGCATCGATTTATCTTTAGATATATATTAGATCCCTACTTGATGTGTATTAGAGAAGTTTATTGTATGTATTAAGAAGCCGATGAGTATATATTGCTAAGGATATTATAACAAATAAATTGATTTGACTTGATAGGTATATATCCATATGGACCTAACTTGATGGTATCAAGACCCAACTCATAGATTTGACTAGTAAATTGTCATTACCCCGATTAAGACATCAATGAGTCACCCATATTTTAGTCATGTACTATATATTGGTGAGCATCATATTCTAAAAACTATGTATCGATTTGCTTAGAGATATATATTGAAATATTGGATGAATATTTTGCTAGATGTATATCAACTAGCTATATACTATGTTCAGAAAACTATAGATATCGATTTATCTATAGGTATGTATTAGGCTATTATTGGATGTATATCAAATAAGCTTATAATATGTATTAATAAGCCATCAAATATGTATCATTTGATCATATACTGTATGCTAGTGAGCATCATATTCTGAAAATTGTGTATCGATTTACCTTGAGATATATATAGGGACGTCAGATTAATTAATATTTTGCTAGATGCATATCAACTGGCCATATACTATATACTAGTGAATATCATATTCGAGAAACTATATATTTATTTACTTGTAGACATGTATTGGATCGCTATTGGATGTATATAAAAAAAGCTTACAGTATATATCAATAAGCCATCTAGTGTGCATTATTTGGCCATATATTAAGTACTGAAGAAAAAATTCTATTTTTCGAGTCAAGTTTATTCAGATCTGATATTTTTTAGATCTGATTTGATGAATCCAATAAAATAAATTAAATTAGATTTAATTTATACCTTATTCTTGGGTAATCTTATTACCCTATGATGATCCTGCTGATTTTTTGAGGTTTTGGATGCAGTCATGCAATCGCTTGACCTCTACCGATATCCACTTGGGTAAGATCTGGAGATCTTCTTTTTCTTAATCTTTTCTCCAAAGATTAGATTTGGATCTGATCTTGAAGATCTTTAAAATAATTTTTAAAGATCTGATGTCGTCTCTTACAGTAGTGCTACCTTCTTCCTTTCTTGTCGCCTTTCTCTTGCTTGGATCGCACCAAACTTGAGCCCAAAGCCTCTTGGGCGTGGAGAGGAGAGAGAGGATTAGAGATAGGCATGGAGGAGAGGGGAGAGGGATATGTGGCATGGGCAAGGGGAGAGCTCTCTCAAACCTAGGCACAGATGGAGTTTATATAGACCCTGCTGCGCCATGTAGTGCCACATCATCCTGGCCAATCACGTCACTTCATGCAATCAGATCTAAATTTGATTGATGGGATGACATCACCTGATCCAATCAGATGAGAGCCCCTCTCAAACATCCTTAGGTAGAGTCAAGACTGGTCAAAGTAGAGTCTTTGGTGCCACCTTATTTGATATCATGAAGCAACCTGGAGTCCCATCTGTATGGGACTCCAAGCTTCATTATCCTTGGGCGCACGCCTCCCTAGGTATGCACCCCCTTCTTTCCTCTTTCTAGTAGGGGGACCAAAAGTGAAATCTCTCTCCTATGGTTGCATGACACATAGGCAGATGTCTAAGTGTCAAAGGTCACTGTTTGACCAAAGTCAAAAGATAAGAATTAGCAGGTGACGGAAAATGGCAGGTGTTGTCTCAAATTTATCTTATAAATTAAGACAATTCTTTCTGATTGACAGCTCCAATCAGATCAAGTAAGTAGATGACAAACTCGAGTATCATGCTCAGTGCCCTCGTTCTCTAACGAGTACCTGTACTCTCGCTCCGGTGTCTCCACACCGTAGACTCAAGACTCATCTACTATAAAGAAGCGATTGTACACCAATCTTTTGGATCAATCACCATCCTCATGATGATCCTATGGTCAGGAGCATTTTATGAGTTAATAATGAAAATTCATTTCTTAAATTTTCAACTCTTGAAAATATGAATTATCATTACCATTAACTCAAAGGATGTATCACAGACACTAAATACACATATGTGATAGAAAATAACCCATTTTATTAATTATAGTCAAAATTATAATTTTGCCCCTAGAAGTGTATTACAAGTGTCAGCCAATTCTGGCTTCTAGGGCACATATATCTAACAATCTCCCACTTGTCCTAAAGCCAATTGTCTACAAGTCTAAGTCCCATCTTCTCAAGGTGGGCTTCGATCTTCTGCTGGCCCAACGGCTTTGTAAGTGGGTCTACCACATTATCTGCGGAGTTGACTCTCTTGACCTCGAACGTAACCCTTTCTCGAGGTAATCGCGGATGAGGATGGTATCGCCGCTCAATGTGCTTGGATTTCTGGTGAGACCTCGGCTCCTTAGCAAGGGCTATGGCGCCATTGTTGTCGCAGTATAGAGGAATGGCATCTGATGGCATTACTCCAATTTCTGCAGCAAACTTCTTGTACCAGAATGCTTCCTTCGCAGCCTCTGATGCAGCGATATATTCTGCTTCCATGGTGGAATCTGCTATCACAGTTTGCTTGGAACTCTTCCAGCTGACAGCACCACCATTGCACACAAACAGACTTCCAGATGTCGACTTTCGATCATCTATATCGGACATGAAATCCGAGTCTGTGTATCCCTGGACTTGGAGTTCTCCATTACCAAAGACCAACATCATATCCTTAGTTCTTCTCAAGTACTTAAGGATACATTTCACAGAAGTCCAGTGTTCTTCACCTGGATTTGACTGATATCTGCTTGTGACACTCACAGCATGGGCTATATCAGGTCGTGTACATAGCATGGCATACATGAGGCTCCCTATTGCAGAAGCATAAGGGATCTTGCTCATGCGTTCTATTTCCTCAGGTGTGCTAGGGCACATCTTCTTGGAAAGATGAATACCATGTCTGAAGGGTATTAATCCCCTCTTAGAGTTTTCCATACTAAACCTCTTTAGTACTTTCCTCTATGTACATCTTCTGTGAAAGTCCTAGCATCCTATTCGGTCTATCCCTATAGACCTTAATTCCTAGAATAAAGGATGCTTCACCTAGGTCTTTCATGGAGAATTCCTTGGACAACCACATCTTGACTGATGTCAACATGGGAATATCATTCCCAATAAGGAGGATGTCATCCACGTACAATACGAGGAAGACAACAGCGCTCCCACTGACCCTTTTGAAAACACATGGTTCCTCTTCATTTTTGATGAAACCAAACTTTTTGATCACATCATTGAAACGAGTGTTCCAGCTCCGAGATGCTTGCTTAAGTCCATATATGGACCTTTGCAGCTTGCAAACCTTGTGATCAGTATCACTGGATGTGAAACCTAGCGGCTGTTCCATATAGATATCTTCCTCAAGATATCCATTTAAGAATGCCGTTTTCACGTCCATTTGCCATATTTCATAATCGAAATAGGCTGCAACAGCAAGCAATGTGCGGATGGATTTTAGCATAGCCTACTGGGGAAAAGGTATCCTGATAGTCAATGCCTTCGCGTTGACTATAACCTTTTGCCACTAGTCTAGCCTTGAATGTCTCCACATTCCCATCTGCACCAATCTTTCTCTTGAAGATCCATTTACACCCAATAGGTACTATACCTTCTGGTGGATCTACCAAGGTCCAGACTTGGTTTGAGTGCATCGAGTCAATTTCTGACTTGCATTGCCTCTAGCCATTTCTCGGAGTCGATATCTGATATCGCCTCGTTGTAGGTTTTGGGATCATCACCATGAGCACCATTACCTACGAGGAACATTTCCTCTACTTCCTCTGAAATAATACCTAAGTATCTTTCAGGGGGACGGGAAAACTCTTTCCGATCTACGAGGTGGAGGAGGTAGTGTTCTTATTGGCTCAACCTGATTTGGTTCCACTTGGTCCTTAGCTCGTTCTGCTTGTGAGACTTTCTCATCAAGCTTAATCTGCTTTCCAATGCCGCTATCTTGAATAAACTATTTTTCAAGAAAGATGGCATGTCGACTCACAATCACATTGTGGTCTTCTGGAATGTAGAAATAGTATCCTAATGACTCTTTAGGATATCCTATGAATCGAGCTCTAAAGGACCTAAACTCTAACTTGTCCGCTTGTTGTCTTTTGACATGAGCCGGACAACCCCAAATTCTGAGATGACTCAGACTTGGTTTCTTACCGTGCCATATCTCATACGGTGTGGTAGGAACGGTTTTAGAGGGAACCCTATTCAGTAGATAAGATTGAAGTTAATAATGAATGTCCCCAAAGAAAATCAGGGAGGTCTGTGAAGCTCATCATGGATCGAACCATATCCAATAGAGTCCGATTTCTCCATTCTGAAACCCCGTTGAGTTGAGGTGTTCCTGGTGGAGTCCATTGAGAGACTATGCCATTTTCCTTAAGATAGTCTAGGAATTCCCGGCTAAGGTATTCACCTCCTCGATCTGATCGAAGAACCTTAATGGGTTTTTCAGTTTGTTTTTCTACTTCATGTCTGAATTCTTTGAACTTTTCAAAAGCTTCAGACTTGTGTCTCATAAGATACACATACCCATACCTAGACAGATCATCGGTAAAGGTAATGAAGTAGACAAAATTGCCTCTAGCCGGCACATCAAATGGGCCGCACACATCAGTATGTACTAGGGCAAGGAGATCTGTGGCCCTCTCCCCATGTCCAACAAAAGGGAGTTTAGTCATTTTGCCTTGAAGACAAGATTCACAAGTTGGATATGACTCAAAAGTCAATGGACTCAATAGCCCATTTTTCTCCAATTTGTTGATCCTATCTTCTGCTATATGACCTAATCTCAGGTGCCATAGATATCTGTCATTTGGACTATCCCTAGGTCGTTTGGCATTCACGTTTTGCTCGATAGTTAAAAATAGGTACATCAATATGTAACTGATAAAGACCATTAATAAGGAAACCATTTGCAATTTTATTTCTTTCATAAAGAATGTTACAATGGTCCTTAAAGAAGGTGATCACATAAGCCTTCTTGTGCTAAGCATGAAACAGAAATCAAATTCCTGCTAGCTGCAGGCACATAATAACAGTCTTTCAAAACTAAGTCTAAACCAGATGGTAATCGAAGAGGGTATGTTCCCACGGCTACTGCAGCAACTCTTGCTCCATTACCGATGCGTAGGATCATGTCTCCATCCCTCAGCCTCCTGCTATCCTCAAGACCCTGCATAGAAGTGCACAGATGAGCACTAGAACCAGAGTCAAGCACCCAACTGGATGCAGAAGAAACCGTAAGGTTAGACTCAATAACGAGCATACCTCCAGAAGGACCTTCCTTCTTGTTCTTCAGGGTGGCCAGGTAAGTAGGGCAGTTCCGCTTCCAATGGCCGTCGCTGTTGCAATGGAAACACTTTCTTTCTTTGCCATCTTCAGACCTTCTTTTTCTTCTTTCTTTTCTTCTTCTGCCTTCTTCTTCTTTGATCCTTCCACCTTTTGCTTTTTCACAGACTTCTTTTTCTTTCCATAAGACTTTCTTTTGGAAGAAGTCCGTTCCATAGCAAGAACTGAGCCTTTAGAACCTTTCATAGAAAGCTCAGCGGTAACCAGCATATTCATTAACTCGGCCAAGGAATTTTGAAGTTTATGCATGTGGTAATTCATGATGAATTGCCCATATGCATCAGTCAAGGATTGCAGAATAATATCATTCTGCAGATCCAAGTCCAACTTCACACCGAGCTTCTCAAGCTCTTCCATGTCCTTGATCATTGTCAGACAGTGATCTTGGACTGACTGCCCATCACGCATCTTAGCCTTAAAAAGTCATTTCGTGACTTGATATTTGGCTGCGCGACTCTGTTCACCAAACATCTCCTGCAGGTGAGCCAACATTTGGCGAGCAGTCCCGATATCTTCATGTTGGCGCTGGAGCTCATCAGACATCGAGCCCAACATGTAAGTATCTGGCCTTATTGATTATCTTCGTCAATCCATTTTTCCAGAGACGCTCTCTGTTCAGTGGATGGATGGAGCTGGTAAGGTGGGAGGGTCCTGGTCCAAAACATGTGTTAACTTCTTGAACCCAAAAAAATTTTGTAGTTCCTGAGCCAATCTTTATAATTGGGTCCAGTCAGTCTATGTGTGTCCAGGATACGTGCCAAGTGGGTTGGACGCAGACATTTTTCTGTAGAGAGTCAAAGATTCTAGTTAGATACTGTAATTTTGACTTGACCAATTTATTTAAAAATTTTATTTTTAAACAAATTAGCTCCCACTATTTTCTCGGATCCCTACACTCCCTCTGTAGAGATGCAAAAATCTCCATGATTAATGATTTCTAGTGGGTGGTGCGGTCTCACCAACTGACTCATCACCTCACCTAACAGTTATTGGTGATGGGTTAGCCAATGAGTGAACAACTCTTGTTCAATGATTCTCTAATCATGGTGCACCCAAACTTGGATCTCTAATTCATGAATCTCACCGTATCCGAAATATTGATCCACTCCTTAGTTAAGTCAGACCCACCATTTGCATAGACTGGGATTTCCTAATTGAGTCTCTCACCGTATCCAAAATATTGAGCCCAACTCATCCTCCAGCCCATAGCATCCAATGCCTAATAGACATGGTTGCATCTTCCCGGTGCAACTGAGCCACTGTATCCAGCCGAGAACAATCAACCCCGGGAAGGGCCCGCACATCTACAATGGTGGAAGACCTCAGACTTAATCTTTTCTTAGGGAGAATTGATTCAGGTCTCATTAAACTAGACTTATGGCTTAGTCATAACAATTATGACTAACCTAGTGGCATGGGTTAGCTCGGATTATTGACCACCTCAGATCAGAACTGTGTCAACAGATATGGCCAGGTAAGTGAGACCGGTGGAAGGAATATGCCATTAACTCGTACAAGAATGCATTCAGGTCGAGTAGCTTCCAATTAAAAATCAGTCGGTCGTATGTGCCAAACTTACCTTAGACACCAAATTGTTGAGTCAGAACCAATTGGGTTAGCCTACAATCCAGACTCTAACCTCTGAGCCTAATTAGGTCTTGCTTGATTGATCACTCACATGACTCGATCTTGACCCAGACTTAATCCTATTAGGCTGGTCAATTTAAGCATTGTTGATCCCATCTAACCAACTCTTGATTCGGTTTGATCAACCGCTTAGACCTAATTGAGCTACCCAAGCCCGAACCCAGTATTATGAATATGTCTTAGATCTGAAATTCTCAATTTTAGACCTAATTAATATTTCCATAATCTTAATTCTTAATTAAGTTTAGGGTTCATAAACAAAATATGCACAATAAATCCTAGGGTTTCAGGATCTAGGGTTTTGCAGAAAGTAAGTTTTGGGATTTCTGATTAAGGACGAACACGCAGCACCCCTACACATCATAAGAACACCCCATCGAATGGAAGGAGAGGGCCTTTAAATCCTTCTTCGTTCTTATGACCGGACGGCCAAGAGGAATGCCTTAATCAGGAAACATGTAAATACTACAAAATTAGTTAGATCTATATCATATATCTCATATATAAAAATTAGATCTAATCATGGCATATTTTGCATACATCTCATGTATCATAATCATGCATGTTTTTAGATCTAAATTATCTCATAATAATCTAAAAAATTAGATTTAAATTGATCTAATCAAAATAAATTCTAATCTAGACAATTATGTAGAACTATTCTACAACTAGTCTAGACATGCATCAATCATATCTCATATGATATGTTTAAAATTAAATAATTTTTATTTGCTATTTTTTAGATGTTATTATAATAACTTATAATATCAAAAAATAGTAAATAAATAGATCTAAAATATGATTTAATCAAGATTAAATTAAAAAACATGCAAGACTATTCTATAGAACTATTCTATTCTAGAACTAGTCATGCATATCTTTCTAATCTTAGATCCAAATTCATTTAATTTTAATTTTTTCTGATTTCAGATCTGATCACATCTCATGTGACATCTAAAATCATTTATTTTTCTAATTAAAAATAAATTAAAATTAGATCTAAACAATTTAGAACCATGGCTCTGATACCAGTTGAAGGAAAAAATCCTGATTTTTTTGGGTCCAGGTTCGTTCAGATCTGATTTGATCAAGAAGATATATTTTCAAAATTTTTTTTTTTTAGATCTAAATTAGATCTGATATTTTTAGATCTAATTTATTGAATCTAATAAAATAAAATAAAATAAAATTAAATCAAATTTAATTTTACCTTGATCTTGGGTAATCCTATTACCCTGTATGATGATCCTGCTAATTGCAGCGGAAGGTTCTGGATCTAGCCACGCAAGCGCCTGGCCTCTACCGGATATCCACTCAGGTTAGGATCTGGAAGATCCTTCTTCTTCTCTATCATTTTCTCCAAAAATTAGATCTGGATCTGATCTTGGAGGATCTTCAAAATAATTTTTGAAGATCCGATGTCATCTCTTGCAGCAGTGCTGTCTTCTTCCTTTCTTATTGCCTTTCTCCTATCTGGATCGCACCAAACTTGAGCCCAAAGCCTCTTGAGCATGGAAAGGAGAGAGAGGATCAGAGGTAGACATAGAGGAGAGGGGAGAGGGCTATGTGGCATGGGCAAGGAGAGAGCTCTCTCAAACCTAGGCGCAGATAGGGTTTATATAGATCCTGCTGCGCCATACAGTGCCACATCATCCCGGCCAATTACATTACTTCGTGCAATCAGATCTAAATCTGATTGATGGAATGACATCATCTAATCCAATTAGATGAAAGCCCATCTCAAACATCCTTAGGTGGTGCCAAGACTAGTCAAAGTAGAGTCTTTGGCACCACCTTATTTGATATCATGAAGCAACCTAGACTTCCATCTATATGGGACTCCAGGCATCATTATCCTTGGGCGCATGCCTTCCTGGGCGTGCGCCCCCTCCTTTCCTCTTTCTAGTAGGGGGACAAAATTCAAATCTCTCTCCTATGGATGCATGACACATGGGCAGATGTCTAAGTATCAAAGGTCAATGTTTGACCAAAGTAAAAAGACAAGAATTAACAGATAACGAAAAATGATAGATGTTGTCTTAAATTTATATTATAAATTAAGATAATCTTTTTCTAATCTGGACAAGCTTCAGTCAAACCAAGTAAAGGTACCTGAGTGAGGCCAAACACATTTGGCTCAGTCGAGATAATTTTTGATGATAGTTGAAGGAGAACGTTAGGCTTCAATCGAGTGCTAGCACGATTTCCTTGAACCTAATTGAATCTCATTCAGATCAATTGAACTGGATTAGTTCAATTGATGATCACCTAGATTCCAAACTCTTGTTTGTGTGATTTGACCCAGTTAGGTTCAGTTCCGTATGGTAATGAGATATGTCACATGATCTCTATCATCGACATCATCGAAACTCCTTTCCGATGGATTAGAACTTTTCTGATTCAGACAGCTAGAATGATCGATCATCTAAATCATTCTAATTGCTTCCAAAATCCACCAGTGACACCTAGCAGTATATGGTGGCAACCCATCAGAGCTGAAAATGCGAACCTCTTCGGTATGCAGCTACCTATGTGATTAAGTTCTTCTATCTTGGATTTTGATCAGATTAGGGTTAAGGTAAACTCATCAAACCCTAATATCCATCATATGAATTAATCATTCGATTCAAGTTCAATGTAAAAATCTAAATAGAAACTCTTTCTATTATTTCACTCTACCATGGCCATGGGCTTATGGACTTGATTCTCATGATCATCATAGGGCTACTCCTCATACCTACCGAGGTAGATAGATTCTCATCTTGATGCAATCCTAGTTCCTACAATGAACATGCTATAGCCAACATACATTTTATAATTTTGAATGGCTAGGAGACCGAGTCATGGTATAGTCAAACTATAACACCCTCAAGGATGAACTGTTGATGCACCTCAGGATCAAAGAACCAGACACACCTACTGCAGCATCGAGTCTAGTCATTCGACGAGAAGGTAGACTTTCTAATGACTACTCGAGGTGGTCATGCTCAGTGCCCTCATTCTCTAACGAGTACCTATACTCTTACTCCTGGTGTCTCCTACACCGTAGACTCAAGACTCATCTACTATAAGAGAAGTGATTGTACACCAACCTTCCAGATCAATCACCATCCTCATGATGATCCTATGGTCAGGAGCATTTTATGAGTTAATAATGAAAATTCATGTCTTAAATTTTCAACTCTTGAAAATAAGAA